>JASDQU010099963.1:39628-118797 GCA_032191745.1 Picea mariana
TATTTTACACGGGATTTTCTCACAATCGATCATCGAAAAATGACGTCTGGAAAATTCATCAATGAAAGTTAAGAAATACTTGCACCCAGAAAAAGAAGGAGAAGAAAGCGGACCACACAAATCACTGTGAACAAGCTGCAAAGGACCCGAGGCATGCCAAGAGGAACTTTTGTTAAAACTATCCTGATGATGTTTGTCGAGAACACAACTGGCACAAACACCATCTCTGCATGAAACAAGAGGAAGACCAGTCACCATTTGTTGATTACATAGTTGTTGCAATGAGCGATATTTTAGATGACCAAACCGCTCATGCCAAAGTTTGATCAAGTCATAGCTATGAGCAACAAAAACTAATGAAAAATTTGATGACCCAAAGTTGTCAAACTTGTACAACCTGGTAATATCATTAGCAATTCCAGTTGCAAGAACATGATTAGGATCTTTTATATCCTTGATTACAACTTGGTGAGGTGAAAACTCTATGGTTTTACCTTCACCTGAATGAGTGATTTGATATACCAATAGATAGTTACAAGAAAGACTTGGAAGACATAAAACATCATTGAAATGACCATTATCTACTTGAATTGTTCTAGATCCTACAACACTAAGAGATATATCATCACCAACAAATATTTTCTTGGTGTTACATTCATTTAGAGAAAAAAATATGGCTTTATCCTTAGCCATATGATAAGATGATCTTGAATCAATAAGCCACTCATCAGAAGAAGAAGTAGTAGAATTTGAATTGAAGGAGAAACCAGAAGCAGAAAGTGCATGTCTGTGAGAAGAAGAAGTAGAATCAATATTGATGTTGTGCTTCTTCATCTCTGCTTCTAAAATTGCCATCTTCTTGAAACATTTGGACTCATCATGACCATCTTTATCACAAAAGTTGCAATGTCTGTTAGTATTCTTACTTTTATATTTTGCTCCTTTGTCACTAGTAGGAGTTGAAGTTGTCTGAGAAGGTTTGGGACCCTTATGTTGTTTGTTGTTGTAGCGAGGATGTTTCTTCTTGGGATACTTGGGTTTATCTTTCTGTTGGGAAACTAAGGCTTTGTTGGAGGGACCTGCAATGTTGATCACTCCAAAGTGTACAAGCTTGTCTTCCTATCGAATCAAAGAAGCATAAAAGGACTCAAGAGTGGGTGTTTCATAAGCTTCTTCCCCTAGAGCCTCTCTCATGGCATAAAAGGTAGATACAAACACAGAATATGCACTACCTAGCTTAGAAAGAATAATATAGATGCAACACTCTTCCTCCATCTTTATCTTACATTCTTCACATAAAATTTTGAGTTTTTTAAACCTAGATAGATAGTCTCCAATGAAAGAAAAATCATTTGGACTCAAGGTCAGTATTTGATTTTCTAACTGTTCATCTCGAATAATATTGAGTTTACCAAACACAGATTCAATCATGTTCCAAGCTTCTTTGGGGTCATCAATATCTTGAAGGTGGTACCTTAAATCAGGAGAGATGGAAATTCCGATTAGTCCACATGCTTCGTCATTCCTCTTATCCCACTTTTCTTTCTTATCAGCATCAGTGGGTTCTTTTTCCTTTCCCAAGGTAATCTAGTACAAGCCTTTACTTCTTAATAAATCTTCCATATGAGATTTCCATTGGAAGTAGTTGTCGTTGGTAAGCAAGACAATACTTTTATAATCCATATTAAATATGTAGATAATGTGGATTTAAAAACTAAAACTGATGATCTAGATGGAAAGAGCTCGAAAAGTTATGCGGTTTTAAAAAAAACGGCACTGAAAAAGGACTTTCGATGTTAGAGCTATGCCCTTTTTAAAAAAGGCACAATCGGTAACCAAATGACCACGTGATTGTGTAAGTTGCTTTATGAAGTGACCCACTTTTATAAAGACAAGTGGGGATCACTTTTACAATGAAGTTACTTTATAATAGAAAATTTGCATGCAAAATAAATAACTCTAAAATAAAATATTAAAGCTACTTATAGTGATTCACTTTTATACTTGAAGTGAAATACACTTTACAATTTTAGCATGAACTTTTTCAAAAAAGGTAACAAAAGAGAGACTTGAACTCAAGACCTTTTACTTAATAAGGCAACTTTTAACCAAATGATCTAGAAAAACATATTGTAATGTTTGGAAGGAGGATTGGGGTTGTTGTTGTTATTGAAGAYGGCCTTGGAGAGTGTGCTAAAAAAAAACTCTTTTCACACAAGAAATTTTTTTTTCTTTTCGATGACAACAAGGGTTAGATCTCGGTTAGCTTACCCGGAAGATGCACCTTTTCCTATCTGTTTCTGATTTTTTGAGATTGCACAAGGTGCGGGGAAAGAGCATACACAGATATAAAAAAGTAGAAACCCAGAAATAAATAAAACAAAACCGAAATAAAACCAAAATACTACTCTGCAAAAATTTTAAAAAATGCGTATTCAAGCTTTATAACTCCGGATCTGACTGTAATGGCCATATCTTAGGCAAACGGAAACCTTTTCAAGTGAAAAGAAAAGTGTTTCTGACTTAAATGAGTGCTCCAGAAACAATGGAACAGTCCTCTCGGCCCAAAAGTGTATGAAAATGATATAAAGTGAAGATGATGCAACTCATCTTCACGATATCGATCTTCAACAGGAGAAGGTCTTCAAACAGGCTTTGATACCATGTTTGACAACACAGGTATTCCAACAAAGGATAAATACCTTCAGTAACCACTCACATAACCAGATCAAAGATCAACACACCAATGTTTTCACGTGGTAAAACCCCTACAGGGAAACATCCACGAACCCAGCCAACGCAGCCACTTGGAGCAGTTTATTAATGCAAAGAAAAAGATTACAAAGAGATTTTACAAGATAGTTTCTCACAATCAATCATCGGTAAATGAACCTCCGTGCTCTTTAAATAGAGATCATGGACCAATCGGGTGTTAAGCCACAGATCAATGGCCATGTATATCGAGGAGAGTATGAACCATCGGATCACTCTATGTCAGGAACATATCGTGACCGTCGAATTTCCTAACTATAAATGCATACTAATGCATACTAAAAAAACACACTAGAAAACACACTTTTACCTAATGACACAATAGATCAAGTAGACCTTACTAACTCCTAAGTGTCTAAATATCCTAACAAAGAAGAACGAAGATTTGCGAGCTAAGAGAATGGACAAGAAATGTATGCTTTACATCAATATAATATAGCACAATTCTGTGGACGTAGCTGTAGAGAGAGGGTGAACCATGTACATCTTGTGTTTTTTGTGTGGTTGATACTTTGATATCTGTCATTGTTATATTGTTATTTTCATTGTTGTATTAGATTAGATCTATAACTGTGCAGGGTAGATCTAGCTTGATAAGTGATAGATGCATGTTGTGTTGCTATTGTAATAGATCCACTTGATATTCCCCTGGTTGTATACATATCTGTCCTGCAACCCCCTCATAGCTGCTTTGGGTGAGACTTCATCTGCTTCGCAGGTGTTGCTGAAAGGGCTAGTAGCTAGGGCTTATCGGTGCGCTCTTGGAGCTGAACCCTGGGTCTGCCCCTGTTCCAACAAATGGTTCTGTTGTCGGGACATGAATCTTCTTGAGGGAATGTAAAGGTGGTTCCCATCGAAGACAGAAAATCAAAAGTGGATAAAGGATCAAGAGAAGGACTTCGCTGAAGCCTAGAACAAGAACCCTAATCTTAGTATAGAAGATTGGTTGGAGAAGTACATTTTTACGTATATACACGAGATATTCTTTGGGGGAATCCATCAAGAGTTGTATGAGTGGCTAGCTAGATTAGCCGATACCCAGTTCAAGATCAGATCTAGACCTCCTATGGTTTGGATGGCGACGTTGATCCAGAAGGTTAAAAGAGTTGATAACATTTTATCTAGAGCAGTAGATCACTAGTTTGATAGTACCATTGGAGGGTATATCATCGAGTTTGTTGTTGACAGAGTAGAGTCATACAACCAAGATGAAATATATTTCTTTAAAGGACCCAGAGGAAAATTTTTACAATTCCTGAAGTTGAGACTCAAGATGTTGTTGCATGAGAAGAACATCTTGAATATACAGTAGATGGAGAATATTTGAAAAGGATAATGTTCAAGAATTCGGATAGCGACAGTGACACAGATGCTAGACATACGCGCAATGGGAGAGTATTCTGACGGGTTCACCTTGAGAAATTTTTAAAGAAAAACTACGGGGAAGAGTGTTTCTACAGTGGAGAAGAGGTAGATATGACAGACAAAGAACATTCAGAACCCACCAGAGTAGAAGAAGGGGAAGTTGAAGAACTTTGTTGGAACGAGACAGAAACCTCAGGAACTAAGGAGACCACTGAAGTAAGTACTATCAAACCTCCTATTGCCTCAATAGTGATAAGTAATCAAAATAGTCAGAATCACTAGAGTCCACAGAGTACTATTACTAGAAATTCAGCATCTACTCAGACATGAAACCTAGGCAGCTCCATGGAAGATGAGATGACGCTCCCTATCTTTAGAGGAGATGGATCTAAAGATCCTGATTAGCACTGGTTTCTATGTGAGGCCGTATGGAACATTAAGAATATTACCGATGAAGTTGTTAAAAGAAACCAGTTTAGCACTACACTGAGGGATCGCGTGTTGATTTGGTACATGAAGATTGTCTAAGGACTTGCACAACCTAAGCCATTGAATGAAAGAAAGAACGCATTGATTGCAGATTTTAAGAAACCTAAGTCAGAGTCCCAATGTATTATAGAGCTAAAATAGATCAAGAAAAAGGTAGCCGAACCTATTTGGGAGTTCGATCAGAGATTCAAGACCCTAACAAGAAGATTGACCTTTAAGATCCTGGATGAGTAGAACAAAGAATGGTTCATCACCGCTCTTTTACCACATATCAGAGTTCCCCTGATGCAGCAGAATATTTCTTCACAAGCGGAAGCATTGGAGATCGCCATGAAGCTTGAATCAACCCCTATGGGTGATTCCAGCTTAGGTATGAATCAGATCTTGAGTCAGCTAACTAGTTTGTCCCTACAGGTCGAAGAGATGAATAAAGACAAGGGAAAAGACAAAAGAGAAGATATATGGTGTGTCAGATGTAGATCAAAAGGTCATGACAAGGAACACTGCCCCCTATTCAATGAATACTTGGCTTTTGGAGATCCGAGCCCCTTGAATCAAGTCACCTTACCTTGGTGCAAAGTATGCAGAAATAGGCACCGCACATGTGAGTGCTATTACATGAAAAAATACATTCAGACACCCACAAAATTGTACTGCACATTATATAAATCAGTAGGGCATGATGATAGAGATTGTAGAGCTTATGATCTCATGCATGAAAGATCAAGAGATATATATAATATCCAAGGAAAAGTACATCAAGAAGGAAATACTACGTAGTATAACTCTCCTGGGAGAGGAAACTTCAATCCTCTTGGTGGATTCAGAGGAAGAGGAAAATGAGGAGGAATGAGTCGAGGCCTAGGACAGATCATCTGTTACAACTGTGCACAACCAGGACAACTCACCAGGGATTGTCAGAACCCTTGTACCACTTGCAGCTACTGCAACTCATTTGACCATGTTATAGAAGAATGTCTTGTGTTTCTTGCTAAGCTTCAGGAAAGAAGAGGATCCCAACAGAACCCAAGGGTGCAACTATTATATGTTGAACCTCGTAGAGGAGACCCTAGATTAGTTGTCATAACAAGAGGAGGAACTACTACAGGAGAGGATAGAATGACTCAAGGAAAGCTCGCAGAAGACTCAGATATCAGGAAGGCCACAGAGAATACCCAAGCCTTTAATGCAAAGAAAGAAAGACAAATATTTGAGGAAGCAAGACAAGAATTCAAATAAGATCAAGGTTCCTCGTAAAAAACACAGCCATAAATAAGAGAGTATGGAATGCCTCACACATTTGATCAATTTTCTTCGCCAAGAGAAGGAAAAGAGGTAAAAAATCTCATGGAATTTTTATACACTTGTATTAAGTTAATTCAGGATGAGAACGTTGTGCAAGAGCTACAGAACTTAATTAGAAAGTATGAACTAGGAAAGACATGCCCCTTAATGAATAGGGAAGTACACCAAATTGGTAAGAAGAGAAGGACAAATAAAGAATTACACTTGAATGCTCAGATAGGAGAGTATGAGATAGACTATGTAGTCCTCGACTCAGGGTTGGAGTTCAATGTCATGACGAAGTAAACTTGGGCACTAATGGGAAAACCAAGGTTGATCTATTCCCCTATTAGGCTTAGGATGGCTAATCAGCAAGTTGTCATCCCATTTGGACAATTGGAGCATGTCCCTATGGACATCAATGGAGTAAGAACGTTTTCATATTTTGAGGTAATTGAAATAGTTGACAATAGTTGTCCTTACCCTGTGCTGTTAGGAATTGATTGGGCCTTTGATAACTCTATTGTTGTTAACTTAAAGAAGATATGCATGACTTTTGAAAAGGATGGCCTTAGGTTTGTCGCACCGTTAGATCCAGATGAAGGTCAACGATACACAGAGCCCATCAGAGAAGAAGACTACGTATATGCACTAGAAAACATATACAAACTGACAGCCAGATAGCAGGATTACATCAACCCTACAGCCGATGGGAATCTAAGCTGGTGAAGTGACAACACGTGTTCATGAGATTCAGAAGAAGCACTAGAGAACTGGTAGAACCAGATGTATGAAGTATCTACCAGAAGATGTGCTAGAATAACCAGAGAAGTTCGCTGGATCGGCACAACAGTAAGTAACTTACCCACATTTGATGGTCTAAATCCTTTAGAAGCCTTCCTATCAAACTTTGAAGAAAATGTGTTATAACCCTAAATTGCACCACACATGCTTACCTGGCATCAAGCCAACTCATATCCCTTCATTGCCAAAACATCTGTTGAACAACCTCCTTTAAAATCCTATTGGGTCAAGGCCCACACGCCCTAACCCATTACTGCATGCGTGTGCACGCTGGCAGGCCCACTATAGCCCGCGTGTACCTAACAAAACACAAAAATATTAAAGTTTCCNACACATGCTTACCTGGCATCAAGCCAACTCATATCCCTTCATTGCCAAAACATCTGTTGAACAACCTCCTTTAAAATCCTATTGGGTCAAGGCCCACGCGCCCTAACCCATTACTGCATGCGTGTGCACGCTGGCAGGCCCACTACAGCCCGCGTGTACCTAACAAAACACAAAAATATTAAAGTTTCCGATGGAACAAAAATCTATGGGTCAGTTAACTGAAACTCCCGACCATGCATGGCCGAGAGTTCATCCAAAACCCTAGCTCCTTCTAGCCTATAAAAGAAGGGGTAGGGGTACCATTTGGAGGAGGAAAGTTATAGTGAAGAAACTCTGCCCATTTGCCGAATCCATTGTCCCAACCCTTTAGCCTTTCCTCAAGCCAAAGGAGAATTAACACAAAGCAGTTGGAGGACAGAAGAGGAGGAGCCCAAGATTAGGATCAAGGAGCGGTGGCCAGTCTCGACTTTGATTGTAATTTGATTCATTTTTCAAATAATAAAAGAATACTTTTCCCATCCCAATGCATGAGTTATCTATGATTTGTTTAATTTATGCTTAATTTCTAACCCTCAAGTAGAGAAATAGCATGCATGCGTAGTTGTTTGTCTTGATTGTAGGTTATCTTTGGAAGGAGCAGCGCAAGCAAGCGGTCAAGAGCGCAACGGAGGATCTACACCAAACATCAGTAAAAAGGTTAGTAGTTCCTTTCCATGTATGTATTGTGAAAGAGGGGTTTAAGTTTTGGGTGGTAGGTTAAAAGGTAATTTCTTTACGGTCAAAATCTGCATGCAAGTCTAACCCTAGTTTGCTAGTCCGTAGGGTATTTTTCCCAACAACAGAGTTGGTGACCATACTGGGGAATATACTTTTTAGGGTTTACGGATTTAGTTAAGTTTTTTGGGTAGTTTAAGAGATTAGATTTTATGTTTCTTTGCCTGTCTTTTTCTGTAAGGCCTGAGCTAGCAGGGAGCCTAGTTCTTTATACCAGTTTTCCCTGACTGTTGGTTGACGGTAATTGTCGGGACACACAGAGGTACACGCAGCCTGTAGAAGGCCTGCACACGTGTACCCATGCCCTAACCTCTTACAGCCCGCGTGTGAACGCTAGCTGTAGAGGTTTCAGTAGCGTGTAGGATTTCATAGAACTTGAGAGGCAGTCCTCCTCTTCCCTGTCAGAATTATACATTCTCAGGGGGTTTTCTAGATCATGTCTGAGTCTTGCTGGTTCACAGTCCTGTCTCAGTTTGTCTTTTTGTGTTTTGTTATTCCTTGCAACTATTTTTCTTTTCTATTAGAAGAAGCATCCAAGCCTTCAAGAGACCCTGGTTATCAATACCAGAGGCCTCTTCCTGGTCAGGGCTACCTGTGTTTATTTTTGTCTTAGAATTTATACATACACACGGCCTGTACAAGGTCAGCCCACGTGTACACGCGTCCTATTTCAGCTCAGCACGCGTTCGCACGCGTGTTGTTTTAGTGACAGAAGCATGCTTGACATGCTACTTTTTGATCAAGGTGGGGCAGTCATCCCCTCATTTAATGAGAAGTATTCCTCTCAGGTGTTTGATTCTAGGGTGAACAGTCAGTAGGTTAGGTCATATTAGCCTTAGCCTGCTTTTTCTTAGTTGATAGTTGAACAGAAAATATAAAAAAAAAATTATGGTTTTTAGGCAAGCTTAAGAGTCTTTGTTTTCTTTATTGCCATTGTGTGCCTTTACTCTGATTCTTTGCAGTCTGCGCTTTAAGCCAGAATTTGTCTTTCTTGGTTTTGTGCTTGTCGGCATTTTCCCTTTGTTGCTTTCTTAGCACTTAAATAAAATAAAAAATAAAAAATCTTTCCATTTTCTTCTTTGTTTGAAGATTGTGTTTCTGCATCAATAGCTAGGGAGAAGTCTTTTTGTTCATAAGTTTTTGCAGTGCATTTAGAGCATAAGTAGCTCGTAGTTGAGTGAAATTCCTTTATGTTTGTTGCATGAAATCTTAGAAAAATTGAAAAGAAAAAGAAATCTTTCTTTGTGAAAAGTTGATTTTTGCATTTAGTAAAAGTCTTTTGTTTCCAGCTTTTTTCATTTGTTTTTTCTTTAGTCTTTACACATCATCAATTTCACCTTCATACCCCATGACGTAATAAAACCCATAAAAGAAACGCTAATTTAAAATCTATTAGACTTTTTGTTTGTAGGGTTCACAAACTAGTTCAGGATTAGGGCCTTGAATTAGGTTGGAGAGGAAACTCTCCAAGGCCATTCAAAACCAAACATTAGAGTCTGTGATAGGGAGTGTAGAAGTCCAGTTTCGTGAAATTTATCTGGGACCCCCCTCTAACACAAGGGATAAACACGAGGTCGCGTGCGGAAAGGTAGCAGAGATAACCCCTCCAAAGCCGGACCAAGCGTAGTGGAGAACACATATCGAGGGCTTGTTCTGGGATTCCGTTGTTTGCATTTGCCACGGGGCTTCGTGGGTCTTGAATCCATTCGAGGTCCTCAGTTGTCTTTCGGACCATTTTCTCTCGATACCCTTGACAGGTTTCGGGCTTGATACCCTACTCATTATGGTCTACCCGACTTTCGATTGTACCCGCCTGGTGATTGTTCGCGTGCTGGCAACCTAGTTGCCAATATTTTTAGGGATATACACAGGTGACTGCGGGGGTATACCGTGGTACCTAGGACAGACATCGGGCCACTCTTTGCAGAGTATACCCAGAGGGTGCTTCCATGTTCGAGTTGCACTTTCATTGGTAAGTTTCTCTAGTGTTGGTTGTTGTAACTGTTCTTCAAAATAGTTTAGTGATTCCTTGTCTTATCTCTTAGGGGATTCTTTTTTAGTGTGTGTTACTATTTGAATGTGTAGAATACCTTAGTGTGTCTTGGATATTTTCACACAGTGGAGGATCTCGAGCTCCGCCGGTCACGAAGGCTTCTGGGCCTGCGGCCAGTTATACTGGAGCCACCTCCGCCACCATTGAGGCGGAAGCTAGACCAACAAGGGTCTTTCGAAGCAACTGGGTTACAAACCATTGTGCCCGAAAAACTCCCAGAGGAATCAAACACCAATATTAGCTTGGTTGAAACCCCAACCACTGATACTTGGCCATCAGTTATTGTACCAATCCAATTTTACGAACGTCTGTCAGTGCCTCACACAACTATGGAAACAAACGTTGTTACTTCCTCTGGGAATTCTTCCATTCCCACCACAGTTTCTACCACAAGAGAAGCATATCCTAACTTGCCATCGTCAGTCTGAGACACCATGGTCTTGGCTACAACTACGTCACACACTGGTCTGAACCCGTCTATGGCGGTGGACACAGCTCCCTTAACACCTAGTGTGACAGGCCCTCCGTTCTCATACGATATGCCTAGTTCGGGAACGAGTCCTGCACTCACTTACTCCACTTTACAGACTTTGGGTCTGGGGGCAGGGAGCTCTAACGCTCCTCTGTAAGGTCAACTTGGGGGAATTCCTATCCCTTTTAACACTTTTCCTTACGCTGGAGGTCATATCTCTCCTTTGTCCTCTTCGCTTGGTGGTCTACATCAGCAGTCCGCCGGGCAACCTGCACACACTAGTTCATTTGGAGCCAGGAGTCAAGGAACACCTGCGCACACTATGCCGGTAGGTTCTTCACCGTTTTTTTGGAATGAGACATTTGGTAACAACACTTTCGCATCCACTGCTTTCCCGTCTGGGGGCACTCCCATTTTTGGACAGTCTACTCCGGCGCAGGGTACTATTCCTACGTCGGGGGCACATATAGCAGGACCTTGGAACTCAGGAAAAGGATCCATTCCCTCCTCTGGAATGTCGTTCTGGGGTAATTCTTTCCACAGTCAATGGAACCCTGGAAAAACTACTATGCCTCTCCCATCAGGACCGGCATGGGGTAATCCTTCCCAAAGTCCGTCAAACACGATGAATGCCCAACATCCTATGTCCTTTATGGGAAATCATCCAATGATGTCTCCACAGATGAAAAATCCTTACGCTGGTCAGGGCCATGGTTTATACCAGAATCCAGGCCAGTAGCCAAACTTTTCCTGGCAACCTGGTGCCAGTCAAACTCCAGGACCTTTTTTCCTAGGCTATCAGCAGCAACCCAAACTACCATTCCTGGCGACGTTACACTTTCCAGATTTGAAAAGGTTGTTAAATGATCTTATTTTTCATGATCCACGTTGGCCTCCTATGCCAACAAAGTTTCCTTCGTAGATTCCAAAGTTCAGGGCCAAACCTAACGAATATCTAGGTGATCATGTGACTACCTTCCATCTTTGGTGTTCATCTAACTCATTGAAAGATGACTCCATACAGTTGCGATTGTTTCAACGCACTCTTATCGGGAGTGCCGCAAAATGGTACATCGAGCTCGATCGCTCAAGATACTCTTCTTTTGGCGAACTGGCAATGGCCTTCCTTAACCATTTCCAGTTACCTGTGAGATACGACACTGGCACAGAGCTGCTTGCCAATTTCGAACAGACAACAACGGACCATATCTCTGATCATATATGAGAGTGGAGACGTTGAAAGAGTCTAATCAAAGTACCAATACCACCAACATTCCTGCTTGAGTGGTTCCTTAAGTCTTTAGTCCCACAATTATCCAAAGACATCGCGACTTCAGGAGTTTTCTCTGAAGAAGATTCCATCATAAGGGCTCAACAGTTTGAGCTCATCTATTCTCAGTCTGGTTTATTATACAACATCCTGCCGGATGCACCACGATCGATACTGGATAAAACTAGATAGATAGTTGGACCACATGCTGATGGTATTGTTGGTTCAGCACAAACCAAGCCCGCTAAGCAATTGACAAAGCAATTGCTACAACACTCGGTGGCCAACCAGACTATTGCTTTGGCTACTCCCCCTACCCAAACGTAGGAAGTACACTCCGTGCAGTCGACTAATCCAAAGGCCACCCAGCAGCCTGAAGGGAAGAAAAAACAATGAAAGAAGGGTAAGGGGGGAGAAAAAACCCACTGATAATGTTGGCGAGGGCACCACGGAAAAATGGAAGGCGAGGTATTCGTGCAACTTGTGTGTGGAAGACCACCCAACCCATCTTTGTCCTCGACTTGGAGAGGCCCAGAAGTTTGTCACATAGAAATAGCAAGCAATGTTGACTAATCCCTTTCAACATGGGCAAAATTTAACTCAAGCCTCTACAAGTGCTGAAGGGGGCAGCCAAGAAACCTACCCTCCTCCAAACAATTCCTCATCCGCGAACGTATATATAGTTAGGGGTGATGCTTTTGTAACGACTAGAGCACACAACTATAGTAAACCAAGTGCCTCTAAGAAGGGTAAAGAAGATGAACTCCCATCTCTTCCTCTACAGATCGAGAAGACGTTGGGAGAAACAATGACACGCATTCCAAAGGGTGCATTTAAGAAAGCTTCTCACAACCCAAACGCAAGGGCCACCCAAAATTACTCTGTGGTGGAGGATTTATCACAAACCCCTTGTGCAATGTCTTCTTTGGAAGTCCTCCAAAGCTACTCTGCTCAGAGGAAAGCCTTGTTAACTTCTTTAGGCTCTACTGAGACTTGTAACCCGGGTACCATCATGTTAGATACAACTGACTTAAAACCTTGTCTGCCTTACCACGTAGCATTTCAGATAATAGTGGCTCATCCCATGAAAACTTTTACATGAAATATCTTCCACACGGTGGTCAACGAGGGCGCCTCGACATGCATTATGTCGCTAGCATATTGGAAGGCCATTGGCCAACCCACTTTGTCTCCTTCACCTACTCTCCTCACTACTTTCGATGGTCGTTCTTTTCGACCACATGGCATCGTTCCTTCTTTCTCTGTGCAGTTAGGAGGGAAGATGGTGTGCGTCGAAGTAGAGGTAGTCGATGCCTCCCTCGACTATAATCTCTTGTTAGGACGGAGTTGGACTTATTCTATGCAAGCTGTGGTTGCTACAGTTTTCCGAGTCTTGTTGTTTCCGCACGAGGGTTGGATAGTGACCATCGATCAATTGTCCTTCTCTAGACCTGACCCGGCTTTGGGGGCATCCATTGTTCCCATGATTGATAATCCTCAACCCGGTGTCGTTAACGTAGGAGTTGGTTTGTGCCCATCCTTGATGGGTACCTTTGATTACCCACCTCCTCATGACGATGTCAAGTTTATATTTAGCCACCACAAGGTTGAGATTTTTCAAGTTTCGTCGTTCCATACGACTTACTTTGAGGATCCTTGGATTCTTCCTTCCCCATCAGCCATGATGGATGAGACAGGGCACCCCGACATCTCCATGCCTTGATCGACCACTGAAGTAGCGTACTCTTTAGTCCAGCAAGCATCAGCTAACTCTGATCCAACTCCCGCACAAGAGTTAGATCCACTTCTAAAGCCTATCTGGGCTCAGGGTTCCCTCACCAACACTGATTCGTTGGACTTAGTCTTGCCTTCTAACGAAGCAGTAATCGAAGCAATGACTAGTCCAGACAAACCTTGGGAAGATCTTCATCACAGATCATATTTTCTCCCAGAGTTAAGCCGAATCGAGGCAGAAGAATTCACTATCACCATGACGGGAGATCAGCCATGTCCTATTAATCTCTTAGCTACACAAGAAATTTATGCTGAGGGGAATATGGAGACTATCGCTGAAACTATACCTATCAATATCTCTCGAAACCCTGGCGTTGTGGAGAATGTCTTTGTCGGAGCAGATTGCTCCCCCGAAGAGATTCAGATTTACACGGATCTTTTCAAAGAATTCCGTGACGTTTTTTCCTGGTCTTATGAGGAAATGCCAGGTATCGATCCGAAAATAGTTGAACATGAAATCACAACGTATCCTGATGCCAAGCCTGTTCGACAAAAACTTCGTCCAGTCAATCCTAAGAAAGAAGCTTCCATTAAGCTTGAGGTTGAGAAATTTCTCAAGGCAGGTTTCATTTATCCTATTCATTTGACTCAATGGGTGTCAAACCCCGTGCCAGTCAATAAAAAACAAGGCACGATTTGTGTATGTACCGATTTCCATGATTTGAACAAGGCATGTCCAACAGATAATTTTCCAACACCATTCATTGACCAGATCATTGATGAATATGTTGGTTGTGAAGCCTTTTCGTTCATGGATGGTTTTTCAGGATATAATCAAATCCAAATCAAACCTGAAGACCAACATAAAACGACATTCATTTGTCTGTGGGGTACATTCGCCTATCGTAAGATGCCTTTTGGCCTTAAAAATTCCGAAGCCACATTCCAGCGGGCCATGTATTTTTCATTTCATGACCTGAAACATATAGTCGAGGTCTATCTAGATGATTTAGCATCACGCTCTCACAAGCAAAAGGATCATCCTACACACCTCAGACTAATCTTTGAACACTGTCGCTACTTCAGGATTCGCTTAAATCCAAACAAGTGTAGCTTCTGCGTAACGTCAAGACGTTTGTTAGGTTTCATCGTGTCAACAACAAGGATCATGGTCAATCCTCTTAAGGTGGAGGCAATAATCCACTTGCCCCCCCCACACACAATATTACAACTTCAAAGTCTACAAGGCAAGGCAAACTTCTTACGACGCTTCATCACCAACTATGCCGAAATCACCAAGGGCTTTATGCGTTTATTGAAGAAATATGTTCCCTTTTTCTGGGACAAAGTCGCTCAACGCTCTTTCAACGCATTAAAAAACTCCCTCACAACTGCACCTATGCTATAGCCACCTAACTATAACAAAGATTTCCTATTATATCTGGCTGTCACAGAGTCAACTATAGGCATGGTTTTAGTTCAGGAAGACGATTCATTTTTAGAATACATGATCTATTACTTGAGCCGAGGCCTCGTAGGACCGAAACTTAATTATTCCCATCTCGAAAAAATTATGTTAGTAGCAGTTCATGCTGTTCAATGGTTCCGTCACTATGTTATGTTTCGCAAGACCACCGTCATCGCTGTCGTGAATCCATTCCAGTACATGTTGACATGACGAGTTATAGGCATAAAAATCAGTAGATGGATGGTCATCCTCCAATAATTTGACTTAGACTTTGTTTCAGCAAATTCCAAGAAGTCATTGGTCTTCGCAAAACTTGTTTAGGAACTTCCGGTTGAGTCAGGTGACGTTTTTCCTAAGGAATCCCCTATCCGGGGGGATATGTTTTTGATTGAATATTCAAACCCTTGGTACGGATATATACTTATCTATCTCCATACTTTGAAGTGCCCCACCTCTACTTCTCGTGACGAGCGTCGGTGGATATGCCATCAGGCTAAGAATTATCTCATACTCGATGATACGTTGTATCGGAGACGTGTAGACTGCATCTTTTGTCGATGTCTCACTCATGAGAAGGCTGTCATAGTGCTCAACGATTTTCATATCGGAGCTTGTGGTGGTCACTTATCTGGGTTGGTAACAACCCAAAAGATTTTACGAACAGGTTACTTCTGGCCTACACTTATCAAAGATTGTATCGAGTCGGTCAAGAATTGCCATCCATGCCAAATCTTCTCTCGGAAGATGAGGGAACATCCAGCTCCTATGTTTCCTGTCATCACAGTTGGTCCCTTCACTAAGTAGGGGATTGATTACACTACATGCAACCCCCCGTCAGCAAGGGGGCACCGCTATATCATCGTATCTGTTGACTACTTCACTAAGTGGGTCGAAGCTATGCCAACGTTTAAAGATGATGGAGAGACTACAACTCTCTTCTTATTCAACCAAATTATAGCAAGGTTTGACGTCTCGAGAGAGATTGTCACTAACAATGGCAGTCAATTTCAGAATCAAATGGTGATCGAGTTAACGTCAAAGCTTGGGTTACGGCAAGAACATTCATCACCTTACTATCCCCAAGCCAATGGGCAGGTGGATGCTGTAAACAAAACTCTTAAGACTATTCTACAGTGAACTATCAACTCAGCCAAGTCAAATTGGCATTTGATGTTATACTCGACATTATGGGATTACCGAACATCTGTTAAGACTGCAACTGGTTTCTCACCTTTCCAAATCGTTTACGGGCTGGAGGCAGTCTTGCCCATCGAATGTCAAATCCCATCTCTGAAATTGGCAGTACAGTTATTTCCAGACACTTCGCCACTTGAAGAATGGTTAGTACACCCTGAGCAGCTTGATGAGCAGCCTCACGATGTGGCCCTGGCCAACAAGGCTCATAAACACAAGGTCAAGTGTCAATATGATAGGTCCATTCGTCCTTGTATTTTCTCTAAAGGTGACCTTGTCCTGGTCTACGACCAAGACAAGGACCCCCTGGGGGTAGGAAAGTTTAAACCCATGTGGTTCGGACCCTTCATTATAAAATAGGTTTTAAAAAAAGGTGCTTATCGTTTGGTTGATTTTGAAGGGAATGCTTTGGTGGAGCCTAGAAATGGGCTCTACCTCAAGAAGTATTACTCATAGATAGGTCATTGTGGGTAAATTTTTGTAACATATGTATAGTCTTTGTACTATTACTTTTTACGTTTCTTTTAAAAGTGTTATGGACGTGTCATTGATGTTATCTTTCGTCAATATGGTGGATGTCAAGTGAGTCCAAGGTGTTCGTTGGGTATGTGGACGGTGCTAGTCGACACACATAGAGGCTTGCCTCCACAGCTTGGGTAATATTTACACCACAGGGTCAGTTGTTATCTTTCGGAGGGATATGCTTAGGTGACACCACAAATAATGTCGTCGAGTATAGTGCAGTTATTGAGTTTCTTCGTGACGCCTTGTCATTGGGTATCTCTCATCTCCGGGTCTATCTAGATGCTCAACTGGTTGTGTCGTAGCTAAATAGAGTATATCGGGTTCATGATCCAACTTTACATCGACAATTCCTTAGGGTACGTCTCTTAGAATGCAACTTTGATTATATTACATATTTTCATGTTCCTAGGAGATTAAACCAAGTTACAGATACTCTAGCTAATCACATTTTAGATTGGCATCTTGCCCACATATAAAAAGGAACATGGACATAAACATGTAAATACACTTTTTCACACATAATCCATAAGACACAAAAAAGAGATAAAAACCATATATAAACATCATAAAATCATTAGAGTACATAGATGGACACAAACACCTCAAAAGTGGGAATAGTAATGAGTCACCGGGCTTATGCCCTCAAAAAATATATACAATAAGGTGCTCGTGGCACATAAAAAGTCTAAAGTCTATTCAGGGCCTATGTGCCCTGTTATAATCATCTACAGCACGGGCTAAATGCCTAAACAATCGGACCCATGTCCGAGGTACCCCCACAACATGAGTCTGCATGGATGGAGGCAGGTCCTTTATCTCTTCCATCGGGACTGTGCAAGTGAGCGCAGTGAAGTTCCACTCAATTCACCTAAGGACCCTCTTGGCCTCTCCTACTGGGAGGTTCCCTGCTACTGTTGCTCCCCCAGTGGTGGCAGCTACGGCTTCTAGTCGTGGGCGACACCTGTTCCATGCATAATCGGCAGGTCGCACGAGTCCCACATATGCATACAACAAACGTATCCATCAAATACTCTAGCATACAAAAAATGATATATATAACAAAAGACATAAAAATTACATATGCAAACAAAAAAAAAAAACTACAAAGGTGGAGACTTACCCATCTCCCCTTGCTCCTCACCAGGAGGCACGGGTATCTCTGGATCTCTAGAAAATTCTATCCCTGTATACGAGTAGTCCTCGATAGTCGGGATCTGTCATGACATACAAGCAAAAAATTCGTCATCGAAGGACTCGACGGTCCTTCCACCACCCTGTCACGGCAGTAACACTGCCCATCTACACACTGGAGGGAAAGAGGCTAGATGTCCTCGTACTACAACCTGAGGACTGAAACACGGAACTCTATCGAAAAAGAATGAACACAAGATAGTCCCAAACCCGAAGTTCCTTTGTGTCCCCTGTCGGCAATCTATCAATTGCCTCTTCATACACTCCAGCAGTGTGGTACTCCAATCAAAAATTTGTGCATTCATGCACTGGATAGCACAGTTCATTTGTGCGCGCGAAGCCTGATGCACGGCTCTTGAGCCAGTAATCCGCCCAATAAGCAACAAGATAGTCTATAGTGCCAAGTTAGTAATCTTGCTAATAGGCACCTAGGAACCTCTACGATTAGTCCCAGCCTCACAGTACTCCTCTACCAACTCTGAGATCTTTCTCGGCCCCGCAGGAAAAGTCTGGAAATTGACTGGTTCCCCTCTCCTTAAGAGGCCAGTCAGAAAGTAAAAGTCCTCGGTGGTGGGCACCAAGGATTTCCCCTCTAGCATGAACGCCTCTGCATCAGGGTGCCAGTAATCAATCAAGGCATTTATCAGCCTTGGTTGCACGCACATAAACGGACATAAAAAGAATTTGAGAAAACCACACTGCGTCAGCACGGCCACAACATTCAGATCTGCAGCAACCAACTCACTGATTGCCTCATGCTCCCTTTCCCTCCACTGGACATACATCCTACCAACACAACAAGGTAAAATAGGGTCAATACTTCTTTTCATTTTCTTTTCCATAAATAGGGGGGGTACACGCAGTCTATAGAAGTGACAGTCGCATGTACATGCGTGCAGGATTTACTCTGCACACGTGTACCTAGGGCCGACCTTTTTAAGGTCGACGCCCACCCAAAAAATAAATTAAATGCTTAAATTGAAGTATTGAATAGCTAGATAAGGGAGTTTGTACTTACTTGGTCCAAGCAGAAGTCCATTTTGTCCACTGTAGCTCCCAGAATCACGATCTTTGGCAAAGGGGGTCTTTTGGCTCCATAGTCAATTTCCAAATCAACAATGGTGATAATGAGCTGCCAGCTTCTATTTATAGACTTTTTGGCCTCTTTTTGTCACTTTTTTGGTCCCCCTTATCAGTTTCTTTATATCAAAAACCATTTAGAGTGATCTAGGAGTTATATGGGAGGGATTTGATCAGGTATTGGGATATTTTTTTTGAGTTTCGAAAAAATATTGATGGTCCATAAAAAAAAAAAAATTCAAAAGTCAAGTTGAGCATATAGGGTAGGATATCACCCCAACTTTTGCATATCATTTCCTTTTTCTTATGCTATAGGATCGATCCCATCAGGTTGTGACACGGAACCATCATATCTTCTCTAGAAGTGTCACAACTCGGTGGTAGAGCTTACCAAAACATGGATGCCCTAGGTAGGTCCTGGTTACATTATGGTGTCCATGTCATTTCTCAAAACACTGTAGGCTCGGGAGTCCGTATAGTCTTTCCTGAATAAGAGTTTGAGCCTCATTTGCATGAGTCTTTTCCACTCTTTGTCTTACCCTCAGGACTACCAAAATATAACGGGTCTTCTTTTAAGCCCTTTTCAGACCCTCTAAAAATGAAAAGATTGCCAAGCAATCTTGTGACCTTTAACGCTCGTTAAACTGAAATTTGAAGTCACGTCTGTCTGGCGGTAGTTTAGCCCTTTTTCGGTCTGGACGGTCAACTGTATGAACAAAGGTATACTCTATCGAATTCCCATTCTTTAGAAGAGTATTCTCAGGTATAATTTTATTCCTTTTTTGAGCCTGAGGGACTAAATTTATGAAAAAGAAACCCCCATGGAGTCCATAGTTAAGCCCTTTTCAGACTCCCTAAAATTTAAAAGATCATTGAGTGACCTTATTCTTTCACGCTCGTTAAATTGGTCCAAAAGAATATTCCTGACGGAGTCCATAGTTAAGATTTTTTCAGACTCCTTAAAAATGAAAAAATGGTCGAGTGATCTTGTCCTTGTCACACTCGTTAAAATGGTTTTGAATTAACATCTAATCGGTGCTAGTTTATCCCTTTTTCGAACCGACTAGACTATTGTCGAAAAAGGTACCCCACTGGAGTCTCCTTTTATGCTTTTTCAGACTCTCTAAATATGAAAAACCATCGAGCTTACCTTCTCTGGGCTCATTAAACTTACATCGAAGGACATTACCATTGTGTGTTCTATCAACCGCATTTGCATACCTTATCTATCAGCCTTGTGACAATTTGCTTCTGCGTCTTAACACTTTTGGCCGCCGGAGGATTTTTCCCGAGCATCATTTTACCAGAACATCATTCTTGTCCTTGTGCCTTGAGCTTGTATGTTTGCAGTACTTATTCCTCCATTGTAACGTAATATTCCTTTATTCTTTTTCAAAAATTATCAAAAAGAACAAAAAAAAAATCAAATATACCCCAAAAAGAGGATGGGAAAAGTATTTTCTTTATTGGCAGCATAATGAGTCATCCTTGGATAAAGCACATATGTTCGTTTGATCATCAGACTATGGGATGTAGTATGACCTTAGGAAGCTTTTCTCGCTATATAGAGTTGTGTCCTCCACCATTTGGTTACTCTTCCAAACATATGGAGAGTTTGCGTTGCCTCCTGCTTCATAGACTTATGATTAACATATATACTACCTAAGTCTTATCACTTGTCATGCTATTGTCCAAGGGAAGTTTGTCACTAAGCCTGAGTCGGCCCCTCTGCAATATGTCTCTTGTCCGCATACCCGGCCATCCTGAACGTCTAATCAAGTCCTTGTTCGAAATAACTGAAGCCTTCAGTCTGATCATCAAGATTATCAAGTCCGTAACCAACGAGCCATCGAAGACCTCTGGGTAGTGCAGTCATACACTCATATTACACTCCTACCCGAGTTTTATAAGACTTTGAATTTGTTGCTCGAGCTCTGAAGTACAGCGATCAGGCCGAATCAGCTTCTGGAATATGGATACTCTATATGTATATCTTTCTGATTTCGAGATGTAGCTCTGTTGTGTATTGTTCAAGGCTACTCTTTATAGTTATTTGACATGGATCTACAGTGTATTTGATTGGTATCCATGGTTCTATTTTATCCCGAGCATGGGTATGCCCGCCTCGGTGAGACATTTGTTATTTTGCAGATGGCACCTCCTGGTTCTTGATCCTTGGGCTCACTCATTCATCACATCAGTACAGATTGGTAAAAGATTGGTAATGTATTTCAGCCATTAGATTCTCTTCTGACCTCACAAATTAGGGGGCATCTTTTATAACCCTAAATTGCACCACACATGCTTACCTGGCATCAGGCCAACTCATATCCCTTCATTGCAAAAACATCTGTTGAAAAACCTCCTTGAAAATCCTCTTGGGTCAAGGCCCACGCGCCCTAACCCATTACTGCATGTGTGTGCACGCTGGCAGGCCCACTACAGCCCACGTGTACCTAACAAAACACAAAAATAGGAAAGTTGCCGATGGAACAAAAAGATATGGGTCAGTTAACTAAAACTCCCAGCCATGCATGGCCGAGAGTTCATCCAAAACCCTAGCTCCTTCTAGCCTATAAAAGAAGGGGTAGGGGTATCATTTGGAGGAGGAAAATTATAGCGAAGAAACTCTGCCCATTTTCCGAATCCATTGTCCCAACCCTTTAGCCTTTCCTCAAGCCAAAGGAGAATTAACGCAAAGTAGTTGGAGGACATAAGAGGAGGAGCCCAGGATCAGGATCAAGGAGCGGTGGTTGGTCTCAACTTTGATTGTAAGTTGATTCATTTTTCAAATAATAAAAGAATAATTTTCCCATCCCAATGCATGAGTTATCTATGATTTGTTTAATTTATTCTTAATTTCTAACCCTCAAGTGGAGAAATAGCATGCATGCGTAGTTGTTTGTCTTGATTGTAGGTTATCTTTGGAAGGAGCAGCGCAAGCAAGCGGTCAAGAGCGCAATGGAGGATCTACACCAAACATCAGTAAAAAGGTTAGTAGTTCATTTCCATGTATGTATTGTGAAAGAGGGGTTTAAGTTTTGGGTGGTAGGTTAAAAGGTAATTTATTTACGGTCAAAATCTACATGCAAGTCTGACCCTAGTTTGCTAGTCCGTAGGGTATTTTTCCCAACAACAAAATGTACCAACACAACAAAGATTTTTGTCCACGGATGAGGCCCTAAAAGCTACACCAGCAAGATGGTGGGGGACACATAAAAGCAGTATTACATACTAGACACAATGTCGAACTTTAATGACAACACGATTCTCGGCACAAGAAATTGGTTGCAAAGTAAGGTATATTGGTTGAAGTTTCCCAAAGGACCATGTGCAAAGCTATGAAGAGGCCTGGAATGACATCCCTCGAGAAAAATGGGTACACAGATTCATTAACACGTTGAATATGACCCCTATCAACTGGTACCTTCAAGCAGAGCTGCGCCTCATCACTATAGACTAGGAAGGTATGATTCAGAATTTTATAACCACCTTTTTATTTGAAAGTGAATATCCTTCAGTAGACCAAGCATTACAGATTTTGAGAAAGAAGGTATTCGAGGAGGCATCTAACCTCCCTACGGAACAAGAAGAGGATGACTGGACTGCGCCTCTCCAAAAATTGCAGAGCTACTACAACATTAATGTCGATGACGATGATGATCCCAAGAAGGTGAACATCACAAAAACAAAAGGCCAAAGAAACATGGAAGGACTAGGAGTGGAGCTACCATTTATTAGTCAGCCAATCAAGATTTAAAAAGTCAATATTGGGACAGAGGAGACACCAAAGCTTGCCAATGTCGGAGATTATTGGAACAATACTACCATTGACAAGATTACAAAGTTGTTGCACGAATATCAGGACTTGTTTCTGACCAAGTTCACTGATATGAAAGGTATCAAAGGTACTATGGGATATATGAGGATCCCTTTGAAACTAGGTGCGAATCCAGTCAAGCAAAGACCCTACAGATTGAACTCAAAATATAAGGAAAAAGTGAATATTGAGATCGACAAAATGCTGGAAGCGGGGATTATTGAACCTGTCAAGGAGTCAGATTGGATTATCCCTATGGTGGTACAAGACAAGAAGATGAGTGAGATCAGGATCTGCGTAGATCTCAGGAAGTTGAATGATGCTTGTTTGCATGACCCTTTCCCTACACCATTCACTGATGAAGTATTAGATAATGTGGGAGGCCAGGAGGTATATTCTTTTATAGATGGATTTTTAGGATACCATCAAATCCAGATTTCCAAGGAGGGCCACCACAAGACCATGTTTTCTATAGACTGGGGATTCTACCAATATACAGTGATGCCATTTGGACTGAAGAATGCCCCAGCCATCTTTTCCAGGGTGGTGGTAGAAGCCTTCAAAGAGTTCTTGCATAAATTTTTAGAAGCATATTTTGATAACTAGACTGTGTTTAGTTTGTTAAAAACCCATATTGAATGTCTAGGGCTAATGTTGGATAAATGCAGGCAGTGTCAAATTTATTTAAATCTAAAGAAGTGCATATTCTTCTCACCATTTGGAGTACTATTAGGACATATTGTATGCAAGCAGGGATTGTTGGTTGACCCATCAAAAATTGCAATTATTGTTGATTTTCTGCCTCCTACTTTGGTCAAACAACTGTGCACTGCACTGGGACATACTGGCTATTACAGGAAATTCATTAAAGGATATGCCCAAATTACAGCACCAATGGAGAAGCTATTGAATAAAGATTGTCAGTTTGGCTGGACAGACGAATGCCAGCAGAGCTTTGACACACTGAAACAAAAGATGGTTACTGCGCCTATTCTGGTTTTTCTAGATTGGAGAAAATAATTTCATGTTCACATCGATGCGTCTTCTATTTCATTAGGAGCAGTACTGGAACAACCTAGAGAAGGGGATATCAACCATCTGTTAGTTTTTTCCAGCAGGAAGCTCTCTACAGCTGAAATTAATTACACCACTACCAAGAGAGAAGGACTAGGCATGGTGTATGCACTGCAAAAATTATGCCACTACTTGTTGGGAGGACACTTTAAAATTTTAACAGATCACTCCACACTAAAGTACCTAGTCAACAAGACAGTGTTGGGGGGACGAATATGCAGATGGCTTCTGCTATTTCAAGAATATGATTTTGAAATAATAGTTAAGCCAGGAAGAATGAACAAGGACCCTAACCACTTGTCGAGGTTGGAACATGGCGAAGAACCCAACAGTTTGGAGGATACGGTGTCAGATGCACAACTGCTCACCATTAGAAATATTGACGAGCACTTAGCAGACATAGTCTAGTTCCTTTCAAAATGAGGCTAGAGCTGCAACTTCTTCTTCAGCTCTAGTCAGTCAGCTATACAAAATGGGAACCGATGAGATATTAAGGAGGTGTGTTATGGAGATAGACCAACCATTGATCCTCACAGAAGCTCATGAAGGCATCGCAAGAGAAAATTATGCAGGGAAAGCAACTGCATAAAAGGTTCTTAGAGTTGGCCTTTGGTGGCCTACCTTACACAGAGATGCTAAAGATTATGCTAGAGCCTGTGATGTATGCTAGAGAGTTGGGAAACCATACAGAAGGGATGAAATTCCATTAGCACCATAGATGACCCTACAAGCATTCAAAAAGTGGGCCATTGACTTTGTGGGACCTATAAACCCACCAGGGAAGCGCACAGGAGAAAGGTACATAATTACTACGACAGAATACCTGACTAGATGGGTTGAAGCCAGAGTAGTTAAGGACTGTAGTGCAACTACAGCTGTGTGTTTTATATTTGATGACATAATAACCAGGTTTAGATGCCCCAAGATCCTTATGAGTGATCAAGGCACACACTTCATCAATAAGACATTTGAAGCTTTGATTGAAGAATTTGCAGTCCACCATCAAAAGAGTACACCTTATCATCCACAAGAAAACGGAACAGTTGAAGCATTCAACAAGATCTTGGAGACCACACTAACAAATATTTGTAGTGTGAACAGAGATGATTGGGATTTAAGAGTACTTGCAGTACTATGGGCCTATAGAACCACTTGCAAGAAATTAACAATGTAGACCCCTTTCAAATTGGTTTATGGTCTTGAAGTTGTTGTCTCGATGGAATACTTAGTGCCAAGCTTAAGAATTGTTGCCTTTACAAGCATGGATGAGACTGGTGTTGTTCAAGAGAGGCTTGCACAGTTAGTTGAACTGGAAGAAGACATATTTATTGCAGGATTCCACTAGCAGGTTCAAAAGGGAAGAGAGAAGCCCTATCATGACAGGCACATCAACAAGAAGGCATTCAAGCAAGGTGATTTAGTATTGATGTATGAAAGTAAGTTTATAAAAAACCCTGGGAAGTTTAGAACGCATTGGCTCAGACCATATGAGATCGCCTATGTTACCAAAGGAGGAGCTGCACAGCTGAAGACATTGAATGGAGAATGGAAGGAAGGGTTGGTGAATGGGAGTCGGCTGAAGTTGTTCTATGAAAACTAGCTACCTCGCATCTCTAAGTAAACGCATAAGGAAAAGGGTCTAGGTACCAGGTGTAGTTGAAACTGGGTACCAGACACAAAAAAGACAGTCTGCACAAGGATGTGATGGAGGCATAGAGTAGAAAGCAAAGACTGCACTGAGAAGTCCAAAGTCGAAGTAAAGGAGAAGGATCAAATCTGAAGTGCCTCGGGACGAGTCACGGGTGAGTGTTGGGGGCCTGTTGGCCCTTGGTTATGGAAGAGAGCGAATAACAAGAAAGAAAAGGTGAAATGTGCACTTCGTGGAAGACACAATGACTATCACTGGGTTGAAGTGAGCAAAAGAGTAGAAAATATGGAGCATAGTATGGAAATGCAAGTCGTTGGATGAGTATATCGAGGATGAAAGATAAGAAAGGAATATTGATCAAGGACAACATAGCAAGTAGGACAAATCCACCATTGGACGCTTTGGAGCACCGCACGAGAAGGAAGGAAAGACAAGTCGGTGAAGCCCGGAAAAAGAAGGTCTAGTTGACCTAGGGTTTTTGTATCTAGGGTTTTGACACCTAGGTTTCGACCTAGGGTTGTCAGTGAGGTATTGTAATGTATAAATAAGGGTCAAGAGGACCTGGGTCGGGTTGGTACAATATGGTTGTTGATCTAGCTATAGTATTGTGTGAGAGATCATTGTATTGAGAGAGAGAGAGCCTTCAGGTATTGTAAGATCTTCAACTATATGCGAAGGTCAGGTCTTGTAGCTGGGTGCACAGGAAGGGGAGAGGAAGAGAGAAGAAGAATGAATATCTATGAGTTGAGAGCACATAAAAGAACTGTATTCTTTACATCAATATAATATAGCACAGTTCTGTGGACGTAGCCCTAGAGAGAGGTTAAACCACGTACATCTTGTGTTGTGTGTGTGGTTGATGCTTTGATCTCTATCAGCGTTATATTTTTATTTTCATTGTTCTATTAGATCAGATCTATAACTATGCAAGGTAGATCTAGCTTGATAAGTGATAGATGCATGTTGTGTTGTTGTTGTAATAGATCCATTTGATATTCCCCTGGTTGTAGACATATATGTCCTGCAACCCCCTCATAGATGCTTCGGGTGAGATTGCATCTGCTTCATAGGTGTTGCTGAAAGGGCCAGTAGCTAGGGCTTGTTGGTGCGCTCTTGGAGCTGAACCCTGGGTCCACCCCTGTGCCAACAGAGTTGCTCAAGATATAATAAATGATCTTCAAGCGGTGAAGCATCTAGAAATAATTGTACTGCAAAATTTAGAGATGGGATCTGGCACTCTATTGGAAAAACGGGTTCCAACCCGTAAATGAGTAGAAAAGGTGAGAAATCGGTTACAGTCTTGACAGACTTTTGGTAGGCCCATAATGTCGAGTACAACATCAAATTCCAATTTCACTTGGCCAAATTGATCATTCACTAGAGAATAGTCTTAAGAGATTTATTCACAGCTTCCACCTGACCATTCGCTTGTGGTTAGTAGGGTGATGAATTTTCTTTCCTCAACCCAAGCTTCGACGTTAACTCGAACATCATTTTGTTCTGAAAGTGACTGCCATGGCCAGTGACAATCTCTCTCGGGACGTTGAACCTTGCTATTATCTGGTTAAACAAAAAGAGAGTTGTTGTCTTGCCATCATCTTTAAACTTTGGCATATCCTTGACCCACTTCGTGAATTAGTCTATTTCTATGATGATATAACGGTGCCCCCTTGTTGAAGGGGGGTTGCATGTAGCATAATCAATCCCCCACTTGGTGAAGGGACCAAATTTGATGAAAAGAAACATGGGAGTGGGGCGTTCCCTCATATTCTGAGTGAAGATCTGACATGGGTGGCACTTCTTGACTGATTCAACATAATCTTTGATTAATGTCAGCCAAAAGTAACCGACTCATAGAATCTTTTGGGTTGTTTCCAACCCAAAAAAATGACCGCCACATGCTCCAGTGTGGCAATTGTTAAGCACTACTTCCTCTTCTTCCTGAGTGAGACATCGATGAAGGATGTAATCTACATATCGATGATACAGAGTGTCCTCGAGTATGAGATAGTTCTTGACCTAATGGCATATACGGTGATGCTCATCATGAGAAGCAGAGGTGTGGCACTTCAAAGTCTAGAGATAGACCAGTATATCTCCATACCAAGGGTCTAAAGGTGCAATCAAAAACATGTCTCCTTTAATAGGAGACTCTTCGGGCATAAAATCACCTGACTCGACCGAAAGTTTCAAGATGAGTTCCACAAAGACCAGCGTCTTTTTGGATTTCACCGAAATAAAATATAAGTAAAATTCATGGAGGATAACTATAAATCTACTAATCTTTCCTCCAATTACACGTCATGTCAACACGTATTGAAACGGATTCGCAATGGCAATGACGGTGGTCTTGAAAAACAAGATATAATGATGAAACCATTGGGCAGCATGAATTGCTGCCAATGCAAGTTTTTCAACGTGGGAATAATTGAGTTTTGGTCCAACCAGGCCTCGGCTCAGGTAATAAATTACGTATTCTGAGAGAAAATTATCCTCCTGAACCAAGAACATACTGATGGTCAACTTTGCAGTGGCCAAGTATAATAAGAAATCTTGATTACAGTTGGGTAGCCAAAGCATAGGGGCAGATGTGAGAGTGCATTTCAACGCTTCAAAAGAGCATTGAGTGGCTTCATCCCAATGAAAAGGAATGTCTTTCTTTAGTAAACACATGAATCCCTTTGTGATCTCGGCATAGTTTGCGATGAAACACCGTAAAAATTTTGCTTTTCCCTGTAAAATCTGAAGCTGAGGGATTGTGCACGAGGGAGGCAACTAAACTATCACCACAACCTTGAGAGGATCAACCATGATCCCTGTTGTTGAAACTATGAAACCTAGAGGAAGACCCGACGTTATGCAAAAACTACATTTGTTTGGATTCAAGTAGATCTGGTAGTAGCGACATCACTTAGAGATAAGTCAGAGGTGTGTGGGATGATCATCTCTTTTATGAGATCATGATATTAAATCATCAAGATAAGCCTCGACTATGTGTTTGAGGTCGTGGAAAGGAAAAGACATGGCCCGCTGAAATGTAGCTCCAGCATTTTTTAGAACAAAAGGCATATTCTGATAAGTGAATGTACCCCACAAACAAATGAAAGAGGTTTTGTGTTGGTCTTTAGGTTTGATATGTATCTGGTTGTATCCTAAAAAACCATCCATGAAAGAGAAGGCCTCATAACATGCGCATTCATCGATTATCTAGTCAATAAACAGCATGGGGAAATTATCCTTTGGGCAAGCCTTGTTCAAATCACGGAAATCCATACATACGTGAATCATACCCTTCTTTTTGTCAACTGGAATGGGATTTGACACCCATTGAGTCAATTGGATGGGGTAGATAAAACATGCTTTGAGCAGTTTCTCTACTTCATCCTTAATAGTTTTTGCTTTCCTAGAATTAACCGGATGAAGCTTCTACCAGACCGGCTTAGCATCAGGATATGTCATTATTTCATGTTCGACAATTCTTGAATCTATGCCTGGCATTTCCTTGTAAGACTAGGAAAAAACGTTGCGTAATTCTTTAAATAAATCCGTGTAGATTCGAATCTCCTCAGGGGAGCAGTTCGCTCCCATGAAGACATTCTCCATGACACTAGGGATTCTGGAGATATCAATAGGTATCATTTTTGTGATGGTTTCCATATTTCCTTCAGCGTAATCAACGTGCGTAGCCAAAGGATTTTTGGGACAAGACCTATCTCCAGTCATAGTCAAAGTGAATTCACCTGCTTCAATTCTTCTTAACTCTGGGAGGAAATAAGATCTGTGATGGAGATCATCCTAGGGTCTGTCCTGACTAGTGATTTCCTCAATTATCGCCTCATATGAGGGCAAGACTAAATCTAAAGAATCAGTATTGGTGAGGGAACCTTGAGCCCAAGTAGGCTTGAGAACCAGATCTAACTCCCGCATGGGATTCATATTGGGATCGGCGGAATCTTGTTGGACTATAGAGTACGCAACCTCTGTTGTGGACAAATGCATGGCCATGCCATGGTGCCCTGTCCCTTCCATCGTGGTTGATGGGGAAGAAATAGTCCACGGATCGTTAAATTAAGTCGTGTGAAATGATGATATTTGAAAGATTTCAGCCTTAGGTTGGTCAGGGACAACCGATATGTATAGGACATTGCTAGTCGAAGGTAGGTAGTCGAAAGTACCCATAAAAGGTGGGCACAAACCAACCCCTACATTGATGATGTCAGGATAAGGTTTATTAATCATTGGGACCATGGATACCCCGATGAAGGGTCAGGATGGGAGAAGGCTAACTAATCAATGGACACGATGAAGGCCTTGTGTGGATACAACAAGACCCAAAAAATTGTCACGACCATTGCTTGCATAGCATAGGTCCAACTCCTGCCTAACAAGAGATTGTAGTCGAGAGACACATCGACCACTTCAACCTTGACGCACATGGTCTTCCCTGCTAACTGCACGCGAAAAGAGGGGATGATTCCATGTGGTAATAATGAATGACCATCAAAAGAGGTTAGAAGAGTAGGTGATGGAGACAAAATAGTTTGGCCAATGGCCTTCCAACATGCCAAAGACATCATGCATGTCGAGGTGCCCTCGTCAACCACCGTGCGGAAAATGTTCTGAGTAAAAAATTTCGTGGTGTAAGCCACTACTATCTAAAATTCCACGTGGTAATGGAGACAAGGTTTTAATTTGGTCATATCAAGGATGATCGTTCCTAGACTACAAGTCTCAACAGATCCTAAGGTAGCTAATAGAGCCTTTCTCTGGGAAGGGCAGCTCAGGAGGACCTCCAAAGTGGACATTGCACAAGGAGTTTGAGACAAATCCTCCACCATGGAGTAGTTCTGGGTGGCCCTTGCATTTGTATTCTGGGAAGCTTTCTTGAATTCACCTTTTGGGATGTGTTTCATTGTTTCGCCCAACGTATTCTCAATCTGGAGAGGAAGAGGTGGGTTTTCATCTTCTTTAACCTTCTCAAAGGTGTTTGGCATTATGTAGTCATGTGTCCTAGTTTCTATATCAATGCTACCTTTCATCATGTACACATCCATGAATGAATGATTACTTGAAGATGGAGGGGCTCCCTGACTTCCCCCTTCTTCTCTTGAAGAGGCTTGGGTTAAATTTTTCCCATGTGGAAATGGGTTCATTAACACGACAAGCTGTTGTTGTGCCAATAACTTATGGGCCTCCGCAAGCTAAGGGCACTGGTGAGTCAGATGGTCTTCCATGCAAATATTACATGAATACTTCAACTTCTTATTTTATGTGTTTCCCATGCTAGTAGTATTGGTGGGTTTCTTATCCCCCTTAACCTTCTTTCACTGTTTTTTTTTTCGTCAGGCTATTGGGTGGCCTTCGGGTTTGTCGTTTTCACACTGTGTACATCTGACATTTGGGTAGGGGGAGCAACTGAACCTGTGGTCTGGTTGGCTGTTGTCTGTTGTATCGACAATTCCTGCAATTGATTTGACATCTGATCAGCAGGCTTTGTTTGCGTTGAACCAACAATACCATCGGCATGTGGTCCAGATCTATGTCTGGTCTTGTCAAGTATTGACTGCGATGCATCGAGGAAAAATTAGCAAGCAAGAAAAATCCATCGTTGGATGCTTTGGACCACCGCGTGAGAAGGAAGGAAAGACAGGGTAGCGAAGCCCGGAAAAAGTAGGTCAAGTTGACCTAGGGTTTTAGACACCTAGGGTTTTTGTATCTAGGGTTTTGACACCTAGGTTTCACCTAGGGTTGTCAATGAGGTATTGTAATGTATAAATAAGGGTCAAGAGGACCTGGGTCGGGTTGGTATGATATGGTTGTTAATATAGCTATAGTATTGTGTGAGAGATCATTGTATTGAGAGAGAGAAGTGTTGAGAGAGAGAGAGCCTTCAAGTATTGTAAGATCTTTAGCTATATGCGAAGGTCAGGTCTTGCAGTTGGGTGCACAGGAAGGGGAGAGGAAGAGAGAAGAAGAATGAAGATCTACAAGTTGAGAGCCTAGAAAAGAACGGTATGATTTACATCAATATAATATAGCACAGTTCTATGGACATAGCCCTAGAGAGAGGGTGAACCATGTACATCTTGTGTTGTGTGTGTGGTTGATTCTTTGATCTCTGTCACCGTTATATTGTTATTTTCATTGTTTATTAGATCAAATCTATAACTGTGCAGGGTAGATCTAGCTTGATAAGTGATAGATGCATGTTGTGTTGTTGTTATAATAGATTCACTTGAAATTCCCCTGGTTGTAGACATCTCTGTCCTGCAACCCCCTCATAGATGCTTCAAGTGAGACTGCATATGCTTCCCAGGTGTTGCCAAAAGGTTTGGTAGCTAGGGCTTGTTGGTGCACTCTTCGAGTTGAACCCTGGGTCCACCCCTGTGCCAACAAATCTGATCAAGATATAATAAACGCTCTTCAAGTGGTGAAGTGTCTGGAAATAACTGTACTACCAAATTTAGAGATGGGATCTGGCACTCTATTGGAAAAACTGGTTCCAGCCTGTAAATGAGTAGAAAAGGTGAGAAACTAGTTACAATCTTGACAGACGTTCGATAGGCCCATAATGTCGAGTACAACATCAAATTCCAATTTCACTTGGCCAAATTGATCATTCGTTGGAGAATAGTCTTAAGAGATTTATTCACAGCTTCCACCTGACCATTCGCTTGTGGGTAGTAGGGTGATGAATGTTCTTTCCTCAACCCATGGATGATTTTAGGGGCTAAATTTCGCTCCTGGGCTAATTTTCCATGGTCTTTCCAAAAATGAGATTCGCTATTTTAAAAATGATTCGCCCAAATTCTATAGGATAAAATTATTTTACCTTAAAAATCGCCAAAATTTTATAAAAACTATATAAAATCCTTAGAAATTTGAATATTTTTACAAAAATATTGCCAAACATTCATAGTTGGCATATGAAGGATTAATAAGATTCGCCAAGGTTTCTACATTTAAAAAAAAAATCCATCCTTAAAATCATCCCTACCTCAACCCAAGCTTCGACATTAACTTGGACATCATTTTGTTCTGAAAGTGAATGCCATGGTCAGTGACAATCTCTCTCGGGATGTAGAACCTTGTTACTATCTGGTTAAACAAAAAGAGAGTTGTTGTCTCGCCATCGTCTTTAAATGTTGGCATAGCCTCGACCCACTTCGTGAAGCAGTCTACTACTACGATGACATAACGGTTCCCCCTTGTTGAAGGGGGGTTGCAAGTAGCATAATCAATCCCCCACTCGGTGAAGGGACCAACTGTGATGATTGGAAACATGGGAGTGGGGTGTGCCCTCATATTCTGAGAGAATATCTGACATGGGTAGCACTTCTTGACCGATTCAACACAATCTTTGATTAATGTCAGCCAAAAGTAACTGGCTCGTAGAATATTTTGGGTTGTTTCCAACCCAGACAAATGACCGCCACATGCTCCAGTGTGGCAATCGTTAAGCACAATTTCCTCTTCTTCATGAGTGAGACACTAGAAAAGGATGCAATCTACACCTCGACGATACAGAGTGTCCTCGAGTATGATATAGTTCTTGACCTGATTACGTATACAACAATGCTCATCATGAGAAGCAGAGGTGGGGCACTTCAAAATCTAGAGATAGACCAGTATATCTCCATACCAGGGGTCTGAAGACGAGATCAAAAACATGTCTCCTTTAATAGGATACTCTTCGGGCATAACATCACCTAACTCGACCGGAAGTTTCAAGATGAGTTCCGCAAAGACCAACCACTTTTTGGATTTCATCGAACTAAAATATAAGTCAAATTCATGGAGGATAACTATCCATCTACTAATATTTCTACCAATTACACGTCGTGTCAACATGTATTGAAACGGATCCACAATGGAAATGACGGTGGTCTTGCGAAACAAGATATAATGATGAAACTGTTGGACGGCATGAACTGCTGCCAATGCAAGTTTTTCAACGTGGGAATAATTTAGTTTTGGTCCAACCAGGCCTTGGCTCAGGTAATAAATTATGTATTCTGAGAGAAAATCAACCTCCTGAACCAAGAACATACTAATGGTCGATTCTGCAGTGGTGAAGTATAATAAGAAATCTCGATTATAGTTGGGTGGCCGAAGCAAAGGGGTAGACATGAGAGCGTGTTTCAATGCTTTGAAATAGCATTGAGGGGCTTCGTCCCAATGAAAAGGAATGTCTTTATTTAGTAAACGCATGAATCCCTTCGTGATCTCAGCATAGTTTGCGATGAAACACCATAAAAAGTTTGCTTTTCCCTGTAAACTCTGAAGCTGAGGGATTGTACATGGGGGAGGCAACTCAACTATCGCCTCAACCTTGAGAGGATCGACCATGATCCCTATTGTTGAAACTATGAAACCTAGCAGAAGACCTGAAGTTATGCAAAAAATACATTTGTTTGGATTCAAGCGGATCCGGTAGTAGCAACATCGCTCAAAGATAAGTCGGAGGTGTGTGGGATGATCATCTCTCTTACAAGATCATGATGTTAAATCATCAAGATAAGCCTTGACTATGTGTTTGAGGTCGTGGAAAGCAAAAGACATGGCCTACTAAAATGTAGCTCCAGCATGTTTTAGACCAAAAGGCATCTTCTGATAAGTGAATGTACCCCATGGACAAATGAAAGAGGTTTTGTGTTGGTCTTTGGGTTTGATCTGTATCTGGTTGTATCCTGAAAAACCATCCATGGAAGAGAAGGCCTCACAACCTACGCATTCATTGACTATCTGGTCAATAAATAGTGTGGGGAAATTATCCTTTGGGCAGGCCTTGTTCAAATCACAGAAATCCGTACATACGCGAATTGTACCCTACTTTTTGTCAACTAGAATGGGATTTGGCACCCGTTGAGTCAATTGGATAGGGTAGATAAAACTTGCTTTGAGCAGTTTCTCTACTTCAGCCTTAATAGTTGTTTCTTTCCTAGGATTAACCAGATGAAGCTTCTACCGGAATTACTTAACATCAAGATATGTCATGATTTCATGTTTGACGATTCTTGAATCTATGCCTGGCATTTCCTCGCAAGACCAGAAAAAAATGTTGTGGAATTATTTAAATAAATCCATGTAGATTTGAATCTCCTTGGGGGAGCAGTTCGCTCTGATGAAGACATTATCCACTATGTTGGGGGTTCTAGAGATATAAATACGTATCATTTTTGCGATGGTTTCCATATTTCCTTCAGATTAAACAACGTGTGTATACAAAGGATTGATGGGAAAAGACCTATCTCCAGTCATAGTCAAAGTGAATTCACCTGCTTTAATTCTTCTTAACTCTGGGAGGAAATAAGATTTGTGATGGAGATCATTCCAGGGTCTGTCCTGACTAGTCATTTCCTCGATTATCACCTCGTCTGAGGGAAATACTAAGTCTAAAGAATCAGTATCGGTGAGGGAACCTTGAGCCCAAGTAGGCCCGAGAACCAGATCTAACTCCTGCATGAGAGTCGGATTGAGATCGATGGAAGCTTGTTGCACTATAGAGTATGAAACCTCTGTCATGGACAAATGCATGGCCATGCCATGGTGCCCTGTCCCTTCCATCGTGGTTGATGGGGAAGCAAGAGTCCACAGATCATTAAATTAAGTCGTGCGAAATGACGATATTTGAAATATTTCAGCCTTAGGTTGGTTGGGGACAGTTGATATGTATTAGACATTGCCAGTCGAAGGAGGGTAGCCGAAAGTACCCATCAAAGGTGGGCACAAACCAACCCCTACATTGATGATGTTGAGTTGAGGTTTGTTAATCATCGGGACCGTGGATACCCCCGATGAAGGGTCAGGATGGGAGAAGGCTAACTGATCAATGGACACGATCAGGCCCTCATGTGGAAACAACAAGACCCAGAAAATTTTCGTGACCACTGCTTGCATAGAATAGGTCCAACTCCTTCCTAACAAGAGATTGTAGTCGAGAGACACATCGACCACTTCAACCTTGACGCACACGGTCTTCCGTGCTAACTGCACAGGGAAAGAAGGGATGATTCCAAATGGTAGAAATGAATGACCATCAAAAGAGGTTATAAGAGTAGGTGATGGAGACAAAATGGTTTGGCCAATGGCCTTCCAACATGCCAAAGACATCATGCATGTCGAGGTTCCCTCATCAACCACCATGCGGAAAATGTTCCGAGTAAAAAATTTTGTGGTGTAAGCCACTACTATCTGAAATTCCACATGGTAAGGGAGACAAGGTTTTAAGTCAGTCGTATGAAGCATGATCGTTCCCAGATTACAGGTCTCAACAGATCCTAAGGCATCTAATAGAGCCTTTCTCTGGGAAGTGCAGCTCAGGAGGACCTCCAAAGTAGACATTGCACAAGGAGTTTGAGACAAATCCTCCACCATGGAGTAGTTCTAGGTGGCCCTTGCATTTGGATTGTGGGAAGCTTTCTTGAATACGCCTTTTGGGATGCGTTTCATTGTTTTACCCAATTTATTCTCAATATCGAGAGGAAGAGGTGGGTTTTCGGCTTCTTTAACCTTCTCAAAGGTGTTTGGCATTTTGTAGTCACATGTCCTAGTTTCTATATCAATGCTACCTTTCATCATGTACACATTCACAAATGAAGGATTACTTGAAGAGGGAGGGGGTCCCTGACTGCCCCCTTCTGCCCTCGAAGAGGCTTGGGTTAAATTTTTCCCATGTGGAAATGGGTTCATTAACACGGTAGTTTGTTGTTGTTCCAATAACTTCTGGGCCTCCGTAAGCCGAGAGCACTGGTGAGTCGGATGGTCTTCCGTGCAAATATTACACGGATGCTTTGAATTCTTATTTTCTGTATTTCCCCTGCTAGCAGTATTGGTGGGTTTCTTATCCCCCTTACCCTTCTTTCTTTGTTTTTTCTTTCTATCAGGCTGTTGGGTGGCCTTCGGGTTTTTTGTTTGCACACTGTGTACATCCGACGTTTGGGTAGAGGGTGCAGCCGAACCTATGGTCTGGTTGGTCACTATCTACTATATCAACAATTGTTGCAATTGATTTGACATCTGATCAGCGGGCTTCATTTGCGTTGAACCAACAATACCATCGGCATGTGGTCTAGATCTATGTCTGGTCTTGTCAAGTAATGACCGTGGTGCATATGGAAAAATTTCGTAAAGTAAACCAGACTGAGAGTAAATCAACTCTAGCGGTTGAGCTCTCATTATCGCTTCTTCTTCTTAAAATACCCATGATGTTGTGACATCTTTATATAATTGAGGTACCAAAGACTTAAGGAAACACTCAAGAAAGAATGCTGGTGGGACTGGTACTTTTATCAAACTCTTCCGGCGTCTCCATTCTCAGATGTGATCTAAGATATGGTCTGCCTTTGTCTGCTCAAAGTTGACCAACAATTCATTGTCGGTTTCATATCTCATAGGTAATTGGAAATGGTTTAGTAAATCCATTGCCAATTCATCGAAGGAAGAGTATCTCGAGCGGTCGAGCTCAATATACCATTTCACTGCACTCCTGATGAGACTGCGTTGAAACAAACGCAACTATATAGAGCTGTCTCTCAATGAGTTGGATGAGAACCATAGATGGAAGGTAGTCACATGATCACCTAGATCTTCATTAGGCCTAGATTCGAACTTTGGAATGTCCAAAGGCATCCTTGTCGACATAGAAGACCAACGCAGATCGTGACAGATAGGGTCATTTAGTAACCTTGACAAGTATGGCAAATAAAAATTTGCCAGAAACGAAAGTTTGGGTTGTTGGTTGTAACCAAGGAAAAAGGAGCATGGAGTTTGTGTTGTGCCTCTTTCATCACCTTAGTGAGAAAAATAGAGGTGATTTTAAGTTTATTTGGGTTTGCTAAGAAGAACAGCTGCAAGGAAAAGGATTAGAGAAAGAAATAAAAAACAGCAACTAAGAATTAAACTAAGAAACAAAACAACAACTAAATTAATGAACATAGGGACATAAGGACAAAAGACACAATGAGACCCATGTCACCAATGATAAGGCTGATATTAGTGAAAGAAAACAATGAGAAGCAAGAGGACTATGAGTCCCTTCTTCCTCCAAGGGAGGGCTCTTAGACCCCCACAAATAAGCTCTTCTTACAACTCTTGAAAATGAAAATGAAAATGTTAAAAGAATTATTTGTTAATCCACTCAAGGGGTGAGATGGATTGCCCAATGCAATGATGCAAGTATACTCTTGGCAAGGATAGAAGATTCCTCAAGAGAATAATGGCAGCATAACTTTGCTATGAATTCCTTGAAAAATGAAGTGTATCCATGGCCTTTTTATAGCATTCTTTTGAGTTATTGTCCAACTATTTTGTAGTGTGTAAAGAGGCTAATTAGGGCATTTCTAGGTCTTTGACTAGCCACCCAGTTGAATCCAGTCCATATTTGAGTGTCAAATCAACTTGGAAGCTGAACCAGAAGTGGGTGGGAGGCCAACCACTCTCATAAATGTGTCATTTCTTAGGTGCACATCTTTTTGTGACAATAGTCACGCATCATGCACATGTGCGTGATTTCTGCATTCCTGTTTCGTGCATGTGCGCATGTGCCCTGTGTCTTCATAACGCCCTTTAATTTTTGCACTAGTTGTATAGTTTTGACCCTTTGGGAATGCTTTTGTGTTAATTCAGATCCATGGATGACCTCATAACTGTTTGACGATGTTGAATTCTTGTAACCATTTGCGGACGAAATTTCAGTGATAACAAATTCCCCCTAATGTATGAGGTTAGGAGCATACGTATAGCCAAAATCCATCAATGTTTCTTCTACTAAAAGTGTTGTTGTAAGAGACAGTAATAGTGGGTTTGTCAAGAGTGCCCTGTTGGAGGGAGAAGGGAACTTGTAGAACCCAACCTTCCATAAGGTGTGTAAAAAATAAATTGTGTACAAATGAGGCGGGCATGCCCCATGCTCGTGTCATGTAACTTGAAAAGAGGAATGAAGTGTTGATGTAGACAACTGCAGTGCCCTCAGGGATGGTCGTGATAAAGGAAAAAGACAATTCTGCGAAGGAACTTACTCTGAACAGTAGGCAATGATATCTGTAAGAAGTATCATGGATTCTGTAGGCATTGATAGTCCAGCTAGGTTCAGAGGTCTTCGGCAAATATGAGAACTAACTGCAATAGTCACAAAGTAAGACCCACCGTAACATGAGAAAGTGTTGACGTCGAATGTTATGGGGGTCAATGACAACAGGGAGCAATTGTGGTTCTCCCTGTGCCGTTTGAGATCTCTCATTGGATAGGTAATGAGAATCAAGATATTGTCGCCCTTTTGGAAAACTGTGTTGATGTCGACAAAAGGGGGACGCGACTCCCAGAAGCAAAGGGATTCGTGAAATCTACTAGGTGAGGTTAGGATTTGAAGGAGGTAAATGGATGAATTCAATATGTAGGAAGACTCAATACTTCCCTTGGTTGGGGTATATGTGAGATAAAAGTGGCTGCAACTGTTCAACAAGGTCAAGTGTCAGGGGGACAACAAGACAGGGGATAAGTTGTGCCAGAGGTGGGACAAAGTGAACAAACTCAGAGGGCAAAGGTAAGTGGCTTGTGGGATACTCTTAATATATGGACGATGTCGTCAAGGTTAGATGATGAGTAGTGCCCCAACCAAGGGTGACATTGGTTGCGTTTTCCAAAAAAGTTAAGAAGGTTGCCAAAGGTGACAACAAAAAGGGTAATGTAAATGCTGGAAACAAAGGCGTTTGTACAATAAATAAAGAATACTTTGGGATAAGTGTACAAATACAGAAATGGGTGCCCCAATGTAACATGGTTGGCCCGGGTAGGGCACAATTTTCTTGGAGAATTGGTGGAGGGTGGGGGCCCCATGGGTGGGTTTCTGTATGAGGTAGGTGAAATGAAGGGAAATTTGTATATGGGCAAACTGATTGTGAATGAAATGGAGGGTTCATGATATTGCGGAGGTGCAAGAAAAAATAAAACCTTGAAGAGATAATCTGGGAGTCCGTTGGGAAAGCTAGAAAAATGATGAGGAGTATGTGGCTGATTCACGACATGATGTAAGACTATCGGGACTCCCATCCTTGAAGGGTTTTGAAAAACAGCATGAGTGTCAAAGGTGAAAAAGGGTGCTATGAATGGGACAACTCATGTGGGTAAGAGGGCTACCGGGTGACAGTACCGAAGATGCAAATGGAGGTGTTGGTACTGCAGAGCCGAAGATGGGGATCCTAGAGGAAAATGTCAGAGGGTGTGACTGGAGATGCAAGTGAGATTCAGAGGGAATGACTACATGCCAGTGCTGAGTATATACCTGAAGGGGTTGCGTCTATGTATGATGACAAAGTACCTACACACATGAAAACCAAATACCCGACGTGAACAATATCTAAAGAGAATCGAACATATGAGCCATTATTTGATCATTTTGAACATGAGCAGGTGTACCTGAGTATGTCATGAGCAGATGCTCCACCGGGAAAAGGGGAAAATGACCACCAGATGGAAATGTCTGTGTAAGAGGCCGAATGTGGTTCAAAAAACAGAGCTTATGGGATTATGTACCAAAAAATAAAAGTGGNAGGCCGAAGGTGGTTCGAAAAACAGAGCTTATGGGATTATGTACCAAAAAATAAAAGTGGGAAAAAGGGCTTAGATATGGACGGTGGGTCCATAATGCCATCCCTGTGTTACTGACACTATGGACGATCAGGCGATAATTTGGGGGGAGGACATGTACCTCCCCTTTTCTCGAGGATTGATGAAGAAGTATAATGAATCACATTCATAGGAGCATTGGTATGAAGTTTCATAGGAAACTCAGGAAGGTATGTGTGGCATGTTGCAGCTAATGTGTGGAGGACGTATGGGATAGATGGGAAATGGTGTGTATAATGGCCATATTCTGAACATATGGCGCAAGCGAATTTGTTTCGCAGCCCTTTGTTACTTGAGTTAGGGGAGGTAGCGACAGTACTTGTTATAGTGGCGAGCGGTGATGGTGTTTGATTGAGTGGAATTAGGTTACGTAACTCAGGTAGGGATGGGCATTTGTGGGTTGGGTATCCATATTTCTCGCATAGCGCACAAGGGGGTTGGACACGCGGGGGAAGGGGAGTTGGGGGATCCTTATTCTTTCGCCTGCCCCTAGCTGTGGCTGGGAGGGTAGTGAGTGGGCGTGTAGAGGGGATGGTGGGAGTGAGTATGGGAATTGTGATTGGGATTCCTTCCATTTGGGGGGGAAGGGATGGTCGAGGGACCATCTCTGGTGGATGTAAATACCAAATTGGAATTGCTAACACCATATTAGGGAGGGTAAGCATTGTGGCTACTTGGAAAGCTTGTACATTGGGTGGAGGGTAGAAGAAGGGAATTTGAGTAATGGCTTGGGGAACTGTCTCCCAAACTGGGATATGGCCCTCGGGAGAGGGGAAATCATGAACTGGTGGAGTTGACGAGTTCGCAAGAGGCTCATGAGGGGGGAGCACTGTGACTAGTGGGATGTCAAATATAATAGAAGCCTCCTTAGGAGGAAGGGTATCCTCCATGTCAGTTCCTTTAGAGGAAAATACACACACTTGTGCTGAAAAAGATGGGTTTATGAATGGTGGTGCTCCCTGACAAGTGCCCAACATGGATGGGTCTTGGAGTAATCCAGGGCCAATGTTGGCAACTGGAAATTTATTCGAGCTAACATGAACAAGGGGGAGAATGTTATCAATGTTGGCAAAATGGTTAGGCTCGTAATGTGTAAGTTGGTCGATGGTGATGATCTTCCCATTATGGGGTAACATCATCATACGAAACACAGAAGAGGCGACTGCCTTCATAGCATACATGTAGTTGCGTCCAAACAAGATATTGTAATCAAGTTGGGCATCGATAACTTCAATGTCAATGAGAATGGTTTTTCCCCTAATTTATATGGGGACATTTTGACAAAGCCCTGTGGAAGATGTTGGTCAACCGTCGTAAGCTCGAAGGGTGATGGTAGAGGGTACTAGCTCAGGGGAGCCAATTTTCTGCCATACATCTTTAGACATAATGCAGGTGGATGCACCTTCATCGATGATACACTGATAAACTGTGGTGTTCTAGATCTTAACTGGTATCTGGAAGGCTACTTGGGAGGGAAGACGTGGTTCTTTTTTATCTGAATCAAATGTGATCAACTGGGTGTCAGCTGTGTCGATTGCCCCCAAGGCAGAAAGCAAGGATTTTCTCTGTGATGGACAGGTTTGGAGGACCTCCAACACAGATATGGTTGTGAGAGACTGGGCTAAGTCATCAACCAGACTATAATTATGAGTAGCCCTAGCATGAGGGTTATGTAAATTCCGTCATAAAGGCATACGTGGTATGCGAGGAATGGGTTCCGCGTTAGGACGTGGAATCATCAATGGTTGTCCTGTAGTAGATGGTTTTGTTTCTGAGGTGGTTGGGGTAGAGTCGAGAGGCATACCATATTGACAATTGTGAGTTTGCAGAAGAATTTCTTCACTGGTGAGGAGGATACTGCGATCAGCTGAATCCTTGGGTTGAGTGGCACCCAGGGTTGCATATTGCCCCATTTGTGGTGGGGTAGGGTTGATCACTTGTTGGGTGCTCATCACACCTTGGTGTGGAATGGGGTTTTGAAAAAAATTTGGATGCGGTGTTTGCAAATACTGTTGTGGGGCCTGCTGAGGGGCAGATGGTGTCGGAGGGCCCTATGAGTGCATGGATGCCCTCATCTGTTGAAGGTCAGGAATTTGGGGGCAATGATGAGTATAATTTCCATACTCATTACATATAACGCAAGGAAAGTTAGTTCGAATATTGTTGTTCCTCCCTTGGTGTGGTATATTGATATTGATGCCCCCTTGGGGATCTTGGTTCCCTTGGTTCTGGTTTCCCCCAGCCGGTTGGTTTTGTTGGGGTTGATTCCCACCTTGGCTTGGGTTGTTATTGTTCATGTTTCTTCCTTTCTTTTTGGCATTATTCGACGGGTGGGTCATATTTGTCGTATTCAGTTGTTCAAAATTTTGATATTGTTGAACGGGAGAGGATTGAACAAAATTCACCCCAACATGAGGATGTGGGGGATCCATGGGTTGTGGGGGACCAGGAAATGGAAAGTATGGATTTTGTGGGGGTAATGATCCGTAAGGTACATAGGAAGGTGTGGTGCTTTTGCTAGTACTATAAGTTGAGGTAGAGGGGGTACCAGAACTTGTTTGAATAGGTGGTTGTATGGGGGGTGTCGGCGGTGGCCCACTGATGGGTAGAGGCATAGCAACAAGGTATGGTTGTTGATATGAGGGTGGGGGGTAATAAGAGGTGCCCCCATATGCTGGCAGGTATTGAGGTGTTCCATACATTGGTGATTGTTGGGGTTGTGGACCATGGTGAGTGGTATTACCAATCAGTATGTCTACTGAGTGAGACATTCCAGGTTTGTCTTGGCCAAATGGCACAGGTTTTGGAGATCAGGGAGTATAGTGTATAAGTACCCTAACTATGAATAAATGAGGTCATATTGTTGAGCCTTACTGATGGCTTCTTCTTTTGATTGAGGGAAGGTGGAAGTTACATCCTTACCGAGGAGAGAGACAAGTGATCTAAGAAACCAGTCAAGACACTGTTGTTTGGTGGTTTCTGCTTTGCACAAACTACGTTGCCTACGCCACTTGTGAATGTGATTAGTGATATGTGTGGCTGAGGTTTGTTTGAAATTAGAGAGTAGTTCTAGACCATTGTCATGGAGGATTGGTAATTGGAAGAAGGTAAAAAATGCTTTGGCCAAGGACTTGAAAGTCGCATGGGACCCTGATTTTTCATCTACATACCATTTGGTTGATGGGCTAGTGAGTGTTCATTGAAATAATCGCAGTCTGATGGAATCATCCATAATTCTGTTGGAAGAGCACCATAGGTGAAAACTCATGACATGGTTGGCAAGGTCATCTTCTGCCTTTCCTTCAAACTTGGGTATGCTGGAAGGTAGTTTGGTGGGCATTGCAGGCCATGTGGGGTCATGCAATATAGGATCATTGGTGAGTTTTCTTAGATCTGGTATGTTAAGAGAGACCAAATATGTCATCTGCAATGGAAGGGGAGGATTATCTCCAGCCATGGTGTAAGTGTGTTGTGAACCTGACCCTTGAGGGGGGCTAGGTGGGTTAGTACTACCCCCTTGAGATTAAGTTGGCCCCCTGCTTTCGTGTAAAGGAGAGCAAGTGGATGGAGGACCTTGGGAGGTGGACCCAAGTAATGTGGAACCAAGAAAAGCTGATCCTAAGACAATAGCACTCACAAGAGTGTGAGACAGTGGTGTCGATGAGTGGACAGACACTCCCCCTAATATAGGAGGGAGGTTTAGCAAGTGTCGGGAATGACGGGGATTCTGTGGGTCCCCTATGATGTCCAACTAGCTGAGTGAATGTGTTCAAATGGTGGTGAGAGTAATAAAGAAACAAGAGTCTTTGCTGCAAATTTTGAACTTTACACAATATATATATATATATCCAAATCAAAATGTAGTCATAAGTGCATCATACATAAAGTGGTTTTGAAAAAGAAGCATATATGTGGATAAGTGGGTTTTATCCACATGGGGGATCAAAGAAAACAAATGCTCATGTCCTAAAAGATGTAACATCCTTCCTCTCAAATAGCACTGGACCTTCCAATAGTAATCAACAGTGGGGTCTGAAGTCACCGGAAGAGAAACTAGCGAAGGATGAAACAATCAGTTATAATGAGGGGTAAAGGGGGCATATCCCGAAAGAGCTGGTGATATTTCCCAATAGCCACACAAAATCTGATCAAGGTGCAATTGCAGCCCACAATTGCCACCTGGGTAGATGTCCTAAAATTTGGTCACTAGGTACCTTGGTCAAAGTGCGGCATTTAGATTTTCGGCCTAAGAAATGGGTCACGAGCTGGATCCCGTCCAAGAGGTGGGTGCCTCAAGGGGGGACGCATAGAACAAATGGACCTCGACCTTCAACCCTTCATGGGTATATCCCTGCCTTATGGTGTTAGGAACACTTGACTTGGAGGATTTTCAGTTCCCTATTTGACAACTTCTATGGTTTTGACAATGTGAGAACCAGATAACGGGGAGTTATTTGGATGCCTATCCCTGAAATCCTACCTAGACTAAAAAATTTCTTTTGGCACCTCCTGTGGAGGAAAACTTAGTGAGTTTTTAGAAAAAATTTAGATGTATTTGTTTTGATAGGTTGGGGGTGTGAAGCAACCTCGTTGAATTTAATGGGAGTGGATAATTTCGTCAAGAAAAGGGTGGGGTGTTTCAAAATCCCTTTGGAGGAAACTTACTTTGACCTCCACATTTCAAGAAGAAGCTATGTGAGTGATAAGTGACTTTTGTGTGTGAATGAGTGAAAGTGTGCTAATTTTTAATGAATTAGGTGTCACCTTGCTGCATGTGGACTTCGCTTGGTCCTTACAAGTGTTGATTACCTAATTAACTAAGTGTCTTTGGTACAACCTTGCGTAATTCAAAAGCCCCTAGGAAGCTAGCATGTGGACATGTGGGTCCATTACTATTCCTTTAACTCCCTATTGTGATGTAATCTAAGAAAATATTTGAAACTATCCTAGATTGTGATCATGTGGGCATGTATGGGACTGTTACAAAACCTTTAAACTTCCCTAGTGATTTGATCTAAGAAAGTAAATTTCAACATTATCCTATCTTTGTAGCATGTGGGCATGTATGGGCCCGTTACAATATTAATATGTGTTTGAAGAAATAAACTAAGAGGAGTCCCAAGAAGGGTTGTTTTCCTCTCCTAAAGGTTTTAATCTTCTTAAGGGAGATGAAATTGTTTCACAATCTTTTTCTGATTCTCAAGGTCGCTTGGAGGCGCAAGAGAAGAGCATACTAAGCAATTGTTATCCAACTTCTAGTCCCAATGCAAGTTAAATGTGATTAAAAATGATTTCCAACTTATATTTTGAGTCAAAACAAGCCATCCATGTGGCAGAAATGAAAGAAAAAGAGGAAATAATGATTTTAACCCCCTAAGTGCCTATGTGGTTTGACTAACCCCTTTATATGAAGAGGGGACTAAGTGTGGTGCAGCTTAAAACATGCAAAAAATCACTTTTAAGAAGGCCAAGGGCCTTTCCCAACTCTCAAGAACCTTACAATGTGAATTTTTTTTGCACAGGTGCACGGATCTCAGTGGAGACAGAGGCGCATAGAGTGCATCTGCGCAGACCGAAAAAAGTTAAAAGGTGCATGTGCGCAGAACAGCGATGTGACTTGGGCGCATGTATGCACAATGCACATCCGTGGGCCACAAAACCCACGCACATGTGACACACAACCATGAATGAAAATTTCAAATGGAATTCTCTCAATTCACCTTGGAATTGGATGATTGGCAGGTCGGCTTAGGCCGGTTAATGCACCTGCAAGTTAAATAAACCAAAAGAAGAGCTAGAAAAACCCAAATGGGGTAGGAAATTGATACCTTTCCCTGGTGGAGTTCCCAATCTGTTGCACCTCTTTTGTCACTTTAGTGAGAAAAATAGAGGTGCTTGCAAGCTTAGTTGGGTATGCTAAGCAGGACAACTGCAAGGAAAAGGGTTAGAGAAAGAAATAAAAAACAACAACTAAATTAATGAACATAGGGACATAAGGACAAAAGACACAATGAGACCCATGTCACCAATGATAAGGCTGATATTAGTGAAAGAAAACACCAAGAAGCAAGAGGACTATGAGTCCCTTCTTCCTCCAAGGGAGGGCTCTTGGACCCCCACAAATAAGCTCTTCTTACAAATCTTGAAAATGAAAATGAAAATGGTGAAAGAATTCTTTGCTAATCCACTCAAGGGGTGAGATGGATTTCCCAATGCAATGATGCACGCATACTATTGGCAAGGATAGAAGATTCCTCAAGAGAATAATGGAAGCATAACTTTGCGATGAATTCCTTGAAAAATGAAGTGTATCGATGGCCTTTTTATAACATTTCGTTGAGTTATTGTCCAACTAGTTTGTAGTGTGTAAAGAGGCTAATTAGGGCATTTCTAGGTCTTTGACCAGCCACCCAGTCAAATACAGTCCATATTTGAGTGTCAAATCAACTTGGAAGCTGAACCAGAAGTGGGTAGGAGGCCGACCACTCTCATAAATGTGTCATTTCTCAAGTGTGTGGATTTTTGCAACACCAGTCCCACATCGTGCGCATGTGCGCGATTTCTTTGTTCCTGTTTCGCGCATGTGCGCGCATGCCCTGTGTCTTCATAACGCCCTTTAATTTTTGCACTATTTGTATAGTTTTGACCCTTTGGGAATGATTTTGTGTTAATTCAGATCCATGTATGACCTCATAACTATTTGACAATGCTGAATTCTTGTAACCATTTGCGGACGAAATTTCAGTGATAAAAGTTTGGTTGGCACTAGGTTGCCAGGAAAATTTGGGTTTCTAGCCAGGGTTCTGGTAAAAACCATGGTCATGACCAACGTACAGATTCTACAATTGTTGAGATGTCATCGGCTAAATATTGTAGTAGGATGTGGAGGGTTGGGCTTGCATTGTGTTCCAAGGATTCTGGAAAAGGTTGCCCCCTGACGATCTGACGGGCATAGGTCCAGAGCCTTGCTCGAGGTTCCATTGGCTATGGAAGGGGTTTCCCCTGGTCAAAATCCCTGATGAGGGAACTGATCCCTACCATGGATCCCAAGGTCCTTGAGAAGTGTGTGTCCACTTCACAGGAATAGTACCCTGCACAGGATTCTATGATCCAAAACCAGGGTTTCCCCTGACCAAGACAGCAGCTGACGAGAAATCATTGTTATCAAATGTGTCAAACAAAGAGAATGGTGTTGAACCTACTAGCATGCTATAAGAAGGAATTCCTTGACTACCTACTCCAGACGAAATATATTTTATGTTTGGCCCAGCCGAGTGTTGTTGAGCACCACCGAGAGAAGGGGACGAAGGAGGTAAATGACCCCCTCCGTAAGGGAAAGCGTTATAGGGAGCAGAAGTGCACCCCATGGATCCTTACAGGGGAGCGTTCAAGCTCCCTTCCCCCAGACCTAAAGTCTGTAGAGTGGAGTAGGAAAGGATAGAGTTCATATTGAAGTTAGAAATCCCATATGAGAATGGAGGGCCTATCACACTCTGGGTGAAAGGAGCAGTGATCTCTGCCATAGACGAAATCGGACCATTGCCCGAGGTAGAGGCAGTCGAGACTGTAGTGGTTTGGACCAGCGACGGTTGGTTAGGAGGTGTAAATCCCCCTATAGTGATAGCCATAGAGGGAGTATGAGTATTCCCTGAAGAAGTAGCAACATTTTTTGCCATCGCTACTTGTGACACTAACTGACACTTGTAAGGGTGAACCTGTACAACGATGGGCATCGATAGATCAACGATCAAAGGGTTATATGGACCAAAATATTCCACTCCAAGGTCAAAAATGGTCGGTTCCTCTGGAATCAAATTTTCTCTTCTTGAATATGGGTCGGGTATAGTTTCCTGTGGCTTGGCTGTCTCAAAAGACCCTTGTTGGTCTAGTCTTCACCTTAGCAGTGGCGGGGGTGGCTCCAAATCAACCAGTGATAGGCCAAGAAGCCTGCACGACCAGCAGAGTTCCTAATCCTCCATGGTGTGAGAATATCAATGACACATTAGGAATTTATATTAATGTTAAATACCATCACACACTATAAAAATCTCCTATGAGATAAGACAAGCAGATCACTAGCTAGTTGGAAGAACAGTTACACCAGCCAACACTAGAGCAACTTACCGGTGCAAGTGCAAATCGAATACGGAAGCACCCTATGGGTATACTCTACAAAGTGTGGCTCGATGTCCACCATAGGTACCATGGTATACCCTCACATTCACCTGTGTAAGTCACTAAGATAAAGGCAACTAGGTTTCCAGTGCACGAACAGTCACTAGGCGGGTACAGTCGACAGTCGGGTGGACCGTAATGAGAAGAGTATCAAACCTGAAACCTATCAAGGGTATCAAAAGCAAGTGTTCTGGAGGACGAATGAGGACCTCGAATGTATTTGAGACCCACAAAGATCCATGGCAAATGTGATCAATTTAATCCCAATATAAGCCCTCGATATGCATTCCCCACTATGCTTGGTCTGGCTTTGGAGGGGTTATCTCCTCTACCTTTCCACAAGTGACCTTGTGTTTATCCCCTGTGTTAGAGGGGGGTCCTAGATAACTTTCACAGTTACTGGACTTTCAAGCACTCCCTAGCAAAGACTCTTATGTTTGTTTTTGTAGCCTTGAAGAGTTTCCTCTCCAATCCTAAATCAAGGCTCTAGCCTAGACTAAACTGATGGTCCCTACAAACACAAATTCTAATAACTTTTAATTAAGCATTAATTTTGGTGGTTGTCTTAAGTCAAAAGGAACAGAAATGAAACCAATAATGTTTTTTAAGAGACAAAAGAGAAGAGCATAAGATGAAACTGAAAACAAACTACTCCTTCTTCACAAATAAAGATTTTCCAATTTAAACTCTTTAACCATACTTTTTGTAACTACTTTTCTCAGATATTTGAAAAGAAAAACTTAAAACAAGATTCTGCTCGACTACGAGCTACTTAATTTCCTAAGAATTCAAATAAAGAACTTAAGAAAACTTTATTTTTCCTTGGTAAATAAAGCAACTAACCTAAACTACTTTTACCAAATAAAGAAATGAAAAAAAAAATTATTGTTTTATGCTTCAAAACAAAATATTTGAAAACGCATTCTTTTCTTTTTTCTAAAGCAAAAAATGGAAAAATGATGACAATTCAAGGCCAAGAAATTACTCCTAGCCCATCGTAGATCGCAGGGAGTCACTAACAATACCAAACAGGAAAATCAGAACAGACTCACAAACTTGTCTAAAAACCCAAATAAAAAAAAACACAAGAAATCTTTGATAAAAAGAAAGCTATGTTGAGGTCAAACCTAGACTACAAACTATTATAACAGAGACCAAGGCTAGATCAAGAAAACCCCTGAGAAGTGTGAATTCTGACAAGGAAGAGGATGACTGCCTCTTCTTTGAAAAATATTTTCTCAACTCAGGCACGCTACTAACACTTCAACAACTTGCGTGTGTACGCGGGTTGTCCAAAGGCAGGGCACATGTGTACACGTGCATGTCCACTACAGGTCACGTACACCCCTGTAACTCTCAAAAAAATGAAAACTAATAGCCAAGAAAAGGCAAGGAGTACTGGTATGGAAGACCAGAATCCCTTAAATACATATAAGCTTACAGAAACTCTAAAATAGTAAATAAACTGATTCAAAATACCCAAAAAGAATATCCCCCAAAACCCTAGAGGTTTCCCCGGTACGGTCGCCAATTCTACTATAGAGGGAAAACTCCCTACGGACTACACCAGGGTTCTAAAGTGCAGGCAGAGCTAACCATCTAAATTTTCCTACTTTTAACAACTATCCCATCATTACCCCACCATCATAGATAAAAGACAAAGTATAGGGATCTGGTAGGCATACCCTAAACTCTACGTCCGGTGTCGATCCCTTTGCGCTTGGTTGTTTCTCGATTGCAAATATCCTCCCAAGGCCAACCTACATTCACCAAAAGACAAAAAAGAAACTACAATCATGCATTCTATATAAATATTAGTGGGTTAGACATCATAACAAAAATGTAAACAAATCATAAAGATTTAAGACATCATTTGGCAAGACGGAAAAAGTATTTCTTTATATTAATCTCACAAAAGTCGTTTACAATATGAGACCAGAAACTGCTCCTCGAACTCTGTCCTAGGCTCCTCTTCACATTGCAACAACTACTTCCACGTATTCTTCTCCTCTTTAGTTCTCTCTATGGAAATGACAAGGATTTGCAATGGAGGAAAAAGGGAATTATGGCTCAAACTCACAATGTGGTTGCAAAATATTGGGGCAAAGGGGGAATACTAAAATGGGTAGATTTTCTATGCTCTCATGCTTCCTCCTCAGAATGGGACCCCAACACATTCTTTTATAGGCCAAAAGAGATAGTAACGGTTGGGGTGACTAGCTATGGGTAGTCAAATGGTTAGGTAACGACCCAGAAACCCATATTCCTTTGCAATTTTCATTTTTCGCACTTTTTTGTGAGTGTACATGGGTTTTAGTGGTGCAACAAGCATGTGTACGTAGGCTGTAGGGGTGCAGAAAGCATGTTTACATGGGAAGTAGTGGTGTAGGGTGCGTACACCTTCAAAACAATGGTTTTTTAGAAGAGTTGTTCAATGATGGCTTGGAAAATATAGCAAGTAAGATGGCTTGATGCCAAGTATGCATGTCTAGTGCAATTTAGGGTTATAACAGTTACTGAGAGCCAACTATTACTAGCCTACTCTTTTTAATGATGCTCATACATATGCTAGAAACTGTAAAACTTGTCAAATAAGCGCAGGGAGGAAAAAGAGAGTAGTTGTCCCACTCCAACCAGTGGCCATATCCAGACCATTCGAGCAATGGGGGTTAGATGTCATCGGAGAGATTACCCTGATTTCTTCAAAGAAACATAGATACATATTGACCGTGAAAAAATATTTCACAAAATGGGCATAGTCCATCCCTCTGACTCACGTAAATGAAAAGGTGTAAATCTAATTCATAGAACAACAGCTGATCACAAGGTTCGATATGCCTTCCATTCTTGTTTTTGACAATGCCGCTTACTTTTCTTCCACCCTATTAACATATTTTTCTATAGACAAAGTAATCATAATCAGATACTCTACAAACTAATATCCATGGGGGAATGGAGTGGCAGAATCAACCAATAAGAACCTAGTGAGGATATTGAAGAAAACAGTTGTAGACAATCAGAGGAATTGGCATAGTTCACTTCGTAATTCCTTATGGGATGATAGAGTAACACCCAAGGAAGCTATAGAGAAATCCCCATACTTTTTGGTATATGGACAAGAGTCCATTCTCTTGAATGGGCTACACCTTCCATCTATTTAGCTTGCTCAGGGATCTAGAGGAAAACCCTCATCAGATATTCACCAGAGAATTGATACCCTCCTCATGCTAGAAGAATAAAAGGAGAAAGAAAAATCAAAGTTCGTTTCTCATCAACAGGTAGTTAAAATGTGGTTTGACCAGCATAAGGACAGAGAGAAGAATTTTGAAGTAGGATACTTAGTCCTAAAATGGGATAGAGAAAATGAACAGAAGGGAAAACATTCAAAGTTTTAGAATCTATGGCTCGAACCTTTCCAGGTAGCCGAGAAACTTGGGGCAGGAACATATTAGTTGCAAAATATGAGGGGGGAAATTGATGCCCTCCCAGTGAATGGCCAAGCCCTAAAACAATATTTTTGTTAAAAAACAAACAATGTGTGTGTTTCCATGTTTTTCTATTTTGTAGGTGTTAGGTAGGTTGATTACAGAGTCCTTTATTTTTGTTTTTCTTTTGTGTGTGGTATTTTTGTGCAATAAAGTTTTGTTCTACAAGGAATTGGTTGACCTTAATCAATATGATGTAGCAAACTATGTTCCTGACTCATGCTTACATGCAACACAAGAAATGTTGGGCAAACTACGTTTTTCTTAAAAGAGTTATGTATCCAATATTTGCGAATAAATAGCCTTGGAAAATGATGAAGTTTTTGCCTGGTGGTCTGGTAAAACCTGAAGGGAAATATGGTTAAGTTGGAAAGGACCACATGTACCTCAAGACAAAGCTAGAAAAAATTTCACCTTAACCATCTCATCTTCCAGATAATAGACTTCCTCCTCTCCCACTCGCTCAGGGAATCTCTGCCAAAAATAAATCAATTATATCAAATGAGCATGAAGTAGGAGAGGGTATGCAGATAACTTCATCAGGGCTATGGATGCTCGCTGGTAGCAGAGCAAGGTCTGTGACCTTGGGGTGACTCTATCAGAGCTATGGATGCTCGCTGGAAGCAGAGCAACACTGCAACAAGTGAATGATGATAACTAAATGGCCCAGTGCCAGTGAATGCTTTGCTCGAATCTTGTCAAAAGGGGGCATGGGTCATGGTCAAGAGGCACGAAGGTGGAATAAAGGTTGAAGCCCCATAGGCGGGCCCAGATTCATGAACCGGGGGAATTTTAAATGCAAGGATATAAGAGAGTCTAATAAAAACAAAACTAGTTAGGTTCTTAACCAGCTTCTGCATCAGCTAAGCCTAGGGAAGGAATAGAGATTCTGCTTTTTCCCAGTAAATCGCCATTTGTTGAGCGCTCAACACACCCTAAAAGCCTTATGAAATTTTATCACTTTTTGGGTACCGCTTGTTTTCTTTTACTATCTAAATTGATTTCACTTTGGGGAATGGTTTTTTTTTTTTTGATCTCATGACCCTTATCAACCAAGTTGGGTGTTTGAACTTGTTAGATGAAACCTTGTGTCTAAAAGAACTTGACATCTGAAATAAGAATCTGTAGCTAACATTACACCTAACACGCTTATGTACGGCATCGGTAAAATTCAAGAAGGAAAAGTGGCCACACAGTTATAATGGGCCTCGATCGCCAATGCATCATCAATTTCAGTAGAAGGAGGATTTGGTTTTCGTAAGTTATTCGCTATGAAAATTCAGGAGATAGTCGATCCCCATCGGCATCAGCAAAGTGTGGGAGGAATAGAATTTTACAAAAGCCATAAAGAAATCATTGATAGTTGATGCCCGATGCACTTTATCAGGGTCAGGGAAATATAGAAGGGTTAAAACAATCATTTTTTGTCTATGATAAACATATAGCCGATCGTCAATCGCCGATACACTTTTAGTGTCAGGACTTTTTCGAGAGAGTCGATCTGGGAACACTTGGGTAAGTTTATTGTCAATCGTCGATCCTTGATACTTTTCAACGTCGGAAAGATAGGATTGGGTTTTAAAATGTGTATCTTAAGGAAAGTCATGATTTCGATTAACACGAGTAAATGAAGATGTCAATCTCAATGCCATGTGCCTTTATCACGTAAGGGTGTCGTATGACCTAGTTTCGTCTCAAGTCGTCTAAAGGTTTCCTATGTCCTAGTCACACCTCTAGGTCAACCTTGCCATGCAATCTTTGTACGGAAATATCATTTGGCATTTAATCTTTTTCAAGAGGATATCAACGAAAATTGTTCAAAGCAAAACCCCAACCCCTGACTCACCAATTGGACTAGCAAAATGATGGGATGTTTTTGGCATAAGATACGATCAGATTTCGACATTTAATAGACCAGTTAATTATTTAGCTGGTATTTTTTTCTACCTCGTGCACCAATTGAACAACATCAATTTAAAATCACCGATAGGCCATGTTACAACCCGTACCCACATCATCAACCCATGATCCAATTTAATTTTAAACTTCTTTGAAGATCTCAGGGTAGATTTAATAAAACTACACTCATAACTCGAATTGAATGGTTGATGTGACAATGTAAGTTCATCCCTATTTAAATATCTAGAACGATTTTGAATAATTTCATTATGTGCACAAGTTTGAATTCTAGAGCATCTGAAGAAGGAAAGCAAGTGTCTCGAGACTGTGTTGATCTTTATATTATCAAAACCAGGTTAAACAAGTTGCAGAGGTATGTGTTCAAGTTTGTCAATTTTGCGGTTGTGATTTATATATCTGTATGTTTTCTTACACAATCTCTAACTATTTTCTAGCTACAGGTAAAGTTCCACTGAGAAATCCAACCACTAGACGCTCATCGAGATCACTCAAGCTAAAGGAAGCTAAAACATGTGAAGGTTCTTCTCCTAGTACTGTGAGGTAGTTGGAGTACACTCCCATGGCAGAGCTAGTCATAAAAACCTCAACGAAGAAATCCTTTGTTCAACCTCCGGTCTTCTGTGATACAGAAGAAAGCATTGGATCCAAGGTAATGCTCCCACAGCAGGGGGACCTTTTCAAAAGAATCATTCAGGAGGAGTACCCAGAATTTATCCCACACAGCGACCTATATGTAAGGATGCTCGATGACCAGGTGTTTCTGAATATCCAACAGTCATATTTACACATGGTAGCCAGAACAACCTTAGTTTTCCCTTGCATGGAAGTTTTGAAGTGGCTAATTGACCACACAAATGCATAGAAGTGTTTGATAAATGATGAGAATAGTGGGTGTGTTGTAGTTTTCCTCCCAATAGAATTCCAAAAGTACTACAAACTCAGAAACCTAGAGGAGCGACTAAACATAGAATTCGTGGTGAAGTTCTATGAATTCCATGACACCAGCTGGTTGATGGCCTCATGGTGGAAGGAGGAAAAAAAAATTACAAACCGGAGCAGCAGCTGGTTTGGAACAAACAACCTGAGGGAGCCATACATATACTTGATGAATCTCATCTGTCGATTGTATGGAGATAAGGACTTCTCCAAGTTTTTGGAAGCATGGATTCCTTTGGCATACATAGTGGCGATCTCTGGGCGAAAATTCAAATAGGGAGTGATAATTTCCAAAAATTTGAGCATATGTGTATAGCAGGCTCAGACGTTGAAAGAAGAGGGAGCACCCACTTTCCACATGTCCTCATACCTGCTCGATGTCATCTGTGAAAGAAATTTCTCCACCGGCATGAATTTGAGATGACATGTTTTGGAGCTCCCTATTCATGTTTATTTTAGCATACTTTGGGAGAACATGTAAAAAAAATCCTATGCACTCATTTGCGATGAATTCATCACTTGTATTCATTTTATTATATTTAAAAAAGAATGCATGAGATTATCTACAACAACCAAGAAAATGGTAGTGAAGGTAGGCCACTGGTATTTGGATGAACGCTCAACCTATATTAGGGTGTTTGGGGCCACCAGAGCGCCACATATACTACCCGCTCACATCCCAATCGACTCATTGTGGGAGAAATCTGTTATCATACTATCATGCAGGGCTATAATGCTACATTAGTCAAGGAAAAGAAGCAGGCTTTCATACCCTATTGTTTCCATGTGGGGTTTTATCTAGTAAAGGACACTACTCAAGCCAAACAAAAAGGACTGAGCCAAATTGAATTCAAGTTCCCAAAAAGATGATTTTTCAAGAACGAACCTAAAGGCCTGGTCCTCCAACATGCTTCACAAGTATCATCATGTTGGCCATACACGCATGATAAATTCGAGGATGAAATTTTCTCAGAGTGTGCTCAGGACTGGAAAGAGGTAGTACAGAAATTGTCAACCCAAATATGACCAGGTTCAAGGCCATGAGCATGGATGAACAGGTGGAGAAAATAGATCAGTTAGCTCAAGAGGCCCTCAGAGTCTAGGAAGAGATCGGAGTGGAAGAGACTATAGAGGCACAAAGAAGAGGGTTTCTCTTGTTAGAAGGGGAAAAAATAATCATTGACTAGTTACAGAATGATCCTGACCTCGTAGAGATGTCAAGGATCCCTGTTGACGACCCAATTGCAAGAAAAGGAGAGCCAATACAAATTGAAGAAATCACCAGGCCTGAAAACCCTAAAGTTCCATCACCGCAGATCAGATCACCAGGACAAATTTCAACCCAGCCTAAGATATCGAGGACACCGGGTAGGACAAGTGTACCTAACCTCTTGTTCGACTTGATAACCATCTATGATGATGAGTAGAGTTTGGAGGTGTCCCTGGTGACTCCAGTGTAGATTACAGAGGAAAGGAAACCTGAGAGAGCATCTACCCCAGGTCTCGATGCTCCAATTCAAAGCCTTCCACAGAGTGACCATGAGGTCGAAAGTGCCTTAGACACTAAGCTACTCGAATTATTTGGAACCCCAATGGATAGATAAAGAGATGAGCTGGAATTGGAAGGTTAGAAAGAGGAAGCTCCATAGAAATAAATTGGCACATCGACAACCAATTACCAAGTAAGTACCATACATGTCCCTGATTCTTCAATTTCAGTCGATACCTCACCAGCTAATGAGAAAAAAATGGAGGTTGAACCATTGGGACATATGGGAGAAGTTCAGGAACCCATCCTAGAACAGGTACACACAGTCGGGAGCCTAGGAAATACTCTAACCTGGGGAGAAAAAAAAATCCCCAAACCGAATGATGAGGTCGTCTATATACAAGTGATCACCTATGACCGACAGAGAAAATCCATCATGAAGAGAACCACTAAGAAGGAGGCTTATGTTGGATAGTTCAATTCTCATCACCACAGAGGAGAAGCTTCTTAGCACAGAATATGTCAATACGTTCGATATTATTGGCGTAGGGATGGCTATCACAGATGCCACAATGGATATAGAAAGAAGGGATAAGAAGGAGTTGGTCGTTGTACTTAAGGAGTTAGAGAATCTGCACCATTTGGAAAAATAATATCAGGACTCCACACAGGCCACGATGTTTTTGAGAAGTGATTTTCAAGATGCCTATGACAAATTCATGAATTAATGACACCTTTTCATTGCAGGTATAGTTGATTTCCAAGAAGACACCCCTATGGCATTAACGACTTGCAAGGACGTGGAAAGGTTGTATGAGAAGGCTCACCAAGAAGTAGAAAGGATTGATTCCATAAACGAGGTTCAAAAGGGCCGAGATGTTGAAGAACACAGAATTCAGATGTTGAGGGACAACATAGATCGGATCAAGAAAGAGACTGAATACTGGGTGAAAATGGCCCAGGAACCTTAGCGGGAGATTCAGGAGAAATGGGTCGATTGCAAAAAGAGTTGGGTAAAGATTAATCGGGAGATGAAAGACATTGGCCTCCCTGAATTCAGCTCTTTGTTGGCCCTTGGTTATGGAAGAAAGAGAAGATCAAGGAATAAAAGGTGAAATGTGAACTACGTGGAAGACACAGTGACTGATACTGGGTCAAAGTGAGAAGAAGAGAAGAAAATATTGTTGGATTACAAAGAGGGAGGTTGAATCAGTAATAGAGAAATCTAATCCTTTTTAACCCAATAATCCAAGTGTTATGTCAATGTATAATTATCATCCAATAATGAGCAATGAACAAATGAACAATCATACACATACACAATACACCAGTCTTTTACGTGGAAACCCAAAGTGGGAGAAAACCACAGAATGTTTTTTCTTATATGTATTGAAGAAATTCATTCATTGGAAGCACCAAATTCCTTTGTTTTCCAGTTGCAACTGGAAGGAAGCTCCAACCCCCTAGTTTCTTAGGCTACAACCTGAAGGAAGCTCCAACTCCCCAATTCTCTGGCTACAACCAGAAGGAGGCTACAACCCCCTATGTTCTTTGGCTACAACTGGAAGGTGGCTACAACCACCTGTCCTTGCCCCGTCCAACCACCCTAAAGTAGAAGTAGAATGATGGAACCACTGTCACACAATCATTGTGAGATATACTATTGTAAACTTGTACCAATAAATCTGAATCATGCATCAACCTGTACCTCAACCTATAATCAACCTGTACCATAAACAAGTGCATCAACCATGCACCAACCTCTACCAACCAACCTGTACCAAACAACATGTAATCAACCTATACCATAAACAAGTGCATCCAACCATGTACCAAGTATGTACCAATCATGTGTCAACTACTCATCAACTATCACTCATCAATATGTACCAACATCATCAACTATAAACCTCATGTATGTGCCAACTCATCAACTACTTGTCTCAACCATGTACTCAACATGTACCTCAACCAAAATCCCTCATCAATGTCATCATCCAAATATGATTTGTAGCTCTGTAATAGACCTGTTGTATATGATCACATTCCTACAAACCTTCCTTGACTTTAACAACAAGAGACTAGCATTTTCATCAAACTTTTCTTTATTCTCACATGACTAGTTTTGGATTAGTCAACAACCCTAACTTGAAGTAATCATAACTTTGAACCTATAATGTATAAATATAGGAAACTGGTACACAATGTTCTTCAGTGTTTTTTATGAAATTCCTCCAGGTTTCACTACTTGGAACCTCTCAGAAAAGGAGTTATAGCAAAAATGGCATACCTTGCTAAATTTTGGCTTATTCTAGAGAGAGACCTTGTAGAGTGTGCCCTACATGAAATATTCATTGAATTGATATGAAACTATTACACAGCATACTTAATATTTTACCCTAACCAACACATTTGGTATCACTAAATTTGGATCTGTTATAAAGAAGTTATGATGTTTTTACCTAAAACACCTGTTTTTGACTAGTTTCAGGACTAGCCACAAACCCTATTTTCCATGGAGTGTAACTCCCAAAATAAAATGAACCACAAGCTAAATTGTTTACCACATATACTTGGGTATGTTTTCTCAATGGCATAGAAATTTCAAGGTCTGAATCATTATAGAAAAAAAGTTATAGCGAAAATGGTGAGGTGACCTGTAAATAACATACCTTAGAAAGCACCATCAAAAGAATTTATCCTTCCTTGCATTTCGGCCTTATTTTATTCACCTTCCCTCAAAAATTTAGCTTAGATATCCTTGGTTACCTCAGACACCTATATATATTCAATATTCTCAAGTGTGATTAAAATAAGAGAGCCTTGCCTCTTATTTATACTCTCCAAGTAGCTTCCTTAAAAACATCTTCTAGGTCACTTGGCCCACTTTCCTTATTTTAGGGTTAACCCACTTCTAATTTCTCCATTAAATTTATTATTGAAATAATTTATTTTGTATTCACTTTGAATTATAATACACTCATCACTTCACTTTATTATTTGTCTTTTAAAATCTCTTAACAAGTATTGCATGGTATTGCATGCATGCATGGTTTCTTTCGATAATTGTATCTCAGTCAATAATTGAAATACCAACAAGTAAATGTATTAGTACTAGTCTTGTCAGAGGTGTGAATATATTTGTTTGCATGCTTTAGTATAAGGGTTATCCCAAGCTCATGCTTCTTTAGTAGTTAATATTCCCCCCTTTTACCAGTTGGTTTATACCATCACACATCTTGTTATCAGACCCATCTAATAAAAGAAAATACAAAAATAGAATGTTTAAACTGAAGGAGGAACTTTCATAAGAAGATATCATGTAAATCACTACGAAAATCCCATCGATAAATTGGTCGGATCGAAATATCTAGAGAACCATTCCACCATCAAATGTTGCATAGTCTAATTGGACCTCCATGGCGGGTTTGTATCCTATTGCTGAGTTAAAGGGATTTAGGGCCCCTCAACAGGTTCATAGAACCAATCAACCCATCTGCAACATGGGACATCCTAGGTTTGTCCTGGCCAAATGGTATGGGTCTAGGTGCATCAGGAAATATTGTGTATAAGTAACCTGATTGAGCATAGATGAGATCAAAATGATGGGCCTTGCTAATGGCTTCCTCTTCTGACTGGGGAAAATTGGATATTACATCTTTGGCAATAATAGAGATGAGTGATTTGAGAAACCAATCGAGACATTGTTCTTTGGTGGTTTATGCTTTACACAAACTACATCGTCGACGCCATTCATGGATGTGGTCGGCTATATGGGAAGCAGTGGTTTGTTTGAACTCAGAGAGAAGTTCCAAGCCAGTATTGTGATAAACTGGTAGTTGGAAAAAGGACAACAAGGCCTTGGCCAATGATTCAAAGGTCACATGGGACCCTGATTTTTCATCCACATACCATTTGGTTGATGGTCCTATGAGAGTTCTTTGAAATAACCTCAAGTGGATAGAATCATCCATGATGTTGTTTGAAGAGCACCATAAGTGGAAGGTCATAACATGGTTGGTGAGATCTTCCTTGGTTTTCCTTTAAACTTTGAAATATATGAATAATAAGAAGGTGATTCAATTGGTGGACATAGCCCCACACTGGGGTGAACCACATATATCTTGTGTCTTTGGTTTTCTTTGTGCTATGTTGTTTATGTTATGAATCTTCTCAATGATTTGATTACTATGTATGATAGATAGATCTGTTATTTCTTAAGTGCTTTACTTATGTTAAGGGTAAATGAATGTTATATCTAACCCAATGCTAAGTTCTCAGAATATGTGTCATTTATTGTTACTGCATCGATCTATCTTTAGGTATGTCTTGCGATGTTAATAAGGCTAATGAACTAATGCATGTCATCCTCCAAGCATTAACAAAATACCTTGCAAAGTGTTATTATCATAGATATGTGTCCCAGCCTGGTTACAAACATAGACGTCCTATAAACCCCCCTAATTCTACCTCGGGTGAGACCTCGTATGCTTCACATGTGTCACCGAAAGGGCCAGTAGTCAGGGTTTTGTTGGTGTGTTTTTAAGCGTTGAACCATGGGTCTGCCCCTGTTCCAACAAATGGTTTCGTTGAGGACTGTAGTGTGCCACAGGGGCAGACCCGGGGTTCAACTCTAACAACGCACCAACAAACCCTAACTACTGGCCCTTTTGGAAACACCTGCAAATAATATGAAGTCTCACCCAAAGTAGTAATAGGGGGGTTGCAAGACATAGATGTCTACAACCAGAGGAAATGTAAAATGATTCCAAAACAACAACACAATATAACCTAGATATTATTTAACAGTTTTATACCTAGCCTCACGGAGTTAGTTTATACCTCCTATATTTAATAGATAAAACAACAATGCAATAACAGTATAACAAATAACAAATAACACAACATCAACCACAAAGCACAACAAGATTTACGTGGTTCACCCTCTCTCTAGGGATACATCCACAGAAGTATGTTTCTTGATATAATATATGAAAACATACAGTTATATCTGCGCACTTAGCTACAGATCCTTCACTCTTTTCCTCTCTCGGTCCCTCCCTGCTCACCCAGTTGCAGGGTTGATCTTTTCACCCAGCTGAACATCTAGAATACAAGAATGATCTACAACAAAATACTTATTATCTCTCAATATTGCTATCACCAACCCCTCTCAACTCTTCTAGACCTCTTTTTATACAGTCCATGACTCTTAGGAAACCCTAGACCTAAGCCCAGGTGCCAAAACCCTAGGTCCACATAACCCACATTTTAAGGACTTCACCAAAATTCCCTTCCTTATTCTCCACAAGGTGCTCCAAAGCACCTATTAGTGTCTTCTTTTGCTTGCTAACATGTCCACAATTCATCCTCCTTGCTTCTTTGTCTTCCTTGATCTTCTCCTTTAATGGCTCACTTTTCCTTGACCTCGCTCCTTATTTTCTACTTCTTTAACCACTTTGACCCCTCCTTGGTTTGTGTGCCTTCCATGCTCTTCATACTTTGTCTTTATTCTTCTTTAATCTTTTATTTCTTCCATAATACATGACCAGGGGCCAACAGGCCCCCAACACTCACATGTGACTCATCCCGAGTCACTGTAGGGTTGAACCTCCTATATTAATTTGACTGCGGACTACATGGAGCAGCCTGTGTTTTCTTCTTTGTAAATCCCTATCGTGTGCAGACTGCCTTTTCTGTGTCTGGTACCCAATTTCAACTCCACCTAGTACCTAGAACCTTCTTCCTTGCTTTTACTGAGAGATGTGAGGCAACTGGTTGTCATAATATAGTTTCAATCGACTCCCATTTACTAAACCATCTTTCCATTCTCCATTAAGGGTCTTCAATTGCACATCTCCACCCTATGTAACATAGGCAACCTCGAATGGTCGAATCCAGTGTGTCCTGAACTTTCCTGGATGCTTCATGAACTTGTTTTCGTATAAAAGTACCAAATCTCCTTGTTTAAATTCTTTCTTCTTGATATGTATGTCATGGTAAGCCTTTTCTCATTCTTTTTGTACCTGCTGATAAAATCCTTCAATGAACCTATCTTCCACTAATTCTACCAACTACACGAGCCTGTCTTGGACAGCATCGGTGTCATCCATACCTATAAATGTTGCAATTCTTAAACTAGGAACCAAGTATTCCATAGGTACCACTGCTTCCAAGCCATAAAATAACTTAAATGGGGTATGTCTTGTTAACTTTTTGCAAGTAGTTCTATAAGCCCATAACACTGTTGGAATTCTTAAATCTCAATCATCTTTGTTAACACTACAAATCCTAGTCAGCATTGTCTCCAAAATAATATTGAAAGCTTCAACTGTACCATTCACCTGTGGGTGGTATGGTGTGCTCTTCTGATGGTGAACTTCAAACTCCTTATTCAAGGATTCAATAGTTTTTTTAATGAAATGTGTTCCTTGATCACTCATAAGGATCTTCAGGCATCCAAATCTGGTTATGATATCATCAAAGATGAACCGCACAGTTGTAGATGCACTACAGTCCTTAACTGCTCTCGCTTCTACCCATCTGGTCAAATACTATGTAGTAGTGATAATGTATCGAGCTCTTGTGTGCTTTCCTAGTGGGTTGATTAGTCCCACAAAGTCAATATCCCATTTATCAAATGCATGTAAAGTTAACTGAGGTGCTAGAGGAATCTCAACCCTTCTATAAGGCTTCCCTATTCTTTGACATACATCGCAGGCTCTATAGTATTCCTTAGAATCCTTATGTAAAGTGGGCCACCAAAGGTCAGCTCTAAGAAACTTGTGCTTTGTTTCTTTCCCTACATAATGTCCCCCTACGATGCCTTCATGTGCTTCTGCAAGAATCAATGGTCTTTCTTCATTCATAACGCATCTCCTCAAGATCTCATCTGGTCCCATGTTATATAATTGTCTAGCTATAAGTTGAAAATCTGCAGTGCGGACTACCAACTGTTTATTTTGAATAATTTTATACTCGTGAGGTGTCATTCCTGTGGATAGGAACTGGACTATCTCAGCGAAGTGATCATCGATTTTTCTAATGGCCAACAATTGTGCATCTGGTAGTGTGCCATCCAAATTGGTAGGTTCTTCTCCATGTTCTAACCTGGATAGTTGATCTAGCCCCTTATTCATTCTTCCTGGCTTGACCACTATATCAAAGCCGTGCTCCTAGAATAATAGTATTCATCTGCATATTCTTCCCCCCAACACTGACTTTTTGACTAAGTACTTCAATGAAAAATGATTAGTGAACAACTTAAAATGTCCTCCCAACAAGTATTGTCTAAACTTATGTAGCGCATACACCATAGCTAAGCCTTTTCTTTCTGTAGTAGTATAATTCATTTCATATGTGGAAAGATTCCTACTGGAAAAGGCTATATGGTGGTCAATGTCTCTTGCACCTGGTTGTGCCAAGACTGCTCCTAATCCAATGTATGAAGCATCAACATGAACATTGAATTCCTTACTCCAATCTAGAAAAACCAAAATAGGCACAGTGACCATTTTCTGCTTTAGTGTGTCGAAGCTCTGTTGGCATTCTTTTGTCCATTGAAACTTACTATTCTTCTTTAATATCTTATCCATGAGTGTTGTTATCTTTGCATACCCCTTAATAAACTTTCTATAATATCCAGTGTGTCCCAATGTAGTGCGCAGTTGTCTAACCGTAATAGGGGGAGGTAGATCAACCATGATAGCAATCTTGGAGGGATCTACTAGCAACCCTTGTGTACACACAATGTGTCCTAACAACACTCCAAAAGGTGAAAATAAAATACACTTCTTCAAGTTCAGGAAAATCTAACATTGCCTACACTTATCTAGCATTAGTCTCAAACATTCAATGTGATCTTTTAGAAGGCTAAAAATGGTCCAGTCATCAAAGTATGCCTCCAAAAACGTATGTAAAAATTATTTAAATGCTTCGACCACTACCCTGGAAAATATGGTTGGTGCATTCTTCAAACCAAAAGGCATCAAAATGTATTGAAAAGAACCCCATTCTGTTGCAAATGTAGTCTTATGTCTATCCTCTTAGCAATTTTGATCTCGTGATAGCCTGAAAACCCATCTGTGAATGAATAAACTTCATATCCTCCTACATTATCTAGAACTTCATCAGTAAAAGGTGTAGGGAATGGATCATGTAAACATGCATCATTCAATTTTGTTATATTTACATAGATTTTGATTTCTCCTGACTTCTTATCTTAGACCACCATAGGGCTGATCCATTCATATTCTTCAATTGGTTCTACGATTCCTGCTTCCAACATTCTATCTAATTCAATCTTAACTTTCTGCTTGTACTTGGGATTCAGTCTGTAAGGCCTCTGCTTGACAGGACTTGCATCTGCTTTCAAAGTAATCTTCATTTCTCCCATGGGCCCTTTAATTCCCTTCATGTCTGTGAACTTGGTTGGAAACAAGTCTTGATACTCATGCAACAATTCTATAATCTTACTAATAGTAGCATCATCCCAATAATCTCCAATGTTTGCTAACATATGTGTTTTCTTTGTTCCAATATTAACTTTCTTAATTATAATAGGCTTCCCAACAAAATGTAATTCAATCCATGGCCCTTCTATGTCTCTTTTTCCTTCAGTTTCATAAATGTTCATGTTCCTAGGGTCATCATCCTCATCAGCATTAATATTATAGCAACCATGTAACCATTGAAGAGGCATAGTCCATTCATCTTCTTCTTGTTCAAGAGGGAGGTTAGATACTTCCTCAAAGAACTTTTGTCTTACAATTTGTAAATCTTGATCTACTGTGGGGTACTAAATTTTAAAAAGGAATGTAGCTATAAAGTATTGGGTCATACCATACCAATCTATAGTGGTTAAGCACAGTTCTTCTTGAAGATACCAGTTGATAGGTGTAGTCCTTGTAGATAAGTGCAGGCAATGTCAGATTCTAAAAAATTGAAGATACCAATTGATAGGTGTAGTTTCTTGATAAGTCCTGATGTGCTATGCCAGGGAAGGCCTCAAACCATTCCCTAGCACAGAGCATCAAGGAATCTTATGGAGAAGTAGAGAAAGGAAAGTGAGGTTACAAGGTAGCCTCTATACAGGATGGCGTAGTGCCCCTCGCTTTCCAACTCATATATGGAAATCTCGTAAGGAAGAACCGCCCCACATAAGTCACCGGGTTTGTGGTGTACCTCACAGGAAAATGTGGGAGGGCCTGCAGATGAACTGGGTGAAATACCTCGTCAATGAGTTGGAGAAGGATTGTCGCAAAGCCCAGGATTTGGTATATGAATTCCATTATAGTTGGCTGATCATTTTGATCAAATTTTTTGCTTGGAAAATGCCTGAAGGAGACACCTTTTCAGAATTCGAACCCTCAGAGCCATTGGCCACTAGGTTTTCCACCTTGTTGTACACCAATGACATGATGAAGCAGTGGCAGTACAACACAATTTTTCATGCATACTATCAAAATTTAAAGGTTGACATTAAATCATTTCCACACATGACAATGCACACTCTGCACCAATATAGAGAAATAGCAAAGTTCTGAGCATATCCACATTTAATTTACATCACTACACACAGAGACGAGAACCAAGAAGAATTACAGTTGTCCTACAAGTTGATGGATGATGGCATGGAACAGATTACAAAGGAATGGCCGGAGGATTTTATTGTACCAGTCGTTGATGCAGAATTCTTTGACACTGACACCATAGGAAGCCCCATAGTCACCCGAGTTGAGCATGTCAGACAGTCCAGTGGGACGAAGAAGAAGAAAAAAGCAAGAGGAATTCCAGGATATAGAGACAGATGAAGAGGACAACACCTCTTAAGATAACGGGTCTAGCTTGCCAGGAGGAGGATAAGACAAAGAAAATGGAAAAGGAGGAGGAGATGAAGGAGAAGAAGAGAAAGGAGGAGGTGAAGCTACCACCCCTCCACTTGAAGATCCCCATGTTGGGATAGTAACACCGCAGAAGAGGAAGGTTTCTAAGGAAGAATATGCATGCTAGTAAGTCCCAGTTGGAGGCCACACTCACAGGGGACGATATCAGTCTGGTCCATGGAGCTATGGAGGATGCTTCAGAGGAAATATTGAAAAGATTTGGAGAGAATCAGGAGGAGCTATACGGGAGAATTGAAAAGAAACTGAAGGAAGTACAGCAAGTTGTTCATTCGATGCATACAATACCTACTGCACCTTCCTCATCACAGATTGCAGAATTGGGGGATGAACCAGCCCAATTGAGAAGACTTGTGGATGCGACAGAAGATTTACTTTAGAGAGTCTAGGAAGAGAAGGAGAAGGCTACAGAATCCTTGAAATAAGAGAAATATGAAGCCTTAGAACAATTATAAGTAGAGTGATACAGTGTAGTTTCCTACGAAAGTGAGAGAGAAGAGTTTCAGGCGATGCTCCAGGAGGTAAAAGATTAGCTACAGAAGGACAAAGAGAAGTTGCTCGCAGAGCGAGTCATAGTCAAAGAAGTGGTGAGCAAAGCATGTTTTTCTATACCAGGCTTGGTACAGGAGGAACAGGACCCGGTCGAATCTCAAATAATAAAGCTCATTGAGACCATCCGGCAGCTTCAAGAAAGGATAACAGAATTGGAGACCCAAGAAGTACCAAACACCCCGTAGGAGGTGCGTGACCAAAGGGAGGAGACTGCTAAGAACACACTAATAAGGATAAGAACCCTCACCTCAAAATGCAAGCAACTGAGTGATAGAAGCACATAGACATATGAATGCCTCATCAAGGATCCAGAGTTGAGGAAGCTAGAAGTGCAATTACAGGAGGTGCAGGATAAGGAATTTTTAGTTTAGGCATAGATGAAGTTGCTCACCGTAGTTGAAAGAATGAAGATATCCCAAGAGAAGTGTGTAGTACAGCAGCAGATCACTTCCCTCTAGGGAAAGGTAATGGAAGTCACACATAAGCTTCAACCTATACAGGATGAAGCCTGTAAGGTGTTTGAAGAGATTAATGGATAGGGCTCACAGTTGGACCAAGTGGTTGCAACAGTAGAACAACGCCTGGAAGGGCCTGTTACATAGCAGGTGATCCAGGATCTCGCTGAGTAGGAGCTTGCTAAGCAGGAGGCTCAGGTAAAGCAGCAAGTCAAGGCATCTTGAGTTAAGTTCGAGGCCTTCTAAATATCATTCAAGTCACAGGTGAGTGTTGGTGGCTTGTTGGCCCTCGACCAAGTTTTGAGGAAACCTTGGTCAGAATTGTCCCACTTTTAGACTTTGACACATTGTTCGAAGAAGGAGCACCTAGGAAAAGATGAGATTGTGGATCTCACCCATTTTTGCGGGATATGTGGACCCAGTAAGGGTTTCTTTAGAGTTTTGTAATGGGTTATGGGATGCCGGCCCATGGGGTTTACCCATGATTAGGCCTTATTGTAAGGGTTTGTAAAACTATAAATAAAGAAGAATGTATGGTAGAAGAAGAATTTTTGTAAGGAGAAGTCTTGAGAGCTAAATGCAAGTAGTTTGAGTTTCTTTGTGAAATAGAATATATATGTGTTAAGGCTTTGTTCTTGATAGAGGATTGGCTCCATGCCCTGACCTTGTTTTGGAAGGAGGATCTGGTGCTATGTGCACAGATATCTTTTCTAGTGTGAAGCTCGACTCTGTGGCTTACTGCACAGGAGTAACTGAATGTAAGATATTGATGAATAATAAGAAGGTGATGCATTTGGTGGACGTAGCCCCACACTGGGTTGAACCACGTATATCTTGTGTCTTTGGTTTGCTTTGTGCTATGTTTTTTATGTTATGAATATTCTCAGTGCTTTGATTACTATGTATGATAGATAGATCTTTAATTGCTTACCTTCTTTACTTGTGTTGAGGGTAAATGAATGTTAGATCCAACTTAGTGCTAAGTGCTCAGGATATGTAATCATTTATTGTTACTGCGGTGATCTTTCTTTGGGTATGTTCTATGATGTTAATAATTCTAATCAACTAATGCATGTCATCCTCTAAGAGTTAACAAAATACCCTACGAAGTTTTATTATCACAGATATGTGTCCCAACATGGTTACAAACACCTGCATCCTATAACCCCCTTGCTTCTACCTCGGATGAGACCTCGCCTTCTTTGCAAGTGTTTCTGAAAGGGTCGGTAGTTAGGGTTTTGTTGGTGCGTTGTTAAGAATTGAACCCTAGGTCTACCCCTGTGCCAACAGTGGATGTGTGCAAATGGTGACAAGAGAAAAATAAATGGACAAGATCCTTCTATATTTTTTACCTTCACAAGATAGTATAACTCACAATTACATGTAATCAAATGAGCATCATACATAAATCAATTGTAAAATAAAAAAGCATGTGGATAGGTCGATTTTTTTCCGCATGGGGGAACAATAAAAACAAATGCTTGTGTCCTAAAAGATGTATCTTCCTTCCTCTCAAATAGCACTGGGCCTTCCAATAACACTCAACAGTGGGTTCTGAAGTCACCGAAAGAGTAACTAGTGAAGGTTGAAGTAATCCGTTATAATGAGGGATAGAGGGTGCATATCCCGAAAGAGCTGATGATATTTCCCAATAGCCACACAAAATTTGATCAAGGTGTGATTGCATCCCACAATCGCCACCTGGTTAGATGTCCTAAGTTTTGGCCATTAGGTACCTCGTTCAAAGTGTGGAATTTAGATTTTTAGCCTCAGAAATGGGTCATGGGTTGGATACCCTCAAAATATTTGGGTGACTCAAGGAGAGATACGCAGAACAATCGGACCTCGGCCTTCGACCCTTCATGGGTATCTCCCTGCCTTATGGTGTAGGAACACTTAACTTGGAGGATTTTAAATTTCCCTATTTCTCAACTTCTATTGTTTGAAAATGTGAGAACCTAATAATGGGCATTTATTTGGATGTCTACCCTCAAGATCCTACCTAGAGTAAAAAAATTATTTTGGCACCTCATGTGGAGGAAAATTTAGTGTGTTTCTAGAAAAAATTTAGATGTGGTGGGCTGAGAGATTGGGATCATGGACCAATCTCATTTGAATTAATTGGGTGTGGATAATTTCCAAAGAAGTAGTCGGACCTTTTAGAATTCCTTTGGAGAAAACCTACTTCGACCTCCACTATTTCAAAATAGAAATTATGTGTGTGAGGAGTGGTTGTGTGCAAGAAAGTGACAAGTGTGCAAATATTTTAATAAGTTAAGTGTGATATTTCAACATGTGGACTTCATGTGGTCCTTACAAATATTATTTACCTAGCTTACTATGTGTCTTTGGTACAACCTTGTGGAATATTTAAAGCCCTAAAGAACTAAAAATGTGGACATATGGGTCCTTACAAATCCTTTAAACTCCCTAAATGTTGTCTATACTAAGAAATCTTTGAAACTATCTTAGATTGTAGACATGTGGGCATGTATGGGCCTATTACTTTAATATTTAAACTTACCTAGATTGTGATCTAAACTAAGAAATCATTTTAAGAAACTATCTTAAGATTGAAAACATGTGGGCATGTATGGGCCCTTAAAAAGATTTAAGATGATTTCAAAAACTAAGAGAAACCCTAGGGGGGCTTTGTCCTCTCCTAAATATTTTTTTAAGGGAGATTAAATGTCCCTTTAACCACCTTTCTGATTCCTGAGATCACACTAGGGTGTGGGGGAAGAGCATACTTGAGGGTCAAAGTTAACTTCTAGTCCCAATTTAAGCGATTTGTGTATGAAAGCAATAACTTCAACTTAAACTTTTACAAGCCAAATGAGCCATCCATGTGGAAACAAATAAAAAGAGAAGAATGGTGATTATTTTTGACCCCTAAGTGCCTATGTTAGATAAAATTTATTATGAGAAAGGAATCTAAGTGGAGTGTAGTTTCCTTCCAAAGTGCATGAAAATAAAAATCTAAAGGATAGGGGCCCTCAAACCATTCATGAAAACCCTTACAATTTTGAAAAACTGGACTTATGCGCAGGTTACAGTTCTGACAGGTGCACAGAATGCATAGAGTAATGAGGCATGTTTCGCGCAGAGTGTGCGTCTGTGGGCAGGAAAACCCGTGCACTTCCTGTGAAATATTCCTTCCTCTATTATTAATTTTGACTTTGACAAGTTGGGCTAGGCCAGTTTTGGTACCTGCAAGACAAAACAATCAAAATGAAGTGCTCTCAAGGCTCAAATAGGGATGAATTTGATATTGATCCCTAGTATGGTCGCCAATCAGTTCTATTGGTTTTGTCACTTGGGTGAGAAAAACAACAACACTTGAAAGTCTAGATAAGCCAAACACATATGAAAATAAAGAAATAAACTAAAACAACTAGGAAATAAATGTTAGAACGCATGAGAAACTTAGAACCATGAAAATCAAACAATGGCCAACATAATTCTACCAATGGATCAATAGATTAGTAGAAAAAAAACCGTAGAGAAAGGATGGGACTTATGAGTCCCCTATTCCTCCTTGGGAGGGCTCTTGATTTCCCTAATTGAGATCTCTTCACTCCTTACAATGGAATAATTGACAAATGAAGAAAAACAATGCATATTCCCTCAAGAGGTGAGTGGAATGGCCTATTGCAATGGTGCTTGAAGGCTTCAAAGAGAAAAGAGGATTCTCAAGGAAGAATTATTGCAGCATAATTGTTAAGCCCTAAATAGTGGCTCATTACCCATTAATTGGAGCATATTACATTAGTAATGTTATTTTATTTATGTCGGCTTTATTCCATTAGTTGTAATTATACCTCCTAGTCTCCTATATATACCAAGGAGACATTTTCATTTGGAATCATCTTATATTTGGACATTTAAGTGGGCATAAGGAGGTTTCCCCCTCGAAGAGGCTTATTATCTGAATTTATCTATTTTTCAAGGTGTTCAGTACTTATTCTGAGGTTTTTCTATGCTATATTGATATTTGGTTTCTAACATATGGTATCAGAGCTCAAGTTCTTGGGGTTTCATTGCTACATCAGAGACACCTTGGAATTTTCTCTATAAATTTTTTCTACAAATATTGATAAGGAACGGCTTGGAGGATATTTATCAAACAGATCAAGGTATGTTGGGTTAAAATTTCAGCTCCTAAGGCATTATACTTTTGGAGATACAGCGTTTATAAGATAGGGTTCTGGAATCATCCTGAACTAAGCCATTGAGGAATTTTCGCTACAAAATTTTTTATGTAACTTTTAAGACCTTGAAATCCAGAGGATGTTCACAGAAATTAGTAAGGTATGTGTGGTAATAACTTTAGCTTCAGGGTCATCTTAAATTTGTAGATACACCCTATGGAAGATAGGGTATTTGACTAGTCCTATTGACTAGTATCAAGAAGGTGTTCCGGATAAAACAATCATAAATTATTCCTAGAGTATCCAAATTGAGTGATACCAATTGAATTGGATAGTGGACAACCTGTAGTAGTTCTGGTATGAGTTTCATAATTTTATATAAATTAGTTTGTTCAGGGCACTCTATACAAGTGAGATCTCCTGGAAAATCCAAAAATCAGCAAGTTGTGGGAAAGTTATCATAAATTCCACTTGGCACATACAATTTTGATCATACCTATGGCAATGCAGAGAAGAAATATCAAAGACCTACAAAAAAGAAAAATTCATACTCAGAAGGGCCAAAATTTTGGAGATACAATAAAAGGAATATTGTCTAGCAAAACCACCTCAAAATCAATGTTTAAAGTGATACTTGTCCAACATGCCACCAAAAAAGGGAACTTCTACACCAAATAAGCCTCCAGACAATCCTACTTGGACTCTTGATGAAGGTGAAGAAATGTGTAGGGACATAAATCATTTACAAAAGAATACAGTCACAAAAGATGAACTACAAGAGATGATGGATTCAACGGAAGCTAAGTTGGAGGCAATAAATACTAAGATGGATGGTTTAAAAGGAGAGTTCATGGAAGGATTGAAAAATTTCCTAATAGAGAGGACACCTGAAAGTGAAAATGTATCCCATTAAATTCACGATGAGGACACAAGGAAGGTGAATCAACAATGGAGAAACTCCAACTTTGGGTTGAAGACCAACCACGTTCCTAAGATCGATATGAGGAAGTTTGATGGCATGGACCCAATCATATGGATACTTCAGATGGAGCAATTCTTTGATCTACTTAATGTGCCACATACACAAAAGGTATGAATTGTTTCTTTATATTTATAACCCAATCAATTTTTATGGTATCGATGGCTTTGTTCTCACAAATCAGTCGTCACTTGGACAATTTTCACGGAAGAAATGATAGCACACTATGAGGATACAAGGAGAAATACCTTATTTAGCCAATTAATAAATCTCAAGAAAAAGGGTTTAGTTACAGAGCACATTGATAACTTCCAAAGATTGAATATAAAGGTAATAGATATTCCAAATGAGCACTTGATTGATGTATTCATAGGAACTTTAAAGGATAACATTCAACATGAGGTCCTCCTTTGGGAACCCAAATCATTGGAGAATGCATTTAGGGTGGCAAGAAATGTTGAAAGTAAAAATATGGCTATGGCTACTAGAAGGATCAATCCTAACATATATAGAGAGAATAATGCTCCTTCTTCTAAAACACATCAACCTACAAGGTTGACACCTCAACAATTGGAGGAAAGAAAAGAAAAAGGTTTATGCTTTAATTGTGACAGTAAGTACAGTAAGGGACATAAGTGTGGTGAGAAGAAATTATTCTACATAGATTGTGAAGAGGAATAAGAACAAGAACAAGAACAAGAACCATCTCAAGATGAAAACGTAGAATCAATTTCGTCTGAAGAGTTGACTCCCACGATATCGTGTAATGCATTGGCTAGAATTTTCACTCCTCAAACCCTCAAGATCGAAGGATATATCAAAAAGAAAAAGGTAATAGTCCTAATTGATTCTGGTAGTACTCATAATTTCATTCACTATAAATTAGCCAAAGCTCTCAATTACTTTTTATATCCAGCTCCAGAGTTTCAAGTAATGATTGCAGATGGAGGAACTATCAATTTCTCAGGAAAATGCAATAAGATCAATCTTACTATGGGGGAATATGTAATGAATAGTCCAATGATTTCTATACCCATGGGTGGTGTTGATGTTGTACTAGGAATCCAATGGTTACAATCATTAGGAACAATGGCTTTTAATTTTCAAGAACTTTTCATGAAATTTTCATTGGAAGGAAAAGAAATTGAGTTAAGAGGTATCACAAGGAAACCTGATAAGGTGATAATATCTAATGGAATGACAATTTTTTTGAAAAAGGGGCATCAAGGTGTTATTGCATAACTATGCTCACTAGATGTTCAAACATATAAGCCATCTATTCCTCTAGATCTCCAAGGCATCACTGATAAGCATTCCAAAGTATTTGAAGATATTCCCAAAGGTATTCCACCCACTCGAAATCATGATCATGATATTCACCTAATTCCTAGGAGTGTTCCTCCTAACATCAGGCCATAATCTTATGCCCAGAAGAGTTAAATTGAGCACATGGTTGAAGAAATGTTAGAGGCTGGCATTATTATATCTAGACAAAGTTCTTACTCTGCATCGGTGGTAATGGTATTCAAGAAAGATGGCTCATGGCATATGTGTCCAGATTATAGAGAGCTCAACAAGATCACTATTAAAGATAAGTTTCCCATTGTCGTCATTGATGAATTGTTAGATGAACTACATGGAGAAATCTATTTCACAAAGTTGGATCTTCGTTCAGGGTATCATCAGATTAGAATGAAGGAAGAAGATATCCCAGAAACAACATTTTGAAATCATGAAGGCCATTATGAATTTTTGGTCATGCCTTTTGGCCTTACAAATGCACCTTCCACATTTCAAGGGTTGATGAATTCCATTTTCAAGCCCTTCCTTCTAAAATTTTTGTTAGTATTTTTTGATGATATACTAATCTATAGCAAGTCTTAGGAGGATCATGTGTGACATGTTGACAATGTGCTACAACTACTAAAGGAGCAACAACTATATGCCAAACCATCCAAATGTTTCTGTGGAGTGAAGGAGGTATATTATTTGGGTCATATTGTATCTCATGAAGGTGTTAAGGTAGACCCTAACAATATTAAGGCCATGATGGACTGGCCGATTCCCAAAACATTGAATAATATTAGAGGATTTTTGGGTTTGACAAGTTACTACYGCAAGTTTGTTCAACACTATGGAAGAATAGCAGCACCTTTAATGGCACTAACTAAGAAGGATGAATTTTCATGGACTCTGGAGGAAACTAAAGATTTTGAACAACTTAAAGAGGTGATGTGMAAATCTCTTGTCTTGACCACTCCAGACTTCACAAAAACCTTAATTGTGGAATGTGATGCCTTGGGAAATGGAATTGGTGTTGTCCTAATGCAAGAAGGAAGGCCCCTGGCTTTTGAAAGTCTACTACTCAAGGGAAAGGACTTACACAAACCCCTTTATGAGAATGAAATGATGGCAATACTACATGCATTGAAGAAATGGCATCCTTACCTAATAGGTAGGTACTTCAAGGTCAAAACAGATCATGATAGTCTTAAATAATTCTTGGAACAAAGACTATCTTCAGAAGAACAAAAAAAATGGGTAACCAAGATATTGGGTTATGATTTTGAAATCATCTATAAAAAAGGGAAGCAAAGTGTTGTGGAAGATGCACTCTCAATAAAGGATGAAGATGTTGAGGCCTTTCTCTATGCTATCTCAATTATCCAACTTGATTGGACAATAGAAGCAAGGCATGAATGGAAGAATGATGAAAACGTGTGGACTCTCATTCAAAAGTTGCAACAGGATTCCAGTGCATTAGATACATTTACATGGAAAAATGATTCACTATGGTACAAAGATCACTTATATTTATGTAAGAACTCCCAAATCAAACAAAAGGTACTATTGGAATTGCACACCTCTCCAGTAGGAGGGCACTCGAGATTTTTGAAAACCTACCATAGGGTCAAGAAGGAATTTCTTTGGATGGCCTTAAAACTGATGTTCAAATGTTTGTGGCAGAATGCTTGGTTTGCCAAAAAAATAAGGTGGAAACAATTAAGACCCCAGGTATTTTACAACCATTAGCCATCCCAATTCAGTGTTGGGAGGAGGTTTCTGTGGATTTCATCATAGGGTTACTGAAGCCTGAAGGAAAGAGTGTCATCATGGTGATTGTTGATAGACTGACCAAGTACGCACACTTTTGTGCACTCTCTCATCCCTTCAAATCCAGTACAGTTTCCACCACATTCATGGAGACAGTTTAAAAGCTACATGGAATCCCAAAGATTATCGTAAGTGACAGAGATCCCATCTTCACTGGACATTTTTGGACAGAATTATTTTCTTGTTTGGGTACTCAATTGGCTCATAGCTCATCCTATCATCCTCAATCTGATGGACAAACCGAGATAGTGAACAAATGTCTGGAAGGCTACCTTTGTTGCTTTGTCTTTGATAAACAAACATAATGGTTCAAATGGTTACCACTGGCAGAATGGTGGTATAACACTTCCTTTCATACTGCAACAAAAATGACACCATTTAGGGAACTCTATGGATACCACCCTCCTTCCATCACTTATTCTCCAAAAGAAAAATCTAAGGTTCAAGCAGTGGAACATCATATCGAGCATCAACAACAAGTTCTCCAAATATTAAAGGACAACCTAACCATGGCACAGAATCGCATGAAACAACAAGCAGATCAACATCATAGTGAAAGAAGTTTTGAAGTAGGGGATTGGGTGTTTTTAAGACTACAACCATACAAACAGATGTCCCTCAAGCAAGACAAGAAGTATAATAAATTATCACCAAAGTACTATGGCCCTTATAAGGTGTTGCAAAATATTGTTACTATGGCATACAAATTGGAGTTTCCTGCATCTTCACGAGTACACCCAGTGTTCCATGTTCCATGCTTAAAGAAGGTTATAGGTGACAATATCCCAGTTCAAACTATATTTCCAGAACTTGACGAGGAAGGAAAAATCATATTGTATCCTAAAGCCATCATTGACACAAGAATTCGCCAGCTAGGGAATAGATCCATTTCAGAGTATCTCATTAAATGGAGGAAACTATCAGCTGAAGATTCCTTATTTCACATTTCTCTGAGTTGAACTGAAGTGTGTTTCCTTGATCACACATTTGACTTACACTCAACAGATTATGCTTCATATCTTCAACTAGCAGAACATTTCTTGCCATGGCATATTTTCTTCCAAGATTAATTGTGCCTCTACCTATAATTATAGTTGAATGATTATTTCTAAATGAAAATGATCCATCTTATTATTTCTTCATAGTTAGAAACATGTTCCTATCACCTATCATATGCTTTGAACAACCATTGTTGGCCCTTGACCAATTTTTGAGGAGACTTGGTCATAATTGACCTATTTTAGGGACTTTGACAGGTTGTCAAAGGCAGAGCGCAAGATGAAGAGGATATCGCGAGATCTCGGCCCCTCTTAGGGCCCTTTTTGGATTTGGGATTATGTAATAGGTATGGGAATGTTGGCCCATGAGTTCACCCATGCTTAGGCCTATTTTTTGATGTATAAATAAGTAGCTAGGCAAAGTAAATAGGGAACTACAACTTCGATCTGTGTGATCAAAGGTGCTAAGTGCTGAGTAGAGATTTCTTGTGTGCATACTGTATGAGACTTGTAGAGATAATTGCAAGTCATTGTAAGAGATTGTAGAAGGTTGCATGCTTAAATCTACTCAGGGAAGGACGATCTAGCGAGTTGTGTAGATCTCCTATCCTCTGTGGAGTAGGGTTTTTGAGGTTGTGTACATGTAACCTATTGAAGAATCTAATAAAGAAGATGAAGAGTAGGTGGATGTATCCCTAGGGTGGGGGTGAACCACGTATATGTTGTGTTTCTCTACTTGGTGTGACATATTGATGTGTTTATGTGTGATTTTCTTAGTACTTTATGAATGTTAGATAGATCTGTTGTTGCTTTGTGCTTAATAAGGTGAATGAATGTTAGATCTGACCTGTGCGAGTATGCTTAGTGATTGAATCTATTAAGATCTGATTTGTTTCATCATGCTAAGTGTTGTTAGATGCTATATATATTTGAATATTGTGATGCTCTGTAATTAGGGTTTAACTGTGCTATAATTAAGAACTGGATATTGATGAATTTTAACTTCTAAGTAATCTATTAAGTATCAAAATCATAGATCTGTGTCCTAGCTAAGGTTGTAGACATCTGAGTCATGCAACCACCCCTGCCTCTACCTCAGGTGAGACTTCATCTTCTTCACAGGTGTTTTTGAAAGGGCTCGTAGTTAGGGTTTTGTTGGTGCGTTGTTGTAGTGTTGAACCCTGGGTCTTCCCCTATGCCAACAAATGGTCCCATTGTCGGGACCTGAAACTGTGATTGCTAGGAACTAAGAAAGAAGAATCTTTGTGCAAAGATCTGACCTAAGACTTTGATTGCTGGGAAATAAGGAAGAAGAATCTTTGTGCGAAGATCTGACCTAAAATTGTGAAAGCTCTGTGTGTAGATCTGTCTCTCTAGTGCGAAGTAATCTACTTGATCTATGAAGTTTTGTGCCAAGAAGGGTCATATCTGAAGAAAAGAGGTAAGATATGCAAGCTCTATGCTCTGATAAAGGTAATAATAGTGAAAAGTTTTAATATCTAGAAGATTTGTTCTCTGTTGAAGATAAGATTAGTGGAAAATTTTGTTTCTAAAGTATGGATCTAGGTATATTTGATAAGATTTATCCTAGCTTGAAAACTAGGGTAGTGATAGAAGAAAGAAGTTTTGATATGAGTAGATCTTATAAGAATAGTGAAAGATATGTTATACCTATGCATAGAGAGAATGTTTGGACTAATAAATGGATGCAGGATTCTAGAAATAATTTTTTACAGGTTAGCTACCATGATCCTAGTGTGCAGTACAGGAAAGGCTAGGAATCATTTAAGAGAAAGAGAGGATTAACCCTTTGTTATAGTTGCAGAAGACCGGGACATCTGGATAAGGAATACCCTGGTAGAAGACCTAGTTGCCTCTGTTGCAAAGCTATGGACCATGAAGTATTGGATTGCCCTAGAATGATTGCTAAGGTTGAAAGGATGAATATGAGACAAGAAGACCACGAGAAATATCTAACAACTGAGATTATGACAGAACCCTAGAAAGAATCAGAAAAAGTATTGCTATAGATGAAAGAAACCCTGAATGACCACTGACATATCATCTTAGCATAGATCTTCAAAGAAAAAGAGTACATTGAATTAATAATAGGAGACTTCAACATTGACTGTGTTCTAGATGAGGAAACACAGGTGAATATCATGACCAAAAGAACTTGGAAAATTATAGGAAAGCCTGTTATGATTCCTTCATTGGGAGGAATAGGATTATTCAGAGGAAAGTTGATAAACCTATGTGGAAAGCTCACCCATATATCTATGAGTGCCAATGGAACTTCGACAGAGGAAGAATTTGAAGTTGTTAAATTTATTGAGGACAGTGCTCCATTTGCTATGTTACTAGGAAAACCTTGGACTGAGAGAGATCAGGCCAGAAGGAAAGAAGAAGAAATATTAGAACAAAAGAAGAAAGAGTTAAAAGATTTCATGAATATGAGGATCGCACACTTGATTGAAGAACGGGAGAACAAATCGAAACTATTTGAAACTAGGGATTTGGAGGTTGAAGTTGCAAGAACACCCAAATACTTCCAAAAGATTGCAGTACCTATTCCAAATACAGACGAAGTATTACCCTTGAATTTTAGGAAAGAATCTCAACAGCGCGAAGTTACTCTAGCAGAAGGACATAAGAATCAATACCGATATGAATCCCACTGGAAAGAAGGCCTGAAAAATAAGTAAGAAGAGAGCTAATATTGAAAAGTTATAGAAGGTTCCCAAGGAAACGTTGTAGAAGGAAAATTTGCAAAATTGGAGCTTCGTCGGAATATCATAACAGTGTCACATGGAACTTTTCCATGGCAAAGCAATATAGCTATTGGGAACAGTATAATTGTTAGACCGACAACCTGAACTGGAAGAAAATCATTTATGGTTAGATAGCTCGCCACCAGACCGTTGGGACCGTGTCGTAACAGAAAGAATTGATTTAATGAAGGCTTCTCGTCCATTGGAGAGATCTATTGCCCAGTTATCTATTTATCTTGTCGTACCATGCACCAAGAAGACTTTTTCTAA
>JASDQU010099963.1:118847-133749 GCA_032191745.1 Picea mariana
CTGAAAAATAAGTAAGAAGAGAGCTAATATTGAAAAGTTATAGAAGGTTCCCAAGGAAACGTTGTAGAAGGAAAATTTGCAAAATTGGAGCTTCGTCGGAATATCATAACAGTGTCACATGGAACTTTTCCATGGCAAAGCAATATAGCTATTGGGAACAGTATAATTGTTAGACTGACAACCTGAACTGGAAGAAAATCATTTATGGTTAGATAGCTCGCCACCAGACCGTTGGGACCGTGTCGTAACAGAAAGAATTGATTTAATGAAGGCTTCTCGTCCATTGGAGAGATCTATTGCCCAGTTATCTATTTATCTTGTCGTACCATGCACCAAGAATACTTTTTCTAATCATGAATTTGAGCCCACAAATTAGTTTATTCTCACACAGTGATCATCGTGCTCTTTCCATCTATCCCATTGCATTGAAAGATTACTCTTCGACCCAAGATTTTCAACCCTGAGCGTGTATGTTGGACAAGTTCAGTGCTGCAGAGAAAATTGTCGAGGAAGTTCTCATCGACCTCATGACCAAAAGAGTAATTTCTATGTCTACAGGTATACAAGAATAATTGACAAGAGGAGTGCAAGCCTCTCTGTCGACTACTTGTGGATCAGGGCCATCCCGACCGACAACAAAGAAGAGAACCAAGCACAGAGACGACTTAGCCAATGTGAAGTTGATCCCATCCATATTTTTGGATTACATCCCACCTCTAGTTGAGGAAGTGAGTTGATATAGTGTGCCAAGATAATTCGAGTACACCTTGGTTACTGCGTACCTCCCAAAGGGGATACGCCCAGTTCGAGCACAATAGGATAAGATCGTAGCGTTGAATTTTAGTGACTTCAGCCTCAGAGATTGAAATAACTATAATATGTTTTCCCCATATAAGTACCTCACCAAGACGAAGGGGAGGAATTCAAATATAATCCCTTAGCCGTGGAAAATGAACCTCGCACAGTCCACTTTGTTAAATGTCATGAAAATCCCACACTTCGGAAGGCACCAGGAAGTGAATTCCTATGTCAAGCTTTTACTTTTTTGTTACCATAGTAGCTACTTATGACAAGACCATCGTATCACAGTAACCTGACGTTGATCCATAGGATCATAGGCTTGAGTATGCAAGGAACCAATCCACAGGAGTTCTATCCAGGAAAAGCCCCATATCATGCACTAGCACAGAATATCAAGGATACATATGGCGATGTGGAGACGGGGACGCGAGGCTACAAGGTAGCCTCCATCCAGAATGGCGTAGTGTGCCTTTCCTATCAATTAATAGCTAGAAATATGGTATGAAAGAACAGACCCCGCAGGTCACGGGCTTCGTCGTTGACCTCACAGGGAAGTGTGTAGAAGGTTTACAGATGAATTGGGTGAAGTACCTAGTGAATCAATTGGAGCTAGACTGTTGTGAAGCACAGGATCAAGGCTACAAGTTCCACTTCAGCTGGATCCTGATCCTTATTGCCTTTGTTTCCTGGGATATGCTGGAAGGTGCGAACTTCCCGGATATCGAACCATTTAAGCCTCTTGTTATGAATTTTAGTACATTGTGGTATTCGATTGATATGAACAAATAGTGGCATTCGAATGTTTTTTTCATACCTACTACCTTCAGCTGAAGAGAGCCATAGAAGCAGAACCTTGCATGACTCTGAACACCTTACAGAGATTCTGACCTTTCATGAAGTTCTGCGCAGATCGTCACTTCATCTACCTTACAGCGCGAGCCAATGAACACAAGGAGCAGTTGCATTCATACTACAAGCTCACAGAAGAGGATCTTAAGGAGATCATTAAGGACTGGTCAATAGACCTCCTTATTCCAGTAGACCCTGCAGAGATGTCCAACCCTGACAGCCCAGAAACCATGCATGATACACCCGGACCTAGCAAAATTAAGAAGACTAAAGAGGTCCAATACCTAAGAAGCACCTCAGGAAAGAATGCTTCAATATCACCTGACCGAGGGGGTGAGGAGGAAGAAATAAATGGCATAGGAGCTAAACATAAGAAAGGCGAAGTAACACCACCGAGAGATGAGACCGATCCCCTGAAGAAGAGGAAGGTTTCTCCCCTGAAACCCTCTTCTCAAAATAAATCAAGAGCCACCGTGACCAAGATGAGGACCATGCTTACTATTGATGACTTTGACTTCATCATAGCAGCCCTTAATGACGCTTCATTGGAAATCCTGGAAAAACAAGAAGCTAAGAAGGAAGAAATGTATGACAGAATTAAGGTTGAGTTCGAAGGGGTACAACAGGCCCTTCATTCTAGCTGTGCAGTGTCCATTTTTCCCCTACCAATGGGAGAACCAGAGTTAGGGGATGATCTAGCCAAACTCCACTGATTAGCTAATGCGGTCAAAGCTCGTCCTCGACACACACAAGAAGAAGTAGAACAAGATACCCAGACCTTGAAGAAAGTACAAGGTGACATTGTAGAACAACGTAGAATTGCAGAACAAGAGAAGGTTTCTCTCTAGGCCAATTTTGAAGCAAAGAAAGCACAGATGCAGCAAGAGAAAGAACAGTTGCTCGTAGGGCAACTCGAAGTAAAAGAAGAAGTAAACAAGGAACTTCTCTCTATGATAGGCTCAGAGTGACAGGTTGAAGACCGATTTGAGCATCAAGTAGAGAAGCTCGTGGAATTAATCCAATAGCTACAGCAATGAATAACAGATTTAGAGCTCTGCGTTGTACCTGACACCCCGCAGGATGTAAGGGACCAAAGGGAAGAAACTGCTCAAAGCACAATTGAGTGAATAAAATTCCTTGCCCTGGAATGCAAGCAACTCAGCAATAATAGTTCCCAGATATATGAACAACTCACTGAGGATCCATAATTGAAGGCACTGGAGTCACAGGTCCAGGAAGCGAAGTATCAAGCAGAGACAATACAGGCGCAATTGAAGCCCCTGTCAGTTGTGGAAATAATGATCCCAAGAGCGGCACACTACCCAGCAGAAGGTCCATATTATTCAGAGCGGAGTTATGGAAGTAATTTAGAGGCTCCAACCTGTACATGATGAGGCTTACCAAATGTTGACAGAGATAGAAGGCTGAGGATAAGAACTGGAGCAAGTCGTTACTATAGTTGAACAGCGCCTAGAAGGACCCGTGAATGAGGCAGTCACCAAATAATTCATTGAACAAGAGGCCATAGAAAAGAAACAAGTTGAAGCAGCTCGAGTCAAGCTAGAGGCTTTAGAAGTTGAACTACCCAGATCAGAGTGACTCAGGACGAGTCATAGGTGAGTGTTGGGGGCCTGTTGTCCCTTGATCAATTTTTGAGGATACTTGGTCATAATTGACCTATTTTTAGGACTTTGATAGGTTTTCGAAGTCAGAGCGCGAGACGAAGTGGAGATCGCAGGATCTTGGGCCTTTTTGGGATTTGGGATTATGTAACAGGTATGGGAATGTCGGCCCATGGGTTCACCCACACTTAGACCTATTTTGTGATGTATAAATAAGTAGCTAGGCAAAGTAAGTAGGGAACTACAACTTTGATCTATGTGATCAAAGGTGCTAAGTGTTGAGTAAATATTTCTTTTGTGCACATTGTATGAGACTTTCAGAGCTAAGTGCAAGTCATTGTAAGAGATTTTAGAAGGCTGCGTGCTTAGATCTAGCGAGCTGCACAAATCTCCTGTCCTCTGCAGAGTAGGTTTTTTTAGACTCTCTGCATGTAACCTATTGAAGAAGATAATAAACAAGACAAAGAGTAGGTGGACGTAGCCCCGGGGTGGGGTGAACCATGTATATGTTGTGTTTCTCTGCTTGGTGCGATGTATTGATGTGTTTATGTGTGATTTCCTTAGTACTTTATGAATGTTAGATAGATTTGTTGTTGTTTTTTGCTTAATAAGGTGAATGAATGTTAGATCTGAACTGTGTGAGTATTCTTAGTGCTTGAATATGTTAAGATCTGATATGTTTCATCATGCTAAGTGTTGTTAGATGCTAGATCTAGTTGAATACTCTGATGCTCTGTAATTAGGTTTTAACTGCGCTATAACTAAGAACTGGATATTGATGAATGTTAACTGCCAAGTGCTTTGTTAAGTATCAGAATCACATATATGTGTCCCAGCTAAGGTTGCATACATACGAGTTTTGCAACCACCCCTTCCTCTACCTCGGGTGAGGCTTCATCTACTTCGCAGGTGTTTCTGAAAGGGTCGGTAGTTAGGGTTTTGTTGGTGTGTTGTTGTAGTGTTGAACCCTGGGTCTACCCCTATGCCAACAACCATTGTCAACATACCAATCATTTTTATTGTGGTGTTCTTGTAGAGAAAGAGATCATTGATTATGCTTCCTTTTCCATATCTCTTACAGTTCTGATATATGATTGTTAATGTTCTGCTTTGATTCTCTGGGTGGAATAGTCAGTCTACAATTCTTCGCTATGTGACCGAATTTTTTTTATTTGTAGCATTCTACTTCATTTCTTAATGAACCAAAAAAAATTTGGTTTCTACTGTGCTTCATAAGATCTTATGGGATAACCATTATTCAAGTACCCTGCATAATTGCTTTGATTCTTGGCATAGGCCCTGCAGCTTATAGTTTTATGTCCAAATTTATCACAATTAAAACAATGACTATAAAATAATCTTTGATACCTAGTAATATATGATATTCTTTGTGATGCACTCCTTATGAATCAATATTATTGAGTCTTATTTATTTCTGGAATTTTCTTCTTGGGGGGCATGCATTCTTCCTTCTTGATAGAATCTTTGACAATATCTGCATAGTTTTGTTTTCTTGCTTCCTTTTTTGTTGTCTTGGAGCTTGATCCTTTATCATTCTATATTTTATTGTACCCTAGTCTGGATATGTCATCAGATGGTCTTTGATTGTTGATTATTTGATCCAATATTATGGTGCTCTTCTGTTGCATATATTTCTTCCAAATATCTTTCCTTAAAGAGACTATTTCTACTTCCAAGCTTCCAATCGTTTTCTCCTTTTTTTCTAACTGAATTCTAAGTATTTCCTCAATTATTTTGTCTTCTTCTATTTGAACTTTTATATGCGTGATCATCTTCTCTATTTATTTAGAGTTGGAATTCTAAGATCCATCTTCCATTTTTTACTCTTCCTTGAGTGACTTGTTTTTCTTTCTTTCCTTCCTAAGTTCTTCTAATGCACTATTTAGCTCTGCTCTATTCGCATGTTTTATAGGCAGCGTATGCTTTTCATTGATGGAAAGTACAACAACGATGATGGCTTGAGTACAGGAGCATGATCATCAATGCAATGATAATGGGGAGGAGCAACAACAGTGATCGTTGGATCAACAATTCAGAATTCCCGATGGCTGTCAGATCTCAATGTAGAAAAGAGGAGCACGCAGATATGGAGGATAGATCTCAAGAATTAGATCCGAGCATAGGGTCTGACCACCGCTGGATCCAGGAGAGCCTACACATTCTTTAAAGTGCTAGGAGAAGTGGGTATACAAAATCCCGAAAGAAGGAGGATTGTCCATCTTCGGGAAGGACACATGGACGCGTAGATATGGAGGATAGATCTCGGACATTAGATCCGAGCGCAGGGTCTGGCCACCATTGGACACAGGAGAGCATGCATGTTATTTAAAGTGCTAGGAGAAGCAGGCTTACAAAATCCCGAAAGCAGGAGGACCGTCCATCTTCAGGAAGGACACGTGGACACAGATCATCATTTCGCTGACTGGAAAGTCAAAGGTATGAAATGCTCCAGCCTTTAACCTCCCGAAATCGCGATATGTGAAATTGCAAAATAATTTGAGCCATCATATCAAGATGTGATTTGGACTGTTGATCCAACTCCATTTTGGAGTTTCGCGGATCGAAACTTTGGAGTGACAAGAACACTGAACATCAAGAATCCTGAAATCACGATATGCGAAATTGCGATTTAATCGCAGTCGTCAGATCAAGATGTGATCTGGATCGTTGATCTGACTTCATTTTGGAGTTTCGTGGATCGTAACTTTGGAGTGACAAGAACACTGAACATCAAGAATGTCGAAATCACGAAATGATCTGAGCCGTCAGATCAAGTGTTGATCGAGGCCATTGATCCCATGCCATTTCGGGGTTTCGGGGATCACGACTTGGAGAGTCGAGATGCCTCATCTCTAGATTCATGAAATGTGAAATCATGAAATCACTTTATGCATAAGGCTATGATCACAACCCTTGGTCACATCAGTGAGAGATGGAGGAAAGAGTTAGAGAAACCAAGCTCCTTTCCGGGGATCACGACTAGGAATGTCGAGACACATGGTCACACAAATGTTGAATTGTCAAATGTCGAAATGTCGAAATGAATGCAAGATCCCATGGAATCAATCCAATGGTGCAGGTGAATTTGAACAAGATCAGAGGGCTACTGAAGGACGACATAGTGTAACTGCCAGAAACAACTGATGGTTTCTGCCAGAGGACTCGAAGACACTTCGGGGTGATTGACAGAGGAGGTGAAGAGTCTCTGGGAATCTTCAAGAGGGATAAAGATGTTCATGGAGGTGATTGACAGTTGGATGAGCATTGAGGCTTGTAACTGGAACAGAGAAGGTGAGCTCGACTGTCACAGAGAAGACGAAGAGTCTCAAACTGCCAGAGAGGCTGAGGAATCTCAGTATAACATACAGTGATGTTGAACGAGTGGTTAACAACCAGAGAAGCTGAAGAGTCATGATGATGATCAAATAGAGCACTCAAGTTGTGGAGGAATATGATGCGGAGTGAGCATGCAGAGGAATTGCGAATATGGCATGCACAAAGACAACAGAGGCTACAAGAATGCTAAACAAAGAAGAGATAAGGGTTGTCATTGTGTAGGAGAATTCAGATGTGTACAAGGAGGCAGAGCGCAGGAGCAGAAATGCACAGTCGAGGAATGGTGCATTGAAGGGATATGGCGCATAGAGGATAAAAGGAAGAAGAATAGAAAGTGCTAGAGGTGTGCAGAAGACACTGATGCAGACAGGACAGAGCAGTGTAACAGAACAACGACAAGGTTGGTAAGCCATTGAATAATTTTATATCACTGTAATAAGTTTTAGTAACAAAGAATTTATAATTCAAGGTGGTTGGGAGGCGCTAGGGAGGACTGGTGTCCTCGGAGGTTCAAGTGGGTGCTTGAACACAGGGATTTGGTGCTTCCTTCTAGTTGGTGCTAGAGAAATCATGGAGTTGGTGCTTCCTTCTAGTGGGTGCTAGAGAAAACAGAGAGTTGGTGCTCTCAGCAAGTAGCAACTTGCAAAATTGAGGTTGTAGCCTCATTATGAGTTGGTTCTCATATGTATGATAATGTAAAGAATGTAACTATTACTTATCATATAAAGAAAAAAGAGGTTTTTACCCTGTATGGGTTTCCTTGGGAAATATCTGTCTCTGTGTTTCTCATATATGTGACCGATGCTGAATGTGTCAATGTTTATTTCCTTGCATGATTGTCATCATGATTGAGTGCCTTGTAAATTTTTTAAAAGAAGCATAATTGTTTAAGCACGGTAACAACTGATTCACCCCCCCCTCTCTTAGTTGTCCAACAATTGGTATCAGAGTCGGCCCCTTTTATCTCAGGGTAGATCCTAGAGCTTAAACATGTCAAGCCATGAAGGAAATTCAACCAATAAGGCCCCTCTGTTCAATGGAACAAACTTTGTCTTCTAGAAAGTTAGAATGAGAACCTACATAATGGATTTAGGTGCAGATGTCTGGGATGTGGTAGATATTGGTTATGTAAATCCAGTTGTGCTAGCTAATAAGGATGGAAAACTAGAATTTAGCTTCAACGCTAAGGCTATGAATGTTATCTTGAGTGGGCTTGCAGAAGAAGAATTCGTAAAAGTTATGCACCTAGGAACTGCCAAAGAAATGTGGGAAAAAATCATTAGCAGTTAAGAGGGTAATGAGAAGGTAAAGGATGCAAAGCTTCAAACCTACAGAATACAGTTTGAACAGCTGAAGATGAAGGAAGATGAAACTGTTGGAAAATACTTTCTGAGAGTAGAAGAAATGGTAAATGCAATGAAGGCACTTGGTGAAACAATTGGGGAACCTTCTTTAGTTTAGAAAATATTGAGATCTTATTATAACCCTAGATTGCACCACACATGCTTACCTGGCATCAGGCCAACTCATATCCCTTCCTTGCCAAGGCTATGCTGAACAAACTCTTGAAAAACCTCTTAAATTAAGTAACCCATGCCCTAACCCATTACTGGGCGCGTTGGAACATTGGCAGGACTGCTACTGCATGCGTTGGAATGCTGGTTGGCCCACTACAGCCCGCGTTTACCTAACAAAGCACAAAAACAGGAAAGTTATCGACGGGACGAAAATATTTGGGTCAGTTAACTGGAACTCCCAACCATGCATGGCCGAGAGTTCGTCCAAAACCCTAGCTCCTTCTAGCCTATAAAAGAAGGGGTAGGGGTACTATTTGGAGAGGAAAATTCATAGCAAAGAAACTCTTCCCAATTTCCAAATCCATTTTTTCCCAACCCTTTATCCTTTCCTCAAGCTTAAGGATAATTCAAGCAAAGCAGTTGGAGGACAAAGAAGAGGAGGAACCTAGGATCAGGATCAAGGAGCGGTGGTCGATCTCTATCATTATTGTAAGTTGATTCATCTTGAGATTAATAAAAGAATACTTTTCTCATCCCAATACGTGAGTTTTTATATGTTTTATGCGATTTATGATTAATCTCTAACCCTCTATTAGAAAGATAGCATGCATGCGTGGTGTTTTGTCTTGATTGCAGGATTGTCTTTGGAAGGAGCAGCAGAAGCAAGCAGAGAAAGCGCAACAGAGGATCTACACCAAACATCAGTAAAAAGGTTAGTAGGTTCTTTCCATGTTGGCGTGTGAAAAATGGTTTTAGGTTTGGGGTGGTAGATTAAAAGTGGTTTATTAAGGATCATGATCTGCATGGTGATAATGAGCTGCCAGCTTCTATTTATAGACTTTTTGGCCTCTTTTTGTCACTTTTTTGGGCCCCTTTATCAGTTTCTTTATACCAAAAACCATTTTGAGTGGTTCAAGAGTTATATGGGAGGGATTTGATCAGGTATTGAGACATTTTTCATTGAGTTTCAAAAAATAAAAATAAAAATATATTGACGGTGCATAAAAAAAAAAAAAATCAAAATCAACTTGAGCATACAGGGTAGGATTTCATCCCAACTGTTGCATCTCGTTGCCTTTTGGTCTTATGAAATAGGATTGATCCCATCCGGTTGTGGCATGGAACCGTCATATCTGCTCTAGAAGTGTCGCAACTTGGTGGTAGAGATTACCAAAACATGGATGCCTTAGGTAGGTCCTGGTTGCATTATGGTGTCCATGCCGTTTCTAAACAACACTGTAGGCTTAGGAGTCCGTATAATCTTTTCTGGATATGAGTTTGAGCCTCATTCACATGGGTCTTTTTCGCTCTTTGTCTTACCCTCCGGACTCCCAAAACATAACGGGTCTCCTTTTAAGCCCTTTTCAGACCCTCTAAACATGAAAAGATTGTCGAGCGATCTTGTGACCCTTCACGCTCGTTAAAGTGAAATTTGAAGTCATGTCTATCCGGCAGTAGTTTACCCCTTTTTCGGTCCAGATGGTCAACTGTACGAACAAAGGAATACTCTATTGAATGTCCATTCTCTAGAAGAGTATCCTCAGGTATAATTTTATTGCTTTTTCGGGCCTAAGGGACTAAATTTACGAAAAAGAAACCCCCCCAGAGTCCATAGTTAAGCTCTTTTCAGACTCCCTAAAATTGAAAAGATTGTCGAGTGACCTTATTCATTCACACTCGTTAAAACGGTCCAGAAGAACATTCCTGATGGAGTCCATAGTTAAGTTTTTTTCAGACTCCTTAAAGTGAAAAAATAGCCGAGTGATCTTTTCCTTTTCACACTAGTTAAAATGGTTTTGAATTGATGTCTAGTTGGTGCTAGTTTACCCCTTTTTCGAACCAACTAGACTATTGTCGAAAAAGGTACCCCAATGGAGTTTCCTTTTATGCTTTTTCAGACTCTCTAAACATGAAAAATCACCGAGCTTCCCTTCTCTGGGCTCGTTAAACTTACATCAAAGGACGTTACCATTGTGTGTTCTATCAACCGCATTTGCATCCTTTACCCATCAGCCTAGTAATAGTTTGCCTTTGCATCTTAACACCTTTGGCCACTGGAGAATTTTTCCCGAGTATCATTTCCTAGAACATTAGTCTTGTCCTTGTGCCTTGAGCTTGTATGTTTGTTGTGCTCGTTCCTCCATTGTAACATAATATTCCTTTATTCTTTTTTCCAAATCAACAAAAAGAACAAAAAAATCAAATATACCCCAAAAAAAGGATGGGAAAAGTATTTTCTTTATTGGTAGCATCATGAGTCACCCTTGGATAAAGAACATCTGTCTGTTTGATTCATCAGACTATGGGATGTAGTATGACCTTAGGAAGCTTTTCTCGATATACAGAGTTGTGTCCTCCACCATTTGGTTACTCTTCCAAACATATGGAGAGTTTGCGTTGCCTCCTACTTCATAGACTTATGATTAACAGATATGCTGCCTGAGTCTTATCACTTGTCGTGCTATTATCCAAGGGAAGTTTGTCACTAAGCCTGAGTCGTCCCCTCTGCAATGTGTCTCTTGTCTGCATACCCGGCCATTCTGAACGTCCAATCAAGTCTTTGTTCGAAATCACTGAAGCCTTCAGTCTAATCATCAAGATTATCAAGTCCATAACCGATGAGCTATCGAAGACCTCTGGGTAGTGTAGTTGTACACTCATATTACACTCCTACCTGAGTTTTAGAAGACTTTGAAGTTGTTTCTCGAGCTCTGAAGTACAGCCATCAGGCCGAATCAGCTTCTGGGAGATGGATACTTTCTATGTATATCTTTCTGATTCTGAGATGTAGCTTCGTTGTGTATTGTTCGCGACTACTCGTTATAGTTCTTTGACATGGATCTACCGTGTATTTGATTGGTAGCCATGGTTCTATTTTATTCCGAGCATGGGTATGCCCGCCTCGGTGAGACATTTGACATTTTTTGCAGATGGCACCTCCTGATTCCTAATTCCTGGGCTCACTCATTCAACATATCAGCACATATTGGTAAAGAATTGGTAATGTATTTCGGCCATCAGATGCTCTTCTGACCTCACACATTAGAGGGCATCTGTTATAACCCTAAATTGCACCATACATGCTTACCTGGCATCAGGCCAACTCATTTCCCTTCATTGCCAAAACATCTGTTGAGAAACCTCTTCAAAAATCCTCTTGGAAAAGTGACACGCGCCCTAACCCACTACTGCACGCGTTGGAACGCTGGCAGGCCTACTACTGCATGCGTTGGAACGCTGGCTGGCCTACTACAGCCCGCGTTTACCTAACAAAGCACAAAAACAAGAAATTTTCCAACGGGATGAAAAGCTTTGGGTCAATTAACTGGAACTCCCAGCCATGCATGGCCGAGAGTTCGTCCAAAACCCTGGCTCCTTCTAGCCTATAAAAGAAGGGGTAGGGGTACTATTTGAAAAAGGAAAAAGATAGAAAAGAAACTCTTCCCAATTGCCGAATCCATTTGTCCCAACCCTTTAGCCTTTCCTCAAGCCTAAGAAGAATTCAAGCAAAGAAGTTGGAGGACAAAGAAGAGGAGGAGCCCAGGATCAGGATCGAGGAACGGTGGTCTGTCTCTATCATTATTGTAAGTTGATTCATCTTGAGATTAATAAAAGAATACTTTTTCCGTCCCAATGCACGAGTGATATATATTTGATTTGATTTATGTTTAATCTCTAACCCTTAGGTAGAAGAATAGCATGCATGCGTAGTGTTTTGTCTTGATTACAGGATTTTCTTTGGAAGGAGCAGCGAGAGAAAGCGGATAAAGCGCAACGGAGGATCTACATCAATAATTGATAGAAAAAGGTTAGTATTTCTTTTCCATGCTTGTGTGTGAAAAAGGGGTTTGAGTATTGGGGTGATAGGTTAAAAGTGTTTTCTTTGAGGTCATGATCTGCGTACAAGTTCAGCCCTAGCTTGTTAGTCCACCAGGTATACTCTTCAGATCATGACCCTTAAGAAACCACTTTTAATCTACCACCCCAAACCTAAAACCCTTTTTCACATGCCAACATGGAAAGAACCTACTAACATTTTTACTGATGTTTGGTGTAGATCCTCCATTGCGCTTTCTCTGCTTGCTTCTGCTTCTCCTTCCAAAGACAATCCTGCAATCAAGACAAAACACCACGCATGCATGCTATCTTTCTACTAGAGGGTTATAGATTAAGTATAAATCGAATAAAACATATAAAAACTCACACATTGGGACGGGAAAAGTATTAGTTTATTAATCTCAAGATAGAGATCGGCCATCGCTCCTTGATCCTGATCCTAGGCTTCTCCTCTTCTTTGTCCTCCAACTTCTTTGCTTGAATTCTCCTTAAGCTTAAGGAAAGGCTAAAGGGTTGGGACAAAATGGATTCGACAATTGGGCAGAGTTTCTTTGCTATGATTTTTCTTCTCCAAATAGTACCCCTACCCCTTCTTTTATAGGCTAGAAGGAGCTAGGGTTTTGGACGAAATCTCGGCCATGCATGGCTGGGAGTTCCAGTCAACTGACCCAAAGCTTTTCGTCCCATCGGCAACTTTCCTGTTTTTGTGCTTTGTTAGGTAAACGTGGGCTGTAGTGGGCCAGCCAGCATTCCAACACGTGCAGTAGCAGTCCTGCCAGCATTCCAACGCGCCCAGTAATGGGTTAGGGCATGGGTTACTTAATTTAAGAGGTTTTTCAAGAGTTTGTTCAGCATGGCCTTGGCAAGGAAGGGATATGAGTTGGCCTGATGTCAGGTAAGCATGTGTGGTGCAATTTAGGGTTATAACAGATCTCTCCCAGATAGGTTCAACCCGAAGGTCTCTTCTATAGAAGAACTTAATGATCTAAAAACCTTGCAGTTTGACCAACTTCTAGGAACATTGATTGCATATGAAATGAGAATAGTTAAAGATAAACCCACCTCCAGAGAAGCATCATTTAAAGCAGACAAGAATGAGGATTCTGATCCCGATGAAATTGAAGCAAAATTTGTCAAGAGACTGAAGAAGGGATCAGGCAAATACAAAGGTAAACTGCCTTTCAAATGCTTTAATTGTGGTAGGATAGGTCATTTTGCAAATAAATGTCCCCACAAAGGAAAGGATTAGACTTGTGATGATGCGGAGAAATACAAACACAGAAATTTCTTTAAAGAGAATAGCTTGAAGAAGAAAAGTCTTTGTGCAAACAATGATGATGATCCTTCAGATGATGAAGACAATGATTCATCTATTGAAGATAAACTAAATCACTTCATACTTATGGCCAAAGAGGACTATGACAATAATAGCACAGGGAGTGATGTTAATGAATAAGAAGTTGTGGTTGACATGGAAGGAGAACTGATCAGTGCATTGGAAGAGATTGGCAGACTAAGAATCAAGAATAGAAAGCAAAGACAATTGTTGATACAGTTCGAGAAAGACAGTAAAGAACCTGATGAAGACCTTGTCCTGCTAAAAGTAGAATTGGAAGAGGCAAAGAAAATCGAAGAGATTCTGAAACAACAGTTATCAGAAAAGAAGGAAAGATGTGAATCATTAGAACAAGAAGTAGTGAAAACGAGGAAAGAAATGGAGAAGTTTCAAGCCTTGTATAATCATAATTTGTCAAGTATCAAAGCCTCAGAAGGATTAGCCACCATTCTGAATCAGCAAAGGAATCCAAAGCTGAAAACTAGTTTGGGTTATGAAGAGGGATCAAGCAGTGGGAAGCCAGGAAATGAAGAACCCATCAACTTTGTCAAAAGTACAACCAATGACAATAAAAAACCTGCAGAAACAAAGGAAGACAATCAGCCACCCAGGACGAGTAAAGAAAAAGGTGCCAGGACTGAATCTGTAGAATGAAGAAACAATGCTCTCTCTACTGAAAGACGTCATCAGCAAGAAAGAAATCGATTTGCTCAAAGAAGACAACCATTTTCCAAGTACAAAGAATTTTTCTATGGCTATTGTTTCTATTGTTCTAACTTTGGTCACAAAGCTGTAAATTGTTCCTTAAGACTTAGACATGAGCAATTAAGATTTCAAAGGAATAAATACCTCCCAAAACAAAGAATGATATAGTCAAGTAATAATCCTTCACATACTACAAATTGCCAAATTAAGTCTGGACACATACAACTAAGGAGGCCAAGAAATAATCAACAGTCAATAAGTAGGCAACACTGCAAAAATAAGTTTTACTTATTGAATAATGAGGTTGAATGATACACCTATCATAACTTTGGACATAAATCTATTGACTGTCGGTTAAGGAACTATGAACCAGATTCGAAATCCCCTGCTGAAAATGTCAAGTTTTGCAAGAAGAAGGAAAGTAACAAGTGTGGATTAGTATTGTCTGCTCAAATAAAAACGAACCCTTGGTATATAGACAGTGGATGCTCCAAACACATGATGGGAGAAAAAGTAAAGTTTCTATCTCTAAGTGAAAGCAAATCAAGAAGCGTAACCTTTGGAAATGATGCTCCAGGGAAAATAAAAGGCAAAGGGATGGTGAGCTTAAGTAATGGAAAAGGAAAAGCCCAAGATGTTCTACTTGTGGATGGGCTGAAAAATAATCTGCTCAGTGTAAGTCAAATGTGTGAAAAAGGATTCAAGGTGTTGTTCACGTCCAAGGACTGCAAGATAAAGTCTGTAAACTCAGGACAAGTGGTGGCCAAAGGCATAAGGACAGAAAATAATGTATATGTGCTGAAAGAAAATAGAGAAGAATGTCATCTAAGAAAACATGATGAAAGCTGGTTATGGCATAGGAGACTTGGACATCTAAA
>JASDQU010099963.1:138607-156035 GCA_032191745.1 Picea mariana
AAAGAAAACAGAGAGTTGGTTCTCTCAGCAAGTAGCAGCTTGCAAAATTGAGGTTGTAGCCTCATTATGAGTTGGTGCTCATATGTATGATAATGTAAAGAATGTAACTATTACTTATCATATAAAGAAAAAAGAGGTTTTTACCCTGTATGGGTTTCCTCGGGAAATATATGTCTCTGTGTTTCTCATATATGTGACTGATGTTGAATGTGTCAACGTTTATTTCCCTACATGATTGTCATCATCATTGAGTGCCTTGTAAAGTTTTTAAAAGAAGCATAATTGTTTAAGCATGGTAACAACTGATTCCCCCCCCCTCTCAGTTGTCCAACATGCTCTAAGATCAACTTCACCTTCTTATTCGGAATCATATTCTACTTCCATGAAGAGTACTCTTTCTGAATCATTATCACTTTCATTATTCTCCTCGTCTGATGAGGAACTGTCCTCCTTTGACTAGAAATTTGTCTTGAAGACTTTATTTTTGTTTCTTCTCTTATTTATCTTTTGATATTTATTTTCCCTTTTATAATATTCTTCTTCATCACTGTCTTGATTCCTATGAAGACATTTAGAAGCAAAATGACCAAGACCACCACAATTAAAACATTTCAATGGAAGCATACCTTTATACTTTTCAGTTCCTTTCTATAATTTCCTTACGAAGTTATCCATCTCTTCATCTTCGTCTGAGTCATCAGTACAGATGCAACATGGTTTTGATTTTTTCTTGATCTTCTTCTTTGTCTTCTTGGATACCCTTAAAGATATATATTTTGTGACTGCGTTCTCATGTTCTTTTCTCATTTCATAGGTTGTAAATATTCCATGTAGCTCATGCATACTCAATCTACCGATATATTCTCTTTCTTCTAGGTCTGATATTTTAGAGTCAAATATCATAGGAAGAGACCTCAATACCTTTTGAACAACCACTGAGTCATCAACTTCTAATCCCAATCCCTTAATAGTGTTAACTACTTTGTCAACTCACATAAGGTAGGTTTCAATGTCTTCATCTTCCTTCATCTTCAACTATTAAAACTTAGCTTTGAAAATTTGAAGCTTAGCTCCTTTTACCTTGGCAACTCCTTCATAAATATTTTGGAGTTTATCCCAAATATAATTTGCACTATCACAATGCATAAATTTGACAAATATTGAATCAAGTAAACTACTTAGAATAGTACCTTTAGCCTTTGAGTTATTTTTGTTGAGTTTATTTCCATCTCTGTTGGTTGGGGGAGTGTTTGGTGTTGTATACCCATCTACTACTAATTTCCAAACATGAAATCCTTGTGCATGTAAAAAGTTTTTCATCCTTTTATTTCAAGGAATCTCCAACTCCCTAATTTATCTAGCTCCAACCGGAAGGAGGATACAACCCCCTTTCCTTGCCCCATACAACCGCCCTGAATTATAAATGCAGACCAACCTATCACTACCTTTGTCACTGATAACCTATTGTTTCTATTGTCTCTAATATTTTTGTTTCTACTATTGATATCAATATCTCATCAATACTGCAACCACTCACACCACACACCAATATCCACAAGAGAATTATCCAAATCAAATGCTTATGAAACACTAAGACATACATGTTCCTGATTTCTTTAGAATACTCACCCTAACACACACAGGAAGGCATACCTTCAATCCTATAGTTGATATGAGTTTTAGATCCTTGATCTTCACAAATTTTCCTCACATGTCCGCGACTATGTGAATTGTCTTCTCATGGGTATATGCACTTTTTCTCACTGCAACCCACAGATGTTTGTGCTTTTTCTCCTAAAAACCGTGGATATACTCAAGGAATTATTGTATGAAACCCCTTCTTCGTACTCTCAACTCTTGCAAACTTATTACTTCACTAGAATTCTTTGTCTTTGACTCACTGCCTCATATCTCCAACCTGTATTATCATAAGTGATTACACATAAGTGATTTACAATTGAATCTTCTCTATTTTTTAAAGAGAAATAACATAATGACATGCAACTGACATGAAACTCATGATGGCATGCAATTCACATGCAATTCATTAACTTTTTTTTACAGTTAATTTGACATGAAATTGACATGCATCTTGTTATATTTTTTTTACATCTACTTTACTTCGACATGAAAATTTGTTCAAGGGTTGACATCAATGACAACTAAACTTTCAACAATTAATCTTTTTCAAAAAATAATATTTTTTGACAATTAAGTAATCCATGCAATAATTAATCTTTCAACAGGTTCCTCACACACCTCAGCAAAAGAGATTTGTAGAATGAAAGAATCAGACATTATTTGAAATGGATATATTTCTTCTGCAGGCTAAATACTTGCATCCTCACTTATGGGATGAAGCAGTATATTGTGCCAATTATCTACTCGATCACATTTTGAATCGAGTTGTTCCTTCCATGATTCAAGTTGAACAGTGGTGTGGGAAGAAACCTTTTGTTGGCCACCTCTGTGTTTGGATGTGTTTCCTGGGATCATATTCATGATGATTGTCGAAATAAATTGGATGTAAAGAGTCATTCTTGCATCATGATGGGATACTCTAAAGAATCGAAATCCTTTCAATTGTTTGATCCTATCTGACAACAGATTATTGTCTGACATAATGTTCGATTTGATGAGAATTATACTGGAGTTAATTTTTTGAATGCATTCTATGGAATTTTTGTAGGATACTCCTTTTGATACTATCTCAGACACTCGTTCTCATACTCCCCTCTTCAGTCCTTTGACTGGTCCGTCAAACTTTCTTCTTGTTTCGAATCAAGCATCAAAATCTGAGTCGACTAGTCCGATGTCTTCTATTTCAACTGGTCCACCGACTGCAGAAAATATGACTTCTAATTAACCTATTGAAGTGAACCATAGTTCACCTATTTCTTGTATGCCCCGCTGGGTTTCCAAGACAATTGAATTCATTGAAGCTGATGTTGGAGATGTCTCCTGTGAATGACAAACCCAAAGTTAGAAGCAACATGCCAGTGTTTCCCTCATGACTCATGTCCTTGAAACCTCCAATCGTGTTACCCACTTCGACATTGAAGGATGACCTGAATGGGAATAGGCAATGAAGATTGAAATTGATTCATTTTCAAAGAATCAAACCTAGGACTTGGTTCCCTGACCACATGGAAAGAACATTGTGAAGTGTCAATGGGTCTACAAGACCAAATCTACCTATGAAGGTATTTGTTGAGTCTCATTTTTTAAACCTCTATTACCCTATATTATCCTCTGTCTGAGTCAATTTTACCTATGCTATGTGTATAAACTTGAATTTTGTCTCCATAAATACACTTAATGACCTAGTTCATGTGCATAGAGAGGTAACTTATGATTAAAGCATGGTTTGTTTAATTTTCTTGATTTAATATGATTAAATGTTTGATTTTATAGGATCCTAATCATTTGACTCTTAAGAAGAATTGATCTGGTACCAACAAACTCACATAGCATTGATCAGGTACAAACAAAATCGCACAACATTGATCCGGTACCAACACATGTCTTGCACAATTCGGGTACCAGTCTGCATTATTTCGGTACCACCCTGTGCTATTCTGGTACCAGCATGTGTTATTCCGGTACCATCACACCCTGTGCTATTCCGGTACCAGCCTGTGCTATTCCGGTACCAAAACACTGCATTATTCCGGTACCAGTTTTTCCCATTCCAATACCTCCCTTTGCGCCTAATCTAGTACTCAGATTCGCAATTGTGTGTATTCTGGTACGAAACACATGTTTCCAAAAATCGCTTGTTGAATGAGTATGTTGTTGGAGATTCCAAGAAATTAGTTGGATCGAATCCTCTAAATCAGTTTTCAAGATCACGATCGACTTCATCACTCATGCACTTCATGTCATGAGGATGAAGTCCATCCCTAGAGATTCGATATGAATTGTCAATTGTAATATTTTAAAAACTGTTTGATAATTATCCTTAACTCTTGATAGTAATAGCTCACCTTCTTTATAAGGGATGTTGTATAGGATATGGGACATAATGAATGATGAATGTAATGAAGCAAGTCATAAGAACCAAATGATGCATATTGTTTTGATGTACGAGATCATGAACTGCTGATTCGATTTACAAGTTGAAGGAATACAAACGATCTGTCGTGCAATTTCTGGGTATGATTAGAACGTTTTAGTCTGTTATCGTTTTAGAGGTACCTGGTTGGTTTGGCAAGGGCCCACTGTACCAACTAAGGTAAAACTCCCTGTATATGCTCTGTGTGATTGTGTGAGTATTTAACAGTGGTGTGTTGTGAATGATTTCAAATCTATTTTAGAAGTTCAGCATAAAATCATTTATTTCTAAATTGGTGTGAGTAATCAGATACTAAATCAAATAGATAGTTTCTTTTTCTAATACTTCAGGTTGGCATTTAATTGTTTGATGTGTGGGATTGTTAATAAAATTTTATTTTGAGTTTGTGATTGTAGTGTTCTCAGTAGGTACATGAACCAAAGAAATTTATCTCTCATTTTCATGTTCTATAATGAAGTCACTCAATTATGTTGATCGTTCCTTGTACTAAAGAAGGTTTTCTTGAATAGAACAAAGTTAGAGTTGATTTATGTTTCAAGAGTGACTAGAGTCGATTGTTAATCACTGTTTTGATTTCTACAGGAAACAAACTCTTAAGTTCATCTCTCTAATTCATAATCCTAGAATGAACATAATTTTTCCCTAAGGAAGAACCTTTTGATTCACTATTTTCTTGAAAATTTTTGTTATAAGTTTTCTCTTCTAAGTTTGAAGTTGTGTGAAGCATTTAGATATCCTAAAATAGAGTGTCAATTGTTGTTAGTTTAGTTTCTCTAGTAGATAGAATCAAAGTTCATATTTTCCTTTCATGAGCCATCAATAAACAGATCCATCACCTAAGCAAGAACTTTAGATCATATGCTTGTTTATGAGTTTTTCTTTCTAATTTCTGAATTGTGTGAAGAGTGTTATCTTTGAAGTGTGAAAACAAAGTATTTTGTTATTAATGGTTTTCTTATCTAAGTTATACTAAACAGACATAGGAACCTATCTTTTATCGGCACATATAGAGCATCAACTCTACTGATTATGAATCCCAATTGATAATTTATGTTTGGTCATATATTATGCAAATAATTGCACCAACATTTCGGCGTCGTTGTCATGGAGTTGTAAACGGTAATAGGTAGTATTTGAATCAGATTTATTTAATGGTTTTGGATTGGTTTTATGGATGACCTAAGGGAGGAGAGAATATGGTAAGACATGCGGGAAGAGCCCATGAATCCACTTTGGTGGGGTTTCTCCAAAGTTAGGTTGTCCTCTCTTCTTTTAATGCAAGTGTGTTTTTCCTTCTTTTATGCAAAATTGTGTTTTTATGATGGGCTAACTTGTGCGAATAGATAACCTGGTGACAGTAGGGTCCCAGTAACACAAGGAGTTCAAGTTTGGTGTGTTTTATTTTTGCAAATAGTTTTAATATTCAAATCTTTGATGATAAATCATTTTTGGGGTGCTGTAAGAACCTCCAAGTACTAAGTTGTGTTGCAAGACAGGAATCATCAACCAAATAGAGTAATTCAAGGATGATTAAGATCTTGAAGAATGTTCCTCCAAGAACTTTCTCGCATTCTAGTAGCAATTGGGATATCCACCTCTGAGGAAGAGAATATCTTCACAACAGTCAAGAATCTAGTTGTCTCTCCACAGGAAGATTTAGAAGTCATGTCAGATTCCTCTTGTCAATTTGTTGAGGAGACTAAAGAATCATGGATAGAATTCAATGGAGAGCAACCAATGGAACCTGAGATTGAGGAGTCCTTAGCATGCCTCTTAGCAGATCATGTATGTACTCCAAAGACCAATCATCTTGAAGAGGATAATCTGCATAGCATGGTAGAGAAGGACATTCATTGTGACCTAAACAAAGAAGAGAAACAAGAATATAGTGATCCTATTGAAATATGGTTTCAGTTAGTTATTAGGTCACACCACTCTTTTATTTTTCATTATTGTTTGATCTCATCATCAAAGAAGTTGGTCCTTCATTCTCTGGTATGCATTAAAATTTATCTTTTAAACCTAAGTATGGATATATTTCTAACCCTGTTATGCACATAACTTCACTAGAAGTATTCCTATACTTGAAGGAAATTTTATTTTGTTCAATTAGAGTAGGATAGTAAATAAATAAATAAATGTTGCAATGCAACATATCTTTTATATTTTTCATAAATGGGAATGTCAAAAGCTAATAAGCAGTCGGTTTAGGATCTTTCATTCCTATAGTAGATTTCTTTCTAAAAGTTATGATAATTTTGTTTGGAATATTATGAGAAGGGAATCGATTCATCCTTTGAATGCACACATAATACTGGAATGGTTTCAAAAGCGTAAAAGGCATCCTTGTCAACAGAAGATAACACTTAAGGGAGTGCTTCATGACCTATTTCTTCAAACTTCTTATTTTTCCTTAAGTTGTTAAAATTGATGCATTCATGCTTTATCATTACCTATCTATTTTAAGACCACTATTTCACAAGGATGATCAATTCAGTGATATTTTTAATAGAATTTGAAACTGAATGCTAATTCCAAACTACTTTATCCATAGCTAATAATGAAACTTTTGACATTTTCCCTAAATTTTTTGTTTCTAAGCATGAATAAAAATCTAGTTTTAATTAGTTCTATTGGTTTGTTTTTAGTAGATGTTCACAACCCTCTAAGAAGCCATTTTTTTAGCATCTCACATTGTTTGCATGAGGCCATGCAAAACCTCAAGCATGGGGGAGTGGTGTTGAGAAAGTAGTAGTTAGGATTATTATTTTTGAAATAAAAATCAAGTGCAAACAAGAGCAGTGATCAACCTGGTTCCAAAAGAGGAGGGTTCTAAATCTCAACATGTGGTCATCCAGCTACATAATACCCTCTTGTCACAGATCTTGGAGCCCAGTCACCAAATTATTTTTCATTATTCTGATGCAAACTCAGAGTTCTTGCATCTAGTGTTGGTATTTGTTCCATCTATATGGTTTTTCAATTGAATCAGATCACAGGTCTTCTTCCAGAACACCAAAAAACACCAACTACTTCTACAAGGTACAACATGTTGGGTATGTGTTATATTCTTTGCATGTGTGTGTGTGGGCGCGTCAGATATGACAACTGCATCTGACGATCCGTAGGTGGTTTTTTCTATTTTTAGCGGTTTACTAAAAATAATCATGGTTTTAGGGATTAGAGTTTTGGTATCTACGGAATACCTAAAAACATTGTATATATTGTATAGTGAATGGTGAAATTTGATATAATGAATATAAGAAAGGTTTTCCTGGTTGAGGGTTTCCGGTATAAAATCTTTGTGTACTCTGTGTATGATCCATTGATTAAATTTTGTTTTGCTTAAGAATCTATATGCATTGATTTACTTCACAGGTTTAAAACTTACATGTGGCATCAGAGCTCATTTTTGGCTTCAGAGGGACGCCTTTGTTGTTGAGGGTTTAGCTCGGTCTTGATAGATCAAGTTTATCTTGGGTATGTGATAAACCTGGGTTTAGTGGGAGCTTTTGTAGTGGTGATTTGAGTGCAGAAAGAGGAATGGCGATTTCTTCTAGAATCGAGATAGAGAATTTCAACGGTAAAAACTTTGAGCTATGGAAGCTGAAAATGGAGGACCTTATTGTAGAGAAAGAACAATGGATCGTTGTGGATCCTGGTACATAGCCTATGAGTACACCGTCTACTAGCACACAAGCTACTAGTACACAACCTACCAGTACACAAACTACCAGTACACCACCTACTGGTATGTCGAAGGAAGATTGGGAGAAGTTGGACAGAAGAGAAAGGAGTATTATTCGACTCTGCCTGGAAGATTCAATTTTGTTGAATGTCTCAATAGAATCTACAGCCAAATAACTATGGGATAAGTTGGGGAATTTGTATCAATCAAAGACCCTGGAAAACAAGTTGTTTCTTCGAAAGAAGTTGTATCATCTTAGGATGGAAGATGGAGATTCTGTGACAGAAGATCTAAATTCCTTTAATACTCTGGTAAGTCAACTTGGCTCTGTTAATATTATGATTGTAGAAGAAGATAAGTGTATTACTTTGTTATGTTCTTTCCCAGACTCTTGGGATAATCCGGTTGTATCAATAGGTAGTACCACTCAATCTACATTGAAGTATGAGGATGTAGTTGCATCCTTGTTATCTGAAGAGATGAGGTGAAAAATCATGGATGGTCACAGCACAGATGCTTTATTTGTAAGAGGGCGTACCCAAGACAAGAACCCTAGTAAACCTTCGAGGTGGAGATCTAAATCTATAGGTAGATATAAGTCTCCAGAAAAAAATTTGAGGAAATGTTGGAAGTGTGGTAAAACAAGGCATTATAAGAAAGATTGCAAGTCTAAGAAGCTTGAAAAACCAAAGGGATCTAATAGTACCTCTTCCACAGAGGCGGAAACCTCCACTGAAGAAGGAGGTGATGTTTACCTAACATCTATAAGTACACATGCAGACCATGATGTATGGTTGATAGACTCAGGTGCGTCATACCATATGACTCCTCACAGGGAGTGGTTCTCTGAATATGAAAAATACGATGGTGGTGATGTATTCCTAGGAGATGACTCGACAGCAAAAATCTTGGGACGTGGAAGGGTTAAGATGTTGCTAAAAGATGGAAGGATTAGAACTCTCCTTGGGGTTCTGCACATTCCAAAACTAGCCAAGAGCCTAATATATGTAAGCAAGATGGATGATGTAGGAGTGGATAATGTATTTGGAAAGAACACTTGCAAGATGGTACGAGGATCAATGGTGTTGATGAGGGGAGTTTGGTGTGGAACTATGTACAAGTTGTTGGGAAGAACTTATACTAATGGGTGTAACAGTTATGTTGTCCTTGAGTAGACAAATAAAGAAGACAAGACCAATACCGTCCCTAAAAAGAAGACCATGTTGTGGCATCAAAGACTGGGACATATTGGAGAAAAGGGCCTTCAAACACTACACAATAAAGGTATGGTTGAAGGTATGTCTAATTTCACTCTGGATTTTGATTTCTGTGAACATTGCATATATGGTAAACAGAATAGAGTAAGATTCCCATCTGGTGCTACAAGAGCAAAGGGGATCTTAGAATTGATACACAGTGATGTGTTTGGACCTGTTCATGTTCCATCCCTAGGTAAATCTGTGTATTATGTTTCATTCATAGATGATTTTTCAAGGAACACATGGATTTATTTTCTTATAAAGAAATCTGAGGTATTTGATAAATTTAAAGAGTTTAAGTCTTTGGTAGAAAATCAGACAGAGAAGAAAATAAAGGTATTGAGAACATATAATGGTGGAGAATTCTGCGGAAATGAATTCAAAGAATTCTGTAAGAAGTGTGGTATAGTAAGGTAGAAGACTACTCCATACACTCCTCAGCATAATGGAGTTGCAGAAAGGATTAATAGGACACTGATGGAAAAATCAAGGACATGCTCAGCAGTGTCGGGTTAGGACAAGAATTCTAGGTAGAAGTAGTGGGTTCAGCATGTTACCTATTTAATCGATCACCTTCATCAGCATTGGATGATAAAACTCCACACAAGGTATGGTATGGAAAGAAACCCTCTCTTCAACATCTTAGAGTGTTTGGTTGTGATGCTTATGTACATGTTCCAAAGGAAAATAGAAGTAAGCTGGATAAAAAGGCTGAAAAGTGTATCTTTATTGGTTATAAAGATGGTGTGAAAGGTTATAAGCTTTGGAACCCAAAAACCAAGAAAACTGTTTACAATCGAGATGTTATTTTCAGAGAGGTAAAAGATGTGTCCAAACATGAATTCCTACCAACGCAAGATGCACCTGAGAAAATAGATCTTGAGTTGGATGATGCAAACTATGAATCATCTGAAGAAGAGGAAGCAGAAGAAGAAGAAGAAGAAGAACCTCATACCCCAGTATTGAGGAGATCAGTGAGGGATAAAAGGAAACTAGAAAGGTATAGTCCACCTGATTTCCATTCAAATTTTGCTTTATCTATTACTGATGATGATCCCAGAACTGTTAGGGAAGTAGCGAATTCAGAGGATAGTAAACTCTGGAAGAAGGCTAGGGTTGAAGAAATGGATGCCTTGGATAAGAATGAGGCATGGGATATAGTTGAGTTGTCAGCTGGAAGAAAATATGTTGGTAGAAAATGGTTGTTTAAGAAGAATTTTAATGAACAGGGTAAAGTGGAGAAATACAAAGCTTGGTTAGTAGCAAAAGGTTATTCCCAGGTGGAGGGAATTGACTTTGGTGAGATTTTTTCTCCTGTTGCTAAGTTAACTTATATTAGATTTATTTTATCTATTTTTGTTGATTTTGATCTTGAAGTAGAACAAATGGATGTGAAGAAAGCATTCCTACATGGGGATCTGGAAGAAGAAATCTACATGAAGCAGCAAGAAGGATTTGTAGTGAAGGGAAAGAAAGAGTTGGTCTGTAAGCTAAAGAAGTCACTATATGGTCTGAAGCAATCACCTAAGATGTGGTACCAAAATTTTGACACATACATCCTTGGATTGGGATTTGTAAGAAGCAGGGTTGATCACTGTGTATATTCCAAGCAGATTGGTAATCACTTCATTTATGTAGTGTTGTATGTTGATGACATGTTGTTGGTAGGAAATAATGTGGATGTTATCAAGGAGGTGAAATCGCAGCTATCCTCCAAATTTGACATGAAATATCTTGGTGCTGCTAAATTCATTCTGGGAATGGAGATTAAAAGAGATCATGCAAATAGGAAACTCTGGTTGAATCAGAGAAATATGTTGAGACGATATTGCAGAGGTTTAATATGCATGGAAGTAAACCGGTCAAGGTTCCTATTCCTATAGGTGTAAAGTTATCTACAGATCAGTGTCCCAAGACACAGAAAGAAGAAGAGGACATGTTCCATGTTTCGTATGCCAGTGCAGTTGTCAGTTTGATGTATGCAATGGTATGTACTAGACCGGACATTGCACATGCAGTGGGATTTTTGAGCAGGTATATGTCAAAACCAGGGAAGCAGCATTGGACAGCAGTAAAGAGGGTCTTCAGGTATCTTCATGGAACCACCAGTTATGGATTTTGCTACCAAGGAAGACTAGGATTGGACAGAGTGGTGTACATACATGGCTTTGTTGATGCAAACTAGGTTGGAGATCTGGATCTCAGAAGATCTACAAGTGGGTATGTGTTTAACCTATTTGGAGGAGCAATCAATTGGATGAGCAAAAGATAGGTTGTAGTGGCACTCTCAACTACAGAAGCTGAATACATGGCAGCCACTCATGCAAGCAAGGAAGTAGTATGGTTACAAAGATTGTGTTTAGGTATTGGGTTGGTACAACAAGTAGTGAGATTATATTGTGACAGCCAGAGTGAAATCTTCCTGGCAAAGAACCCAGCTTATCATTCGAATACAAAGCATATTGATGTTTAGTATCACTTTGTGAGACACATGGTTGAGGAAAAGAGGGTGTTGCTGGAAAAGGTTGACACTTTGAAGAATGTTGCAGATTAATTGACAAAGTCTATGAGCACAAAAAAGTTCTCCTGGTGTAGAGTAACAATGGGCATTGTTGCCCTGGATTGTTGACTATATAATCCCCTGGACCCCTAGATGCAAAGAAAACAACAAGTGGGAGAATGTTGGGCATGTGTTTATTTTTTACATGTGTGTGTGTGGGTGTGTCATATATGAAAATTGCGTCTAACGATCCCTCTAGTAGTGTTATTTTCTATTTTTAGCGGATTTTGCTATTTTTAGCGGTTTACTAAAAATAACCATGGTTTTAGGGATTAGAGTTTTGGTATCTACGGAATACCTAAAAACATTGTATATAGTGTATAGTGAATGGTGAAATTCGATATAATGAATATAAGAAAGGTTTTCCTGGTTGAGGGTTTCCGATATAAAATCTGTGTGTACTCTGTGTATGAGCCATTGATTAAATTTTGTTTTGCTTATGAATCTATATGCATTGATTTACTTCATAGGTTTAAAACTTACACATCATACAAAAGTTTCAGTCTATAAAGCACTACCACCAGATATTGTGTCAAATTCTCCTTGAGTATCAGAATACAATGTTTGTCTCTGCGTCCATCCAGTATTGAAAAAAATTTATGCGTTCATTTGGTACTGATAGTCGACCATGTGCTAATCCAGTACCAAAACAGGAGATCTGTGTTATTCCAGTACTAAGCACAACCCTGCATCCACCCGATACTCAGGTGATCCGGTACTGGTAATAAGGTGTTGGTAGCTCTAATCATATATTCAAGTTTTGTTGCTTAATTTAAGTATTAGGACATATAAATTCAACATTTTTCATTTTATTAAAGAAATCAGACTAATTATGCAGTAAACATATGGTTACTCTCAATCATTGCATGCTCCCTACCACGAATTTCTACAATCCCTCATATACATCTCCTCATATAGAAATCATTCATCCTGTCACTTTGTTTCTTCCCCCTGCTCTCTTATGGTACTTCTTTGTTCCGATACTGTCCTATTCTGGTACTATCTATTACAGTACTATAGAAACATGTTCTAATACTAGTTACCAATATGATAATTATGCCAAGGTGATATGATATTTTTCTTGTGCTTAGCATCATTTTCACTTCAGGTAATTGGAGGTATGAGTTAATCTCTTCATGTTCTTTCCATCAAGGATCATGTAAGTCTGGTGTTGAATTATTTTTACTTTCATGTGCATCTTCCTCCTACGTTTCTACACCCAACCCTAAATGAATCATCCTTTCTATCCTTTAAGAAGATATTCTCACATGTATCTATATATGATAATGGGTGCACTTGTCTTATTACCTCATCATTTTGAAGAATTGGTTGCTAATTGAAATATCCATTGAAAAGTGGTGACACCATTATGTCAAATACCAACCTAGTTGATTCAAACAATTTTTTATCCAACTTTGTCTTTACAAGTTTTTCTTGGGAGGCATTGATGAAAACCTCATGTGGTGGACCGCCCTTACAAAACCACAATGAACTTTCATGAGATCCCTAATAGGATTAACTAGAGGGGCCTCTTAGTCATTATCCGATATGTTCCATTATACATTGAATAGTTGAGATTTTAGTTGAATGTGGATGATGTCACCCTTGGGATAATTGCAAATAATTAATTATGTGCCTAATAACTCTAAAACACTCTCGTACCACCTGCCTTCCTTATACTCTAAAACTATCAATGAACAATATACATCATTTTAAATATTTTGAGTAATACAATAAAAAGGAAGTATCAGGAAGTACAAGTAAACCCGTCAAGGTACTGAACAGGCCTGCTGGCAGCAGGGCCATGTTTGTATGGTACTAAGGTAAACCCGTCGGGGTACTGAATAGGCCTACTGGTAGTGGGGCTATGCTGGGTAAAGGGAGTTGAAACACATAAAGTGTCACACCTAAAACTAAACAAAAACCCTTGGGTCTCATTCTGAAGCAATCATTATCAAATAAAGGCTAGGGGATGACCTTTATATCTCTCGGATCTTGTTCTTAAGAACATTCAAGTATCCACTTTAGAGTTCTATATTTAAAATAAATATGTTTGCATGAAGTGGGACCCTCAGTATATATAATTCACCTTACCTAAGTAAGAAGAGCTTCATCTCTAAAAAATTGGATAAGAAATGAGTTAATCATCTTGGGATGTATTATTTTATGTGTTCCTCTCTTCAAATGAGATCTAAAATATGCTTATATCACTTTTATTTTAAAAGGTAATATAGCTAGGGGGGGGGGGTTGTTAGTCAAAGTCATTATGAAAACTCTTGGCCACGATAATCATATTAGAGTCACAGTCATCCCTTTCTCCTAACTTTGATCGAAAATAGATTAGATAAGACTTAACACCAAATCACTAACATATCTAATGTATTACTCATGACTCCACTTTTCCATCTTAACTACTTTACCATGGGTAAGAAGTGTGAAGCATAGGCCAGGAATTTTATATTGTATAACAGGAACTTAGGAGCTGAAGAAGGGTGGAACATCAAGAATGCTTGATCAAGTGAGGAGTACCATCAATTTTGAAATTTTGAAGATCATTGTTGCATGAGGACATGCAATGACTTAAGCATGGGGGAATGTTGAGTCTCAGTTTTGACACCTCTATTACCCTATATTATCCTCTGTCTGAGTCAATTTTACCTATGTTATGTGTATAAACTTGATTGTTGCCTCCATAAATACACTTAATGACCTTGTTCATGTGCATAGAGAGGTAACTTATGATTAAAGCATCGTTTGCTTAGTTTTATTGAGTTAAAATGATTAAATGTTTGATTTTATAGGATCCTAATCATTTGAATCTTAAGCAACATTGATCTGGTACCAACAAACTCACATAGAATTGATCTGGTACCAACGAACTCGCACAACATTGATCTGGTACCAACACTTGTCTTCCGCTATTTTGGTACTAGTCTGCACTATTTTGGTACCACCCTATTCTATTTTGGTACCATCCTATGTTATTTTGGTACCAGCGCACCCTGTGTTATTCCAGTACCAACCTGTGCTATTCTGGTACCAAAACACTGCATTATTCTGGTACCAATTTTTCCTGTTCCAGTACCTCCATTTGTGCCTAATCCAGTACTCAGATTCGCGATTGTGTGTATTCCAGTACCAAAAACCTGTTTCTAGAAATCGCTTCTTGAACGAGTATGTTGTTGGAGATTCCAAGAAATCAGTTGGATCAAAGCCTCTAAATCAGTTTTCAAGATCGTGATCGACTTCATCACTCATGAACTCCATGTCATGAGGATGAAGTCCATCCCTATAGATTCGATATGAATTGCCAATTGTAATATTTTAAGAACTGTTTGATAATTATCCTTAGCTCTTGATAGTAATGGATCACCTTCTTTATAAGGGATGGTGTATAGGAGATGGGACATAATGAATGATGAATGTAATGAAGAAAGTCGTAAGAACCAGATAATGCATATTTTTTTGGTGTACGATATGATGAACTGCTGATTCGATTTACAAGTTGAAGGAATACAAATGACTCGTCGTGCAATTTCTGGGTATAATTAGAACGTTTTAGTATGTTATCGTTTTAGAGGTACTTAGTTGGTTCGGAAAGGGCCCACAGTCCCAACTAAGGTAAACCTCCATGTATATGCTTTGTGTGATTGTGTGAGTATTTAACAATGGTGTGTTGTGAATGATTTCAAATCTATTTTAGAAGTTCAGCATAAAATGATGTGTTTCTAAATTGGTGTGAGTAATCAGATACTAAATCAAATAGATAGTTTATTTTTCTAATATTGCAAGTTGGCATTTAATTGTTTAATGTGTGGGATTGTTAAGAAAATGTTATTTTGAGTTTGTGATTGTAGTGTTCCCAGTAGGTATAGGAACCAGAGGACTTTATCTCTCATTTTCATGTTCTATAATGAAGTCTCTCAGTTATGTTGATCGTTCCTTGTACTAAAGAAGGTTTGCTTGAATAGAATAGAATTAGAGTTGATTTATGTTTCAAGAGTGACTAGAGTTGATTGTTAATCATTGTTTTGATTGCTAAAGAAAACAAGCTCTTAAGTTCATCTCTCTAATTCATAAACCTGGAAAGAACAAACTTGTTCCCTTAGGAAGAACCTTTTGATTCACTATTTGCTTGAGAATTTTAGTTATCAGTTTTCTCTTCTAAGTTTGAAGTTGTGTGAAGCATTTAGATATCCTAAAACAGAGTGTTAATTGTTGTTAGTTTAGCTGCTCTAGGAGATAGAATCAAAGTTCATATTTTCCTTTCATGAGCCATCAATGAATAGATCCATCACCTAAGCAAGAACTTTATATCATATGCTTTTTTATGAGTTTTTCTTTCTAATTTTTGAATTGTGTGAAGAGTGTTATCTTTGAAGTGTGAAAACAGAGTATTTTGTTATTAATGGTTTTCTTATCTAAGATATACTAAACAAACATAGGAACCTATCTGTTATCGGCACATATAGTGCATCAACTCTACTGATTATGAATCTTGGTTGATAATTTATGTTTGGTAATATATTATGCAAATAATTGCACCAATAGTATTGTTGAGCAACATAAAGCACACCTTATCATGAAGGGATTTTCTCGACAAGAAGGCATAGACTACACTAAAACTTTTTCCCATGTTGCAAATATGAACGTGGTTCAATTGATTATTTTCCTTGCTACTCGTTTTGGATGGAAAATTCACCAAATGGATGTGGAGTGTCTTTCTTCATGGAGACCTATCTAAAGAAATTTTCATGGAAAAACCACCCAGTTTTGTGACAGATTCAAATCTAGTGTGTTGACTTAATAAGTCACTTTATGGTTTGAAGCAGGCTCTCTGAGCCTAGTATGCTAATATTGACAGTTTCTTTCTTAGGCTTGGTTTCAAACGGTGTGAATTTGATCACAACTTGTATGTTATCCACTCCAATGGAGACACCTTGATTGTTGTTGTATATGTTGATGACTTAATCATTACTAGAAATAATAATTCTCTGATCTTTAGATTGAAAAAACAACTTGCTAACTCCTTTGACATGATATATCTTGGCACTTTGCATTATTTTTTTGGCCTTCGAGTATTACCATTGTCTGATGGTTTTTTTATTTCTTAGTATAAATATGTAATGGATATATTTACATATTTTAATATGTATTATTGCAAGCCTTGTTCCACTCCCTTTCAGTCCCAATTGAATCTTACTAAAACATGTCAAACACCTATTGTCGATGCTACACTCTATCGAAAATTGGTCGGCAGTCTTATTTATCTTAATCATAGTTGACCTGATATCTCCTTTGTTGTCAGTGTTGTTTCTCGATTCATGTAGGATCCCATAGAAAGTCAATGGAATGCATCCAAATGCATTGTTCTATATCTGAAGGGTACCACTCATCTTGGTATCGAATATTATTGTAGTTTAGATTCGCTAGTCGGCTTCACTAACTCCAACTGGCCTAGCGACGGAGATGACTGGAATTCCACTCTTGGGTATGTGTTTCGCTATAGCACTGGACCTTTAGTATGGTCATGCAAGAAACAGAAGGTAGTATCTATTCGTCAACTTTTGGGTGAGCTTGGATTTTCTGTTCAAACCTTGACTACAATATTATGTGATAATAAAAGTGCCATATAGGTTGCTAACAATCTTGTTGCTCATAGTAAAATGAAGCATGTTGAGATCCATGATCACTATTTGTGACAGTTGGTTCATGATGATTTTGTTTCTCTTGAATATTTTCATACTGAAGATAAATTTTCTAATGTATTCACAAAACCTTTAGTTGAATCTAGATTCATCAAGCTCTACACTTTTCTTGGGCTTCAGAAAGATAAAATTATGGGT
>JASDQU010099963.1:156048-178458 GCA_032191745.1 Picea mariana
ACTTCCTAAACCTCCTAAGTTATATGTTTATGGGGGGGTGTTGGAACATCAATAACTGATGGTTCATCTCATGTATCCTAGGTTCATTCGATCGAGAGCTCAACCTACATCTGAAAATAGTTAGTCGGCTAATTGACCAGCACACCACGCCAGTCAGTCAAGTAGTCGATGTGCATGTCATTCATATAGTCGACCAATAGTCAGTCAAGCGGTGGATCGACCATCCCTACAATCGACTATGCATTGGATGGATAGTCAATCAGATCGAGTCCTCACAAGTCAACTTGACAGATCATATTTTGTGGATTCAACTCTAACTGTTGATGATTGTATGTGGAAGAGATCTTCTGGATTTTGTGGAATTTGGTTATATATTGTGACTATAAAAGAAGACCCCTTGGATCATTATAATGAAATGCAATGATGAGAAATGTGCATTGTGATGTTCTGATCACAGTGCTTTGTGCTTAAGTGTTGTAACGGTGTCTCTAGATGCCACCTTTGTTCTTTAAAATTTCTTGTCCCTCTTCAATTTTCTATAGTACTGTGTTCTCTATTTCATATAATGTTCCATTCCATTCCCCAACAATCAAGACTTAGTAGGTAATTACATTTTTGTATGTATATCATTTAGGAGGGAAACATGCAGTCTGATTTGTGGTTTCAAATTTATGAAGGGGAACATGGAAAGAAGGAAAGTATGATCTATGTGTTACAACAAGCTGATGAAGGGCCTACTCCTAAAAGGGAACATTATCAAAATCCTAATAATTGATTACTCTTCGTAAGGAATGGATGTCATCCTATTAGAATTTTGGTCTCATCCCAAAAGTACTCCTCATTGCCAAAACAATATCTTGGAAAGAAATAGATTCACTACACATAGTGAAAGATGAAATAAAAACACAAATAACTTCAGGAGAGACTATCATGTCAAAGAGGGAATGAAGATATCTCCATTGGGGATATGGACACTTTTTTGTAGTGAAGCAAGTTCTGTGGAATCGGGGTGACTTTGTCAGGGCTATGGATACTCATTGGAAGTGGAGCAACACCGGAAAATTTTATTATTACCAAAGGTTCTAAATTACAAATATTCCCCCATACCGAGCTGTATCAAATTCATTTTTTTTGTGGGCCATGAATCCTTGGTCTAAGGAAATGAGAATGGCTTCAAATGAACTCCCCATCATTGGGCATGCATATTTTTTCTGTTAATGATGTGCCTATAGATCTTTAAGTAACTTTTGTGTCCTGGTCTTGTATGAAATCCTACCCCTAAAATTGTTATAATCCTTACTATAATACTAGATATTTTGTTTCATCCAGTGAATCACCATTTATTGAGAACTCAACACACCCTTAACATTTCTTGGAATTTTAGGGTACCACTTTTAATTTGTTTTTAGTTTTGTTCACGTTTATCAGCCTCTTTAGGTTTTTTGTGCTTAATTCAATTTATTTGATTTCCTTCGACTGGATTTTTTTATCATTGTTTGAACAATTAACTCAATCCTTCATTAAAACCTAAAGATAAATAATCATGTTTAAGATTGATTAGTTGAGTGATAGAAGGAAAAACACATAATCCTGCGAAAAAGTTACTATTTTGGATCTATTCGATGCAGGCATCCTATCGAGAGGGGATGTGATGCTTAAACAACAATTAAATCATTACAATCAAACTGACCTGGAAATGTTAAATGGTGGTGACACATTAGTTTTTTGGTGTCAATCATTACACTATGGGAACATGTGCATGATCACATTCTCCCACGTCGCCCAGTGTGAACATCGGGTGAAGCCTAGAACCCTGATAGATGAGGGATCCAAACAAACCTAAGATGTGAACCTTCAATCCTTCGACGCACACCCATCGTCCAATCCAAAACATCGATAAATATAATTTTTCCATAGGTTTAAAAGGAAAATTATATTTTACGGGTGTCATGTAGGATTCCATGTGTTATCCATACTAGTGCCACGTCAAAATATATAAACCTTTCACATCATAATTTGCAATCACTTTTTATCCAGGTCATACACAACATAGAAATACCACATCATCATCTGTGTCAAGACACATTAGTGCCACATCATTTCTTGAGATGTGTGTTCATCGATCATCAGGGGTTTACGGTGTTTGTTTCATTTAAAAGGTATCTAGGCTTATGAGATGGCATTAACAATCTCGTTGACTGTCAACTAGATCGGTTGACTCTTCCACTTAGTGTTCCCTCACCCACACCCAATGACCAATGGGTTTTATACCTAAAACAATATTGATCATCTGATTAAATGAGAAAATACATATGAACCATCAGTTCTATAAATTTAGGGCGTGTTCCCTCGTCATGCTCAGGGCATGACCACAGACACATCAGCTTACCCATCTACCAATGAACCATTGACAAATCACCTTACCTACCATGCCAGTCGTCTATGTCACTCTCATCCGCACCCATTGCCTAACGGTTCCTCACATATAAAATGCTATCAATCATCCCATCAAAATGATGGGACAAATCTGAGCCATTCGATCACCAATCCTATAACTCGATTTGACTCATAATTAAAGTGGGCCTATCAATACATCAACAAAGTAGCTCCCAAATCCTATGTTGACACATTTTTTTTTTTATTCCATGTTGATATTCCACATCACCTATGCACGTGCTCAACTGACATCACATATATACGATTGTAGGTGTATATAATCGGATCGGTGTCGGTTTGAGTTGTGCATGGAGTTTTATGACCTCCCAAACTTGACTAATTCATAGTGCACTCATATAAATGATAAGAAAAAAAAACAATAGTCACCTACACTCATTGAATCATCCATTAAAGGTCGATGGGAGGTACATTAGTTGTTTTAAAGAACCATAACTCTGCAATATTTCTCCATGTGGTCTAAGATTTGGTTGATTAACTTGCATTCTCCCCCAAAAATGATACAGTATTCACTCAATTGGGTTTGTTGATGACTAAGTGCATCTGCCTATTCATTCTTATTCTAACAATGAAGTTTGCAGCACCTATTTTTACTAGTTCTAATAATATTATCTAGTCAGTTATCCCACACTAAGCACTTGTTTTTAGGTAAGTTATATTTCAGTGAACTTTAGCATTGATTGGTGACAGGTATGATTGTGTTGCATAGAATTGGTTTTTAAGAACGGTATTGTAATAGTTATTTACCTTGATTTTTTTCTTGCAAACACGATGTCACCCAGAAGATCCCTCACACAAATGAATACTAGTGGGAAAAACCCCCCTATGGACTACACTAGGGTTCAAAATGTAGGTAGATCCTAACCATATAAAAGTCTCCTACTTTTCTAACTACCCGAAATATATCATAGACTCATACATGAAAGACAAAGTGAGATGGATCAAGTAACTTTACCTTTTACTCTGCATCTAGTGTCGATCCTCTCGCGCTTGATAGCTCCGCTAACTGCAAGCCTCCTCCCAAGGCTAGCCTGCATTCACAAATAGAGAAACAGGAAACTACAAACATGCATCTCATATATAAATCATGGGTTAGATGTTATAATAAAGAAAAAATCAAATACAATTATTTGACACGTCATATTTTGGGACAGGAAAAGTATTTATTTTATTGATATCACAATGTTTACTTACAACAAGGTCGGCAACTGCTCCATGAACCTGGTTCGGGATCCTCTTCACCAAGATCCAACTACACCTTCGTGTCTCTTTCTCCTCTCAAACTTCTTCTAGGGAAATGGAATAGGCTTATGATGGAGGAAAAAGTGCAAAATGGGAAATTTTGAGGCAAATCTCACAAGGTGGCTGCAAATTCTTGGGGCAAAGAGGGGATGTGAAACGGGCAGAGTTTTACTATTCTTATGCTTAGGTTAGGAATAAGACCCCAACACCTCCTTTTATATGACAAAGGGATGGTTATTTGGTTGCGTGATGGAATATAAGCGGTGGATCAGTTGGGAAACTACCCAATAGCTCGTAATCTCAATGAATTCCTTGCAAATTTTTATTTTTTGCAACTTTGTGAGTATACGCGGGTTGTAGTGGTGCAGCTAGTGTATGTACGTGATCCGTAGTGGTGTAGAAATCATACATACATGGGTAGTAATGGTGTAGGGTGCGTACATCTTCAAAAATAGTGTTTTTAAGAAGAGCAACTCAGTGATGGATTGGAAAAAACAGCAAGTAAGAGGGCCTGATGCCAGGTATGCATGTGTAGAGAAATTTAGGGTTATAACATATGCCCTCTAATATGTGAGGTAAGAAGAGCATCTAATGGCCGAAATACATTACAAAATATTCATCAACGTACAAAGCTAGTGAGCTCGGGACCAGAGTTCGGGAGGTGCCATCTGGAAAAAAAAACAATTGTCTCTCTAAGGCAGGCATACCCATGCTCGGGATGAAATAAATGATGGTTACCAATCAAATACACTATATATCCATGTCATATAACTATATAAAGTGTAGCCGTGAGAAATACACATCGGATCTACATCTCAAAATCAAAGATATACAAGTATAGTATCCATATTCAAGAAGCTAACAATGCCTGATGGCTGGAAATGAGGCCTTCAGAGCTCAAGCAACAATTTCAAGATCTTCAAAAATCGAGTAGGAATGTAATTTGAGTGTATAACTTCACTACCCAGAGGTCTTTGACGGCTCTTCGGGAAAATACAAGAGGATCTCGATGATCAGGCGAAGAACTTCATTGATTTTGAGCAAGGACTTGATTGTACTTTTGGTATGGTCGGGCATGAGGTCAGGAGACAAAATGAAGAAAGGTTGACTCAAGTTGGGTGAAACCTCCCTTGGAAAATAGCATGACAGATGATCAAACTCAGGCATTATGACATTGACATAAGTCTACAATGCAGGATGCAACGCGAACTCTCCATATGTTTGGAAGAATAACCAAATGGAGGAGGACATGGATCTATGTAGCAAGAACAGCTTCCTAAGGTCATATTATATCCCAAATATTGATGAAAAAATAGAAGGGTTTTCTTTGTCCAAAGGTGATTCATTGTACTTCCAAAAAAGAAAATGTATTTCATGTCCTCTTTTTGGGGTATATTTGATTTTTTTGTCTTTTTAAATATTTTTAATGAGCTTGAAAAAGAATAAAAGAATGCTAGGTTACAAAGGAGGAAAAAGTGTCACAAACATACTATTTCCAAGTGCAAGGAACACACTAATTCTCGGAGCAAGGAGACATGTGCAGGAAAAGGACACCCGGGGAAAATTCCTCCATGGGTCAAGGTGTCAAGACGGAGAGGTAAACTGCTACAAGGCTTGCATATAAGGCATGTTTTAAAGGTTTAGTTGAGAGAAACATGGAGTTGGAATTAGGCAAAAGAGGTAGATATGAAAATTTGATTAATAAGACACAATGAAAACCCCCTTCAATGTAATTTTAACAAGCCCAGAGAAGGTAAGCTCGGTAGGTTTTTTTTTTTTTTTTTTTAGAGAGTCTGAAAAAACGTAAAAGGAAACTCCACTAGGGTACCTTTTTCGGAAATAATCTATTCGGTTCAAAAAAGGGGTAAAATAGCACCAAAAAGACGTCTATTCAAAACCATTTTAACGAGTGTGACACAGACAAGATCACTTGACAATCTTTTCAATTTTAAGGAGTCTGAAAAGAGATTAACTATGGACTCACAACCTTTTTCTAGATTTAGTCTCCTTAGCCTGAAAAAGTATAAATTTACTTAGGATAACTCTCTCGGCGAGACGAATCTCCTGAGGCGGACGTTTTTCCTCCTTAATCTATAGGCCGAAAAAAGGGGTAAACTCATGCCGGTAGATGTTCTTTTGTACCAATTTAATGAGTGTGAAGGAACAAGGTCACTCGGCGGTCTTTTCAATGTTAGGGAGTCTGAAAAGAGCTTAACTATGGACTTTGTAGGGGATGTTCTTTGGACCAATTTAACAAGTGTGAAAGAACAAGGTCACTCGGCGATCTTTTCAATTTTAGGAAGTCTGAAAAGAGTTTAACTATGTGTTATTGGATAAATCGGTGAATTTGAACATAAACTAATCTCCCTAGATCCACCTGGATCTAGAACAAAACAAGACACGACATGACGCTTTCCCTAAGTTTCTACAATCGAATTTACTACCAAAGAAGGAATAGATGACATACCTTTAGATATCACTTCCTTATATCTCTGTTGTCCCTGATTCACTTCAGTGCTCTTGTGAGATCAAATCTGCAATGACACAAACCAACCAAAGTGAAAGCAATAATTATAGATTCAATGGAAACCTAAACATGTGATCAACGAGTCATGTAATAAAACGCTAATGATTTTATGGGAAAGAAACATGTCACTGTATCATATTAAGTAAAAGTGGAAGATACAACCAAATTTCCTTGATGTCGCAAGCTCCCTTTCGGTGGTCATTTTTTCCAACACACACATACACTTTCTCTGAATTTGTATGAAGATGGTCCACAGAGCTTGATGGACAAATGGAAGCCTCAAGCATCAATTGTATCAGGATTCTTCACACGGTCTTCAGCCTATTCTTTCAACAATACTTGTTCAATATTGATTGACCTTGCTTAACCTTTTCCATGAGAAATCCATTATTATATAGGATAAGGTGAAGTGGTTACTAGGATGAAGATGATCCCACCAAATCAGAGAATCCCATAAGATCACAACCATATGGATGCCACCTCACATTATAGAAGATTTTCCTTCTAGAAACTTTGTGAAACTTCTTCCTTTTCTTAGCTTCAAATGTCGTCGCACCCTGCCTATATAGAAGCATGCAGAAATCCCATGATCCAAGCATAGATCAGCCTGTGGAAGTCAATGATTTCTGCACTGTGTACTATTGATAGCCTACGTCGTCATTCTAAAAATGTGCCTTGTAGGGGAAGAACTCAGCCATTTTCCTCATGTAAAAGATTGTTTTGGAAGCCTACACACATGCCTGTAGGGTCATCATCAGAGTGACCAAAATAATGTGTAACAGAATTCCCCCCAAATTATGAGGCTGGAACATGTGACAGCTGAAATACTTTGTAAAATGCATGTGTGTGTCGGGAACAAAGAGCACACCAAGCAGGAACCTGCAAACAATCAAGCATCTGCATAGAATTAGGCCATTTTTTAGGTAGGCATTCCCATGCTCAAACTGCAAGTGATTGAAGTCATAAATGAAAGTCATGGCCACCAATTATACACCATGGATCCATGTCGTCAAGATAATACATAGCCACTAGGAATACACTGTGGATCTATGTATTAGAAATTTTAAATTCAAACACAGCCACGAGACATACAAAGTGGATCTGTGTGTCAATACAAATCATAAAAACTCAATCACAACCTGGACCAAAAAGATAAGATCCAGGGTCTTCAATCCCATCATCCATAAGTATGAATCTAACCATGTGATTACAGTTGTTGAAGTTGAACATGGTAGAAACCACTTGATTTCTGGTTATTGATGAAAATCGTTAACAAGTGTGAGAGAAATCACCATTGATGTCAATGACTCCCAAGGCACCTTAGTATAATCCATAAAATGTGAATAAATGAGTTGAAGTCAAACATTTGATTAAATCTCTCGATCAGGGACCAATGATGTGAATCCACTGTCGAGAACGAAGAAACCTTCCATTGAGGCATGAAGGCTGTAAGGTACTAAACTATTTCTAAGTCTTGTTCCTGGATGATGAGTTGAAGTCGACAGGAAAAGAATCATCACGGGATGGCCTTGATGTATCCCCCATCAATGACACAAAATAAGTAACAAATTTAGGGTAGATCAAAGTATGAAAATGATTCGAAAATGACACAGGGAAGGCTGACATGGTAAGAAATGACAATGCAGATGGCCGACTCGAGAGAGGGCTTGTTTGGACTTCTCTTGAAAATATGAATGACACGACACTGGTCTTGGCATAATTGACTCAAAGACGACCCAAGATATGGACTTGCAGAAGCCCAAATGAGAGACAAATTGATTTCCCAACCCGGGTTTAAATGACGAAGGGGGTGTCATGTTCAAGAGTGACTAGTACTACCACTAACACAAGTACAGAGACACATTTCTTTCCCAAATTTTCCCCCACCATTTCTAGAAAGTACCTCTTTATTTTTATGCAAGCTTGACGAGGATAACATATGCTTGCTGATGTAAGATCATCCTTCAGACGAGTCCCTCAAACTATTTTTAACGAACCCTAAGAAGGAGTGGTTCAGTCCCATGTGGGTCTTTCGATGTTTGTTTAACGAGTCCAAAGATAGAAAACTCAAGGGTTTTTCATGTTTATAGAGTCTGAAAAACACATTAAAGAGAAATTTCTCAGTTCCTTTTTATAGAATAATTCGATGGGACCAAAAAAGTGATAAACTATCGCCCATCGAATGTTTTCTTCAAATAATTTTATGAGCGTGAAAAGAACAAGGTCGCTCGAAAATCTTTTCATTTTTAAGGAGTGCGAAAAGAGCTTAAAGGATACTCCACGGGTTTCATTTTTTGTTTTTCCATGAGGAGTATGAAAAAAGGACAAAAGTATACTTGGTTACTTTCTCATCAATTTTCGAGCATGAGAACGAACAAAGACTAGGCTCGAGGTTTTTTCTGAAAAACCCTAAAAAGGACTGATATATGTAACAAACAGTAAAGATAATAAAAAATATCCATACAGCATTGTTCAGGACTATAGTCTTTCCACCTGCAAAAAATAAAAGACTCATGGGTCCATTAGACCTTTATATTATGATAAAATGCATTAAAATAATATAAAATATTATTTAGAAAAAGAAAAAAGTTAAATAAATAGGGGTAAAACTTCTTATTTGCTATTTCATTTGCATTTTATACCAAACTTGTCTAGAAACCATGTTTTTACCTCATATTTCGATTGTCGATTGCGAGAAGCACAGGCTACCATTCAGCAAACAGTCTCCTTCAACACAGTAAGCTCATCATCCTATTATTTTTCAATGATTAAAATTCATTTATTTTGGTTAAAAAATAGTTTTTGGATGAGTTTTTGGGTCGGTAGGCTCGCGCTAGGTCCACCGCAGCTGGCCAATATCGGGACCTGTGGAAATCAAGGATTTATGTAGGTTCCCTATGGCTCACCTGTGGAAACCCTGTAATGTACTTAAATTTTTCCTGCGGCAGCCAAAAATCCAAAAATTTACCCATGCATTTGCCCCAAAAATAATTTCAAATGCAACGTTTGAAGATGCTAATCCCTTTTTCTCGTCTCCATGCAAGTTTTTTAACTGCCAAAATTTTGGAGTGGAGAGAATGGGAACATGAGGATGATGAATTTTAGGCCTTGAATGATCCAGGGACCGTGAATGCCCTACAACAGTGCGAATTGTTAAAAAATTTCAAAATCTAGGGCATGAAAGCCCAACTGAGGTTACTAGAATACTTGATCCACATGTGGGATGTAGACCAACAAGTGTTTCATGTGGGTGTCCATGTTCTTTCCTCAGATATCGAAGACATTTACTTTTTTACAGGATTGTCCCATCATGGAGCACATGTGACCTTAACAGGAGGTCAAGGTGGTGATTTTCTGATGAGCGAATACATCTGTTGGTACTATGAACCTGAGGCCGAAAGGAGAAAAGGTAAGGTAGCTATCAGAGGTGTTTGTGATTTGACTCTCCGGACCATTTTTTTTACCATTGCACAGATGGCGGGAAGTGCATCTCCACACATGGCCCTCCAAAGTTACTTTTAGTATGTCATGGAATGCATGGAACCTCGTGTGTTCAACTGGTGCGATGGTCTTATTCAGAGTATGAAGACACAGTTAACCAAGAGAAAGAATGGGGACCTAAATAAATTCGGGTATGGGTCCATTTTGGTGTCTTTCTTCCTAGAAAGAGTCCCTCATTTACACCTACAGGTATAGTGGGGTATACCAGCACCACGGGATCTGAAGATGAAACGGTGGTGTGATCTCATGGCTCGACATGTAGCAGGACCCATTGTGAAATAAAATGATGCATTATTTGATTATGCCTATGTCTACATGGACTTTCGAGGTGATCCTGATTTGGTTTTACCTGAGGGCTTTCAATGGGGGGACCTAGGTAAGAAAAACATTTTGTTTTTATGATGTTTTTGTGAATTGTTTAGAATATAAGATGTTTTTTATGCTCTCTATCCAATGACTAATCAAAAAAAAAAAATTGACCATGTAGATGTGGGGCCACACTGGCCTCCAGGTAGTTCCCTCATTCAAAGATGAGGGGAGGCAATTGTAGTAGCAGGATGGGATGCTAATGATTATGCAGCGGTCGAGCAGAATTTAGAGGGTTTGACGGTGGACATCCCGGATATCTCGATCAATGAGATTCTGAGGTATCAATGCCACATTATAGGCGTGTCTGGTTCACTCAACCAACTGCTTTGCAGGGTAGCACAGGCAGTAGTATGCTACCATTGGCAGCATCCATGATGCTCTTTTGTAGAAGCCATGGGCTTCATATTTTGATATTTTGGTCTTTGGATGGAAAAAACCTTTTGTAAAAAACATTTTATCGTTATATATATATACATGAGGCTTCTACCGTCTTACTTTGCTTTATATACAACGTGTGATCTGTGATTGGATTTATAAATGTCTCAAATGTATGTCTAACACATAATTATCTAATGCATCAGTTAATATATTTAGACATCTAGGAATTTGTTGATACTCAATATAATCAAAGTAACGTTCCAAGAGATGAATTCGTAAGTATACCCATAACAAAGTAGGACTTAGGATAGTATAGATGCTAATTAACTGTAGCACTACTAGCTATGAATCAAGTCTTACAACCATTCGTCGAATCCCAAGTGCAATAGCATTGGTCAACAATTCGATGAATGCACTATATTCTACGATATTATTGGTTGCACGACCAAGGAAAACACCTTGTAGACTGATAAGTTCAATTGTGGGTGCATAGATTTCCCAAGCAACAGAAGCTAGGTTCTGAGTACTACGACTAGCACCATCTGCGAAGCTAATGTAGGGTAGAGAAGATGTCGACATCTGGAAACCAAGCAGAACTCAAGGTAAGAAGTTGGCGGTCGAAACCAAATAACAAACAGCACACAAAAGTATGATACAGTAAAAATACAAGCACTCATGCAAATATGGTCTAAGCATAGTACTTCTTCAAGTAAATCCCATTTATGGGTTCACTAAAAGGAATTCCATCATAATCTACTAAATCGTAAGCTCCCTTCTCCAACACTCATTTGACAATATAAGGGTCGTGCCACATAGCCTCGAATTTTTCGACCCCTAGTAAATCATGATCATGTTCATAAATGAGAACTAGATCACCTTTGGAGAAAACACGTGGCTTGACATGTTTTTCGTATTGGGATTTTACGCGTTTCTTATGGGTTTCAATAACCAGGGTGGCATCACGATGGGTTCGTCTAATCGCATAAGATACAATAGACGTCTTCCTCGATAGAAGTGTTGGGAAGAAGCTCAACGGCTAGCTTCAATGACAGTATCTCACATTCAATCGGTAGAACAACTTCGATACCATACACTAACTGAAAAGGCATAAATCCCGTAGAGGACTTCACAGATGTCTGATATGCCCACAATGCTGAAAACAATATTGTGTGCCAACTTGTCTTTTGAATTCCTATTATCCATCAAAGCATGGTGATGAGAACTTTTTTTATCGATTCAACTTGGGCATTGTCCTGTGGATAGTAGGGGGTTGAGTTTTCATGTCGAAGACCCAAATTTTCAGTAAGCTCAGACATCATGAAATTTCAAAAATGGCTACCGTGATCAGTGATGATAGCTTGTGGGATTTCGAATCGTGTGATGATATGATTGAATATTAATAGGGCTGCAATTTTTCTAGTATTATCAAATGTAGGCATCGCCTCAGCCCATTTTGTTAAATAATCCATGGCTACGATAATGTATCCATGCCCCCCGGCCGAGTGAGGGTTACAGGTCATGAAATCAATGCCCCATTTCACGAAGGGTCCAACGGAAACTACAGGGTGTAAAGGAGAAGGATGTGATCTTATTTTGTTGTTGTATCTTTAGAAAGCATGGCATTTTTGGATGGAAATAATATAGTCTTTGAATAAAGAAGGCCAAAAATACCCTGCTCGTAAGATGTTTTGGGTTGTAGCATACCTAGACATGTGACTGCCACATGCTCTAGAATGGCATTCAGTCAAAGCTTTCTCAGCTTCATCATAGGTGATACAGTGTCGAAAAATGGAGTCAACCCCACGGCGATAACGAGTGTCACTGAGGATAATGTACTGATGGGCTTAATAACGTATACGATGACGGTCAGCACTAGACAAATCGGGCTGGAAAATCTGAGTCTGGAGATAAATAATGATATCCCCATACCAAAGGTCATCAGAACTGATCAGAAAAATGGATTCATGGGGTAAAGAATCCTCTACTAAATTTTTTGTCTCAATGCAGGGAAGGTCACATATCAATTTGGAAAACACCAAGGATTTCTTAGACTTAGTGCGTTTGAATTCTAAGTCAAACTCCTAGAGAATCACTATCCACTTGGAGTATTTTCCCCTTAGCAATTGGCGTGTAAGAATGTGTTGCATAGGGTTGCAATCAGAAATTACAGTGGTCTTGTGTAATAGGATATAGTGACGGAAAATTTGGACAACTTGAATAGCTACCAAGGCCAGATTTTCAACATGTAAGTATTTGGCTTCGGTAGTCATGAGACTCTGACTCAAATAATAAATGACATGTTCGTTGTGTAAATCATCTTCTTAGACTAGAACCATAGCAATGGTGGAGTCTGAAACAACAAGATAAAGAAAGTAATCTCGACTATAATCAGGTGGGAAAAGTAGTGGGGTACGGGTTTAAATCAGTTTCAAAGCTTCAAAGGCTTTGTTGGAAGTGGTGTCCCATACGAACTCGGAACCTTTCTTTAGCAGTCGAGTAAATCTGAGTGTTAACTTAGCATAGTTTGGGATAAAATGACCTAAAAAGTTTGCCTTCCCTTGCAAACTTTGTAGCTAGCGGAGTGATGAAGGAGGAGGGAGATTGAGAATCGCCTCAACCTTCAAAGGATCTACCATGATCCCCTAATGCGACACAATAAATCCCAGGAGTCAGCCATACTCCACACATAAGACACATTTGTGTGGGTTTAAGCGTATACGATAGAACCGACAACAAAGGAAAATAGCTCAGAGGTGTGTCGGATGGTCACTACGATGCATGGAATGCATCGAAAGGTCATCTATATATGGTTGTATAATGTGCTTGATATCATGAAAAGTGTAAGACATGGCACATTGAAAAGTTGCACTGGTGTTCTTTAAACCGAAGGGTAGCTTCTAGTAGGCAAAGGTGCCCCAAGGACAAATGAAAGCAGTTTTTTGTTGATCCGTAGGTAAGATGTTGATTTGATTATATCCGGAGAAACCATCCATCAAAGAGAATATTTCACTTTCGACGCAATCGTTGATGATTTGGTCAACGAAGGGGGTAGTAAAGTTGTCCTTAGAACAAGATTTGTTGATATTCTTATAATCAATGCAGACGTGGACTGTACCTTGTTTCTTCTTAACCAGAACTAGATTGGATACCCAAACAGTCAAAGAAATGGGATAAATAAATCCAAATTTAAGAAGTTTTTCGACCTCAAGCTTGATAGCAGTTGCTTTACAGGGGTGGATTGGGTGAAGTCTCTGCCGGACGGGTTTAGCACCCGGGTAGGACTTAATTTCGTGTACAACAATATTAGGGTCAATACCCAGCATCTCTTCATAGCTCCATATGAATATGTCAAGAAACTCTTGAAAAAGGGACTTATATGTGACAACCTCGTCGGTGGGACATGAAGCTTCAATATGAACATTCTCGACAACTCTAGGTTTAATAGATATTTTGAGGGGGGTGGTGGGTGAAATGTTACTCAAGTTCCCTTCATATAACACATCACGTGTAGAATCAGAAATAGAATAAATAACGACAATGGTTGACGAAGTCGAGATCCATTGGTAACTCTCTAAATTGTGTTTCTCCATGAAGAGGATGGAATGATGATGCCCATCATCCCATGGGGTGTCTTCCATGGACATAACTGACATGATCATCTTATCCATAGGAAAAATAACTTGAAATAGATCAGGAGATGAATCACCAAGACAGGGAGGAGAAGGGTCAGTTGATTGGATGGCTTGATAAGCAGATTCAACCGGACTTAAATGCATTTGGTCACCATAGTGAAGATAATCACCAGGTTCGGGTACTATCCACTAGTCGGAAGACACGGGGGTTTCGTGAATGGAGGTGGAAATCATATTGATAGAGGCAACCAAAGGAGGTGGAACATCGGGTGGTGGGATTGAGAATGTACCCATCAAATTTGAATCTTTTAGTAGACCCACACTGACATTCTCATACCCAAGGGGTGTCTTTGCAATAAAGGGTGTGTTGCTAGTACGAGTATCAGAGTTAAAAAAGGCCAGTTGGTCTACTGTAACAACTTTTCCCTGATGTGGAAAACACACGATACGAAAAAGAGTAGACACGACTGCACACATGGAATCAATCTAGATACAGCCAAGTAAGAGGTTGTAATCGATAGGTGCATCAAAGACCTCAACTTCAACATTGACCGATTTTCCTTCTAACATAATAGGCAACGAGGGGAGTACACCATAGGGTTTAAAGCTAGATCCATTGAAGGCTTTAAGCATGTTGTATGATTTAGTTAAGGGAGGAGAGCTAATGGCTTTCCAACAGGCAATATACATGACACACATCGAGGCACCCTCGTCAATAACTGTTCTACAAATTTTCTTGTTTGTGACAACAACTTGTATATGAAACGTGAGTTGAGGGGGTAACATTGGAATGTAATCTTCCAGGTCAAAAATTATTAAATTCATATCCATAGGGTCAATTCCACCCATAGCCTTCAACAGTGCCTTCCGTTGACTGGGAAAGCTTTGAAGGACTTCAAGAGCTAACATCACGGAGGGTGCTTGTGCCAGATCCTCTACAATATTGAGTTCTGAGCAACACGTGCATGAGGATTGAAGGCAGACTTTCGAACCACACCCTTGGGAGGAGGGAAAAGGACTATATCGAGGTTTGGTCATTCGATATGATGAGGACCATTGGTAGGTGGAGTCAAGGGAGACTATTGCGCCAACGAAGGTGGTATATCATCAAATTTCACCTTTGAGGAAGAGTAATCTTTGGCCCGAGTGGTAAGTGTAACATCATTCTTCTTTGAATCACTAGTACACATAAGTACATAGGAGGTAGTGGAGGAAGAAGTTTGATCATGGATGACCAATTGAGCCTATTGCTGTGAAGGGAAGGGTTGAGACAACACGGCAGGTGTAGGAGGTTTGGTGGTTCCTTGAAGGAACTTTGTGACCTCCACTCGTCTTGGACAGTCCTTTGTGTAGTGATCATCACCACAGATAAGGCAAGGATAATGAGGTTTGTGTTTGTCCTTATCATCAACAGGTTGTGACTTGGTCTTGTCAGATTGTGGGTTGTTATTTTTATCCTCCTTATTCCTAACCCTCCCTTTTTTAGATTTATTCTTACCGGTAGGAGTAGATTGAACAACTTTCGCTTCTGAGGTTTTACCGGTGGGAGGAGTGGGAGTCGGAGAAGTTTGAACATTAGAAGCATGGGATTTGGGATTGGTGTGAGAGGCCTGTGTAGATTTAGGTTGAGCATGGAAAGTACCTATCACACCGTCGGCAGCATGGGAATCTGTCGGGGTTGTTGAGGTGATCGTTGTAGAAGGATGAGGTGCGTCAGGGAGAAAATCATAAAGAGTACCCGTTTGTGAATAAATGAGATCGAGGTACTGAGCGCGACTGGTCACTTGTTCTTCCGTGACAAATCCACCCATGGAAATTTCATGAGAGATGTCATTCACAAAGGATTTCGTGAACCATTCTTCCAATAAATGATCGGTAAGATCAAGTTTTATTAAACATCGTCTTCATCTCCACTCATTAATGTGATCAGAGATGTGAGTGGATTTATTCTGCTTGAAAGAATTCAAAATCTCGGTTCTCATTTCATAATGGATTGGCAACTGGTAGTGTGTGAGGAAAGTCATGGCTAGGTTATTAAAGTTGGCAAAGAAGCTTCATGGTAATTCTATATACCACTTTGCGACCGAACCCGTGAGAGTTCGTTTAAAAAGACGTAACCAAATGGAGTCATCCATCAAAGAGTTGGATGAACACCAAAGGTGGAAGGTCATTACATGATTGTTTGGATCTTCTCCTGGTTTACCATCGAACTTAGGAATGTTTGGTGGTAATTTGGTCGGTATGACGGACCAATGAGGAGAATGATGGATAGGATCATTCAAAATTCTAGACAAATCAGGTAAGTCCAAAGTGGCTAAAAAGGGAAACTGTTTGTTCACTTGAGGATACCGGTGACTTTGGGGAGGAAGTCTCGTTGGTATACCAATAGGACCATAAGCAGTTTGCACATAAGGCAAAGGTCCTGATAGATTCGACTGGTGATGAGGAGGCATATAGCCCATAGGGTTGGATTGGTTAGGGATGTTCCCTTGAAAAGGGGCACTAGACTGAAATTTTGAACACCAAGTGGGATTCAAAGAACTCGGATATGGCTGACTGTAGTTAGGGTGTATAGAAGGTTTATTGTGATAAGAATCCCCCCCAGAGGGTTGTGGGTTTCCTTGAACACGAAGGTTCCAAAGGTGAGCTAACAGGTTTGATGTATTCGGTCCAGATTGTGAATTATAAGTTCTAACTTGAGGTTATCCTCCAAATGGAGGTGTTGTCCCAACTTGAGTTTGACCCCCAAATTGAGGTTGCCCCCCAGAATAAGATTTCCCTCCAGCGAGAATCTGGTAACCAGAAGTGAGAAGATGATGGGTGTTTCCAATTGGATTGGATCCACTAGGGCCAGACCCACCATGAAGAGGTGGATAAGACCCTCTGGAGATGAACTGGGAAAGTGTGGGAACATAATTAGCAGAGGTATTATTCCCAAGTGGAACTTTGGATGGAACTTGGGTATGGATAGCAGCAGAAGGGTTAAAAGCATGATGCCCAAGAGGAAGTGAAGGGGTAGGTCTAGAGGATCGTGGTGTACTAATGGGAGCATGGTTAACCACTGTATTCCCGGTGGGAATAGTCGTAGCATGAGGAATCATTGTAGAGTGGGCCATCTAGAGAGGAATGGTTGAACTAGGACCAACTGACTGGGTGTCTAAACCAACAAAGAGATAGGTAGTTGTACTTTCAAAATTATCTAGGGGTATCGAGAGGGTAGCAGACTTTACGGGCAGTTCAGGGATGGAAGGTATATCCGCTCCTACCCCTGAGTTGTGAAGGTCTCGCATCGTGCGAGGTGGGATTCTAACTATGTCAGTATTCCAAAAGAGATCATCAGCTCCAAAAGATCTGGTTAGCATTCCATAAGTATCAACAAAAAGTTCCCCGACTGAATTCATCCAAAGAAAACATCTTTCGTATCCAGGAGGGATGCGGAAAGCTTCCATAGGATCGGAAATAACTTGGAAACTTTCAAAAGAGGTGGAACATTCCTCTTGTGCAGTGGTAGTGTCTTGGACCTCACTATGTTGAGGAGAGCCCTCCAATGAATTAGGGGGTAGAGGGGTAGAATCTTCCATATTTTATGGGGAAATTCCCTATACCTTGCGTGAATGGCGTGGAGGGTCTATGTTGGCAAAGCCAAAAATTCTACGAAAAAAATCTATGGCCAACTACGAAAAAAAACAACACTCACTAATAAAATCTAGAGTTCAAACCAGGCAAACAAACCTTCTCATTCTGAAATCACTAGTTGGTGATGAAATCCAATGTCACGAAATCAAGACAAGAAGGGGGTGGGCTAGAGTGGAAAAGTTACGTTGATGACCTGCTTAACGGAATTACACCCTGGTGCAATATCCCACACATAATCATGGGTATACCTTCCAAGGAGCCTGAGTGAGTCTATCCAATGTCGATCCCAGGTACCATGAAGACTTTCCCCTTCACAGTCACCTTGTGTAAGACCCTAAGAAGATAGGCTACTAAAGTTACCACAAACAACAATGATGCCTGGGGAAACAGTCGACAGTCCAATCCACACGCAAGTGCAGGTTATCGAGCCTGAAATCAACTTGAGAGGATTCCACTCATCATTTTGGGTATACCTTCAAGAGACCCCCATAATACGTGCAATCTCTACACTGAGATCAAAAAAGCAGGGTGAGTAACTCTACCAATCTCAATGCGACCTCAGGTTTGACCCTTGTGTGAGAAGGGCTTCCTAGGACAAAATGTTGCAAATGGATTTGAACACTCCCTATAACAAGATATTGTTGTGTGTTTTGTGCTTTGGAGAGTGTGTCTCACAGCCTATTCCAAATCTCTAGCCTAGCTAATGTTGGTGTAAAAGAGCCCTAGAAAATAAAAGTTATTAATTGAATTTTATATTTCGCAATGTTTTTTTTTTGAGAAGTTGTTGTTACTCAAGAGGTAGATGGGAATGAAACCAATGTTGTGTAAGACCTTGACCCAATAATATGCAAATAGAAATGAATGATGAAAATTTTCGTTCAATGGATTCTATCTATAACAGGGAGAAGGTATTTTTCTGGAATAATGAGAACTATGAAGTATAATTCCTTTTTTTTGAACGAAATACCAAACAATCACGAACAATGCAATTTCTCTATTTGTTCTCTTTCAATTTTTTGAATGCCAATATTTTATGTATGAATGATTCCCTAAAAGAATGAAAGACTTTAATTTTCCTTTTGAAAACCAAAACAGAGATGGGATTAAGAAAGGACGAGTAATCAATGAAAATAAAACACTCAACAAACGCCCAAATCAATCTTTCAATGAAGATAAAAACAAATAATGACAAGGAAGTGTTTCTTCAAATACGAATGAAAAAATGACTTCCTAATCATCAAGCAATCCAAAACATGTAATCAATCAAAAACTTCAAATCCAAACAAAGACTTTTAATCGAAAAAGCACTCAAATACAAGGTCAGAGATTATACCCTTGTCGATAAAAATCAAAAATGAAAAAGGGAAAAAAGACTAAAAGAGAGGTGTTCGATCTCCGAAACCAATCAACAGAAAGTCAAATATTCAGAAAATGGTCATATGACTAGCATTAAAAATCCCTCCCAGTTGATTAAGGCAAAAATTGGGCACCGACAAAGGCTAAGACCCAACTCAAAAAATTTCACAGATGCTACCATAGGCTAATAGAATATCACAGTGCGGAAATCAAGAGTTTCCACAGGCCAGAAATAGATAGGGTGCAGAAATCCCACACTAAAGAAAACAACCAGGGTGCGGAAATTGAAGGTTTTTGTAGGCTATGTATAGGGTACAGTGTGAAAGCATTTGTAAATCAATAAATTTTGAGAAGAGGGTAAAGGATCTAAGTGGACTTTTAAATCTAGAGAGTCTGAAAGGATCTCCCACAGACTCATAGACTGTTAGGTTCCTAACCCACATATAGGTAGAACAATATATTTGGATGTAATAAAGGTCAATATTAATAAGGCCTTTCAATAAAATAGAATAAGACGGATGTAAGAAGACCTAATAGAAGCTTCCGCTTCTAGAAGGATCTTAATCTAGATGCTTCTTTTCAGTATAAATAGGAGTCAAGGGTATGAGAACCCTAGCTTGGATATTATTGTAATAGAGCTCTTCTCAAATGGAGGTTGCCCCCTTAAAGAGGCCCGTGAACATTGCTTTCAGATTCAAAGTGTTATTTTTGTTGTTATTCTTATATCATTTCAGTGTTATTGTGGTGAATGTTTTGGTTATATTGTTGTTATTCTTCCATTACTAGCATTTTATTTCTGTTCTGCATACATTTTATATCTAGTATATTACAAGTGGTATCAGAGCACTTTCCTCGAAAAAAAGTGTGGGTTAAATTTTTTTCAGGTTAGAGACGTATTCCGACATCTTTAAGCCACAGAGATCTGTCGTTACACGCATAAACCCATGATTGAGGGATTCATACACGCAGGAAATACAAGTGGTACTTAAGCGTACATTGGTTGGCCACCCTTGTAACCCATGTTGGTACCCCTTTGAGTGGTATCACATCAGAAAGCACCTATGTACGGATCACCCTAGATTACCTAAATCCCTCTTTATATAAATCGATCGGTTGCCCGACTGCTATAGTATCACTGAGAACAACACTCGGGAAGATACTCTCTAGTACCTAGGTAGTCAGGTAGTATGGCTAAGGGTACAGTCTATCCTCCTTAGTTAGTGCCCTAAGATATTGGTCCGAGTACTACTATTGGACCCCACACGTATATCAAAGAGCTATAGAACAGGGTAAACCCTTGTCTGTAGAACCCTTGAATACCTAACCCTTGGGGACAAAAACATAAACAAATTGAAACAGACAAGATCTATTGTCGCACAACTGTGTTCAGGTTGCCAAGTAAATACACATTTCTTTCTGGTTAAGAATTTGGGCATTTCCTCTCTGCAGTATTCTTCAGACCGGACGTGAAAAAAAAAAAAGTCTAGAACTTTTTTCACCATTACTTCAGCCCTATTCCATTGGATTCATCTCTTCTCCCTTATCACATTCATCCATATCATTTTTCGGCAAAAAAAAAATTTACCCCACCCACCCCTTTTCAATTCCCCCATCCTCATGGCCCATACTCGTAGCCAAGACTTGGAAGCTCACTTCAACACCTTGCAATCTGGTCTCATTGAGACCCAACAAGAAGTGAAACAACTCAGTGCCAATGTCATCGCCATCAATACAACCATGCAGACCTCAATGGGCAAAATCAAACAAAACCTCACCACCCAGCTTGAATCAGACTTTTTTGCACTCTGCACCAAACTGCATATCCCTACAGATAACCCTTCCTCTTCCTCACCCCCACATACTAAAGGTGACCATTCCTCTCATTCCCATACCTTGCAGAACCATCACTTTCAACGTGACCTACACCTTCCATGGGTGGATGTGACCAAATTTTATGGCTCGGACCCCACTAGTTGGGTAACCCAAATGGAACATTACTTCTCTTTATACAGCATTACAGATGACTTGGCCAAACTCCGGTATGGTGTTCTCCATCTAGATCAAGAATGTTGGCAATGGTGGCAATGGAGAAAAAAATATCGTCAAGGGTATATTGCTTGGACACAATTTGTGGCAGAGCTTTATGAATTCTTTGACACTGACACCAATCATTCGGGCTGTTTGAAAAATCTGAAACAATTAGGAACAGTGGAAGACTTTATAGCTTCCTTTGAGCACTTGGCTTTTAGAACAGAGGGCATGTTTGATGCCTTTTTCCAAGAGTGTTTTATCAGTGGCCTCAAGGATGAAATTTGGGCCCATGTCCTCATGGCTCAGCCTGAGAGTTTGGTGGAGTCTACCAAAAGAGTTAAAGAAGCACAACAGGTTGTAACTTCTCAAAACCACAAACCCTCCTTCATCCCTCGCCCTAAACTAGTAAATCCCACTACTCCCTCTACTCCACTAAAGATCCAAAAATTGACCCGGGCTAAAATGGATAAATGCCAACTCAAAGGCCTTTGTTATAACTATGATGACAAATATTTCCCGGGCCACAAGTGTAAAGAACAAAATCTTTTTATGGCCATCTCCGAGGAGATTTTAAAAGAAGAGGAAGAAACTCCCTCTATGTCTTAATCACCTGAATCCACTAACATAACCCCTCCCTCAGACCCTCCCAAAGTAGAACCAGTCATTTCCCTCAATGCTCTCACTGGCTTCTCCGCTCCCCAAACCCTCAAGCTAATTGGTTACATCAAGCATCAGAAGGTCATCATTCTGGTTAGCACCCAATTTTATTCATCACTGCATTGCCCAAGAAACTCATTGCTACATCCATGTCGTCAATAATTTCCAAATCATGATTGCCAATGGTGGTTCCATGAAATGTGGAGGGCATTGTGAAAATGTGCATCTCCAAATTGGTGACTACCACCTGAAATCCCATATGTTTGCTATCGACATGGGAGGTTGTGACATTGTGTTGGGTGCAGATTGGCTAAGGACTTTGGGTCCCATTCTCATGGATTTTAAAGACTTAACCATGCAATTCGACCAAGAGGGCCACCAATATAAGTTCCAAGGCATCACCGTAGGTTCACCTGAGATCATTAGTTCCCATTGCATGGAAAAGCTGCTCAAAAAGGGTCATTATGGTGTTATTGCCCAACTTCATGCCATACAAGTAACAAAGACACCTTCTGTACCGCAAGACCTCCAAGCCATCCTTTCTAAACATCAATTGGTCTTTTCCACTCCCCAAGGCCTCCCTCCTTCCCATGGTGTTCATGATCATTCCATTCCCCTTGTACCAGG
>JASDQU010099963.1:185636-236992 GCA_032191745.1 Picea mariana
ATGCCAATCTAATACTTGATTAGCTAGAGTATATGTCATTTGATTTAATCTCCTAGGAACATGGATATACATAATGTAATCAAAGCGATGTTCTAAGAGATGTACCCTAAGGAATCATCGGTGTAGAGTAGGATCATAAACATGGTAAATCCCATTTAACTAGGACAGAACCAGCTGAGCATCTAAGTAGACCCATAGGTGAGAGATACCATGCGACAAAGCGTCACAAATAAACTCTATCAATATGTTTTACTCACCAACATTGTTTGTGGAGTCACCTAAACAGATACCTCCAGAAGATAGAAAATGGCCTTGAGGTGTGAAAATCACCCAAGCTGAGGAAGAGATCCTCTGAGTGTGTCGGCTAGCACCGTCTGCAAACCCAAAGAACACCTTTGATTCACTTGACAACTACCACAGTGAAAATTATGACATAAATAATGACACGTCCATAAAACAAAAAGGACAAAAACTAATTGTATAAGAACTATACATATGTGCAAGAAGTCACCCAAGGTGATCAACCTACGAGTAATACTTCTTGAGGTAGAGCCCATTTCTAGGCTCTGCCAGATCATTTCCCTCAAATTCAACCAGATGATAAGTGCCCTTCTTTAAGACCTCCTTCACTATGAAAGGTCTGAACCACATGGGTTTGAACTTGCCTACCCCGAGGGGATACTTATCTTGGTCGTATACTAGGACAAGGTCGCCTTCGGAGAAAATACGAGGATGAATGGACCGATCATATTGACACTTGAATTGTTTCTTGTGAGCCTCATTATCTAAGGCTGCATCACAGCATTGCTCATAGAGCTGCTCAAGATATACTAAGCGTTCCTCAAGTGGTGAAGTGTCTGGCAATAACTCTACTGCCAAATTTAGAGATGGGATCTAGCACTCTATAGGAAAGACTGCTTCTAGCCAATAAGCGAGTTGAAAAGGTGATAAATCAGTGGCAGTCTTTGCAGACATTCATTAGGCCCATAATGCCAAGTACAACATCAAATGCTAATTTGACTTGGCAAAATTGATCGTTCGTTGCAGAATAGTCTTGAGGGACTTATTCATAGCTTCAACCTGACCATTCGCTTATGGGTAGTAGGGTGATGAATGCTCTTGCCTCAACCTAGGATTTGATGTTAACTCGGACATCATTTTGTTCTGGAAGTGACATTCATGGTCAGTGAAAATATCCTTCGGGATGTCGAACATTGCCACTATCTAGTTAAAAATAAAGAGAGTTGTTGTTTCACCATTATTATTGAACGTTGGCATAGCTTTGACCCACTTTGTGAAGTAGTCTACTGCTACGGTGATATAACGATTCCCCCTGGCTGAAGTTGGGTGGAATGTAGTAAAATCAATCCCCCACTTGGTGAAAGGACCAACAACAATGACAGGAAACATGGGAATAGGATGTACCCTCATCTTTCAAGAGAAGATCTGATACGGGTGGAACTTCTTAACCGACTCAACGCAATCCTTGATTAACGTACACTAAAAATTTTCATCGCGTAGAATATTTTGGGTTATTTCCAACCCAGACAAATAACTGCCACATGCTCCAGTGTGGCAGTCGTTAACAATGAGTTTTGCTTCTTCATGAATGAGGCACCGATGAAGAATGCAGTCTACACCTCGACAAAGTGTCATCGAGTATGAGATAGTTTCATGTATGATGGAATATACGTAGATTCTCATCATGAGAAGCAGAGATGGGGCACTTCAAAGTCTAGAGATAAACTATTATATCTCCATACCAAGGGTTCAAATATGTGACTAGAAAGAGATCTCCTTTAATAGGCGATTCTTCGGGCGTAACATCACTTGATTCGACTGAAAGCTCCGAAATGAGTTCCACAAAGACCAACGAATTTTTGGATTTTGAAACAAAATCCAAGTCAAATTCCTGGAGGATTACAATCCATCTATTGATATTTCCTCTGATGACGTGTCGTGTCAACACATACCGAAATGGATTCAGAATGGCGATGACGGTGGTCTTGCGAAGCAAGATATAATGATGGAACCGTTGGACAGCATGAACTGCTGCCAATGCAAGTTTCTCAACATGGGAGTAGTTGAGTTACGGGCCAACCAGGCCTTGGCTCAAGTAATAAATCAAATTCTCCTCGAGCAGATAGTCCTCTTGAACCAAGACCATACTGATGGTCAACTCTGCGGTGGCCATGTACAATAAGAAATATTTAATATAATTGGGAGGTTGGGGTAGAGGGGCAGATGTGAGGGTAAGTTTCAATGCTTCGAAAGAGCACTGAGGGGCTTCATCCCAATAAAAAGGGACTCCCTTTTTTAGTAAATGTATGAACCCTTTAGTGATCTCGGCATAGTTTGCGATAAAACACCGAAGGAAGTTCGCTTTTTCTTGTAATCTTTGAAGTTGAGGGATTGTGCACAGGGGAGGCAACTGAACTATCACCTCAACTTTTAGAGGATCGACCATGATCCCTATTTTCAGAACTATGAAACCTAAAATATGACCCGACGTCACTCAAAAATTTCATTTGTTAGGATTCAAGTGAATCTGATAGTAGCAACATCACTCAAAGATTAGTCGAAGGTGCATGGGATGATCAGCTCTCTTATGATATCATGATGCTAAATCATCAAGATAAGCCTCAACTATATATCTAAGGTCATGGAAAGAAAAATACATGGCCCACTGAAAATTGGCTCCAGCATTCTTTAGGCCAAAAGGCATCTTACGATAAGATAATGTGCCCCACAGACAGATAAAACAAAAATTATGTTGATCTTCGGTCTTAATCTAAATATGGTTATATCCTGAAAAACCATCCATGAATGAAAAGACCTCACAGCCTACGCATTCATCAACAATATGATCGATGGATGGGGTGGGGAAATTATCCTTTGGACAGGGATTATTCAAATCACAGAAGTCCATACACACGCGATTCGTACCCTACCTTTTGTTAAATAGAATGGGATTTCACACCCATTGCATCAACTAAACGGGGTAGATGAAACTGGCTTTGGGCAGTTTCTCTACTTTAGCCTTAATAGTTGCTGCTTTATGAGGATTCACCAGACGAAGCTTCTGTCGGACCGGCTTGGTGTCAGGATAATTCGTTATCTCATGTTCGATGATTCTTATATCAATGCCTGGCATTTCCTTGTAGGACCAGGAAAAAATGTCGTGGAATTCTTTAAATAAATTTGTATAGATATTAATATCTTCGAGGGAGAAATTTGCTCCGATGAAGACATTCTCCATGACACCAGGGGTTCTGGAGATGTCAATAGGTATTGTTTCAGTGATAGTTGCCATGTTACCCCTGGCATAAAATGCATGCACAGCCAAAGGATTAATAGGAAAAAACCTATCTCCAGTCATAGTCAACATGAATTCACCTGCCTCTATTCTTCTTAAGTATGGGAGAAAGTAAGATCTGTGATGGAGATCATCCTAGGGTCTGTTTGGACCAGGAAATTCCTCTATAATTTCCTCATCAGATGACAAGACCAATTTTAAAGAATCAATAGTGGCGAGGGAACCTTGAGCACAAATAGGTTCGAGAACTGGAACTAACTCTTGTGCGAGAGTCGGATCAGGGTCGGTTGAAGCTTGTTGGACAATACTGTATGCAACTTTTGTCACGAACAAGGGCATTACCATGCCAAGATTCCTTGTCCCTTCCATCGAATCTGATGGGGAAGGAAGAGTCCACGTATCATTGAAGTGAGTCATTCAGAACAACAACACTTGAAAGAGTCCAGCCTTAGGTTGGTCAGGGACAGCTGCTATGAGCTTGACATTGTTGAAAGGAGGAAGGTAATCAAAAGTATCCATGAGAGGTGGGCACAAACCAACCCCCACATTGATGATGTCGGGATGAGGGTTATCAATCAAAGGGACTGTGGATGCCCCCAATGAAGGGTCAGGAAGGGAGAAGGAAAATTGATCAATGGATACGATCTGGCCCTCATGGGGAAACAACAAGACCCAGAAAACTGTGGCAATCATTGCATACATAGAATAGGTCCAACTCCTTCCTAATAGAAGGTTGTAGTTGAGAAGCGTGTCGACCACTTCAACTTTGATGCACATGGTATTTCCTCCTAACTGCGCGGGGAAAGAAGGGATGAATCCATGTGTTCTGCAAGAATGACCGTCGAAAGTGGTAAGCAGAGTAGGTGATGAAGACAAAATGGGTGGGCCAATGCCCTTCCAACACGCCAATGACATCACACACGTCGAGGCACCCTCATCAACCACAGTACGAAAAATGTTCAGGGTAAAATATTTCATGGGGTAAGACACTACTACCTTAAATGTCACGTGGGAAGGGAGATGAGGTTTTAAGTCGGTCATATCGAGAATGATCTTTCCCAGGTTACAAGTCTTTGTAGAACCTAAGGTGGATAACAGAGCCTTTCTCTACGAAGGGTAGCTCTAGAGGACCTCCAAATCTGACATCATGCAAGGGGTTTGTAACAAATCCTCCACCACAAAGTAGTTATGGGTGGCCCTCACGTTTAGATTGTGAGAATATTTCTTGAATACCCCTTTCGATATGCGTGTCATTATTTCTCCTATTTTCTTCTCAATCTAGAGAAGAACTAATGAGTTTGAGGCTTTTTTACCCTTTTCAACAGAATCTGGAATTTCCTAATTGTGCGCCCTAGTTACCATGTCTTGTGGGTGGGAAAACCCCCTATGGACTAGCACTAAGGGTTCTGTAATGCATGCAGAAATGACCATCTAAAGTCTCCTACTCTTTACCATCATCCCAACATATACCCAACATTCATACATAAACACAAGGGTAAAAGGATCCAGTTACTCTACCTTGACTTCCGCATTTGGTGTCGATCCTTTTTCGTTCGGTTGCTCCTCGACTACAAGTCTCCTCCCAAAGCCAACTTGCATTCACAAATAGACAATCAAAGAACTCCAAACATGCATCTTATATATGAACTAGTGGGTTAGATGTTCTAATAAAATATAATCAAAATTGAATATTGGACACCTCATATGGCGGGATGAGAAAAGTAATTATTTTTATTAATCTCACAAAAGTAACTTACAAGGGTGAGATCGGCCACTGCTCCTCGAATCTAGTCCTAGGATCCTCTTCAATTGTGCACCAACTACTTCCACATATGCTTCTCCTCACAAAATGGTTGCAAAAGATTGGGGCAAGGGGAATACAAAAAAGGGTAGAGTTTCTTTGCTCTTATTTTATCCTTTTTAAATGGGACCGCTACCTCTTCTTCTATAGGCTAGAAGAGAGTAGTTATGTGGTTGAGTGACTGGCTCTGGGTGGTCAAACGGTTTAGGCAATTACCCAAAAATCTGTATTTCGTCTGCAACTTTATATTTTGTGTGCTTTTGTCAGTATACGTGGGTTGTAATGGGTTAGCTAGAGTATATACATGGGAAACAGTGGTGCAGGGCACGTATGCCTTCAAAAGGATAGATTTTTAGAAGAGTTGTTCAATGGTGGCTTGGAAAAAATGGAAAGTGATATGGCATGATGCCAGGTATGCATGTCTGGTGCAAATTAGGGTTATAAAAGATGCCCCCTAATGTGTGAGGTCAGAAGAGCATATGATGGCCGAAATACATTACCAATATTCACTAACGTATGAAGCGAGTGATCCTAGGGACAAGAGTTTGGGAGGTGCCATCTGCAAAATAACAATTGTCTCACTAAGGCGGGCACACCCATGCTCAAAATGAAATAAAATCATGGTTTTCAATAAAATAAACCGCAAATCCATGTCATATAACTATATAAAGTGTAGCCGCGAGCAATACATAGTGGATCTACATCTCAAAATCAAAAAAGATATACATGTATAGTATCCATCTTTAAGAAGCTAATGATGCTTGATGGCTAGATATGAGGCTTTCAGAGATCGAGCAACAACTTCAAAACATTCACAACTCGGGTAGGAGTGTAATATGAGTGTACGAATTCACTACCCAGAGGTCTTCAATGGCTCGTCGGGAACACACTAGAGGATCTTGATGATTAGGTTGAGGGCTTCATTGATTTTGAACAAAGACTTGATTGGGCTTTCGAGATGGTCGGGCATGAGGTCAAGAGACAAACTGCAGAGGAGCCAAATCAAGCTTGGTAAAAACTTCCCTTGGACAATAACATGACAAATGATGAGACTCAGGTAGCATGGTATTGACATAAGTTCACGATGCAGAAGGCAACGAAAAATCTCCATATGTTTGGAAGAATAACCAAATGAAGGGGGACATAGCTCTATGTAGTGAGAACATCTTCCTAAGGTCATGTTGAATCCTAGAGCCTGACAAACAAACAAAAGGATGTGCTTTGTCCAAGGTTGACTCATTGTGCTGCCAACATGTTGGCAGCCAATTTGCATTTTTATAATGTCCTTATAAGCTGCCTACACCAGAGTTTCGCAAACTTTAATTTTCGTCGCAACCTTCGAATAAAATGACACTATTGTTTCGTGCATTTTCTCTCTTACCTTGGTTCTCGTTTTCACGACTGCAAGTGTGAAAACTTTGAGTTCGAAGTCATGTCGATGGCATAAAAATAGTCACTAGATTATTATGGTTACTCTTGTTTATGTGGTCATCTCACTTCTAACTCAATGACAGTCGCACAGTTGGCAAGACACCAAACCTTTACTCACTTTGCATTTTGATCATGCTAATATGACTTCATTTCATGAGTTTCTGATGCAATGGTATTCTTGTGATTGTGATTGAATCCTTGATACATTGGTGGTTTGATGTTCTTTTGTTTTTGATCAAATGCCTTGGTGAAATGGTTTCATGAGAATGCATTARCATTATGATTGGACCTGTGGTGCAATGGTCTCATACAACGCATAAATTTTATGATCAAAGATTTGGTGCTATATTCGAAATGTTATTTTGTTTTAAATCATACACATATTATTGCGGACCAATTGTTGGTTATGAACACTATGGTTTGCAAATAGTTATTGGGTATTTGGTCATAATTTTTTTGGTTATGAATGTTATGGCTTTCATGTGAATAATCTATTTGATATTGGGTCAAAATCTTAGATTGTGATGTGAGTGATTTGATTTACCAAGACACCATGATAGCACGATATTTTTGCATAGTTTCAACTTACTCTGTCAAACCCTCACATGAATAGACATTAACACTTGCCTTGCATCTCGGGCTACCTCTGTTTGGGAAAACCAGCAAGCATTCAGTCCTGTGCCTACCCTGTCAAACCCCCTCGCCATTTACCCTATAGACCATGTGTTCTCTCCTGGCTCCTGTAGGGCGAATTGAACCCCCATGGTGTTCAGAGTCGGTTTTGGTTTCATTTTTGCCAGAGAAGACTGCTTAAGATTGCCCCCGTAATTGCCCCCAGAGTCACGTTTTTGCGTGAGCGATTCTGGGCAAACGATTTTGAATTAGATCAAACCATTGAAAACCCAGAACTATTTTTAGCCCCTTTACCTTCATCATGGGCAATTTCCTCAGAAAGTGAGTTACTATAGAGATCTATCTCTTTTTTTACAGGTCAATTTTCAGTGGCTGGAACATGCGTTTTGGGTCTGTGTGCATTTGCCGGAATGTTTATTACTTCTCCAGACCTGGGTCACAGCTCCTCTCTCACTCGTTCAGCCATGTGTCTTTTCCCCCTGTTGAACCCTTGATCAATTCAAAGGGTATTCAACTAGTCTGCCAGCAAATTTTTACATCTACAGTGTATGTGATTTTTAAATAAAAAAACATGTAAGCAGCTACAGCCACCATGATTCGATTTAATTACGCAATGGCTGATATGATTTGTTTAAATTTTAGCATGATTCTGTCTTTCTTAAATTAGAATAAGTGATTTTGTTGGATCAAATCAAATATATTTCTGTTTTTTTTTTTGTTTGCTCTGAATTAGTTTAATGTAGTTATGTTTTGGCTGTATTGATTCAAAAATGATTTTGATAGTTTAGAATTGATTCATAAATGATTTGGTTTGTTCTTGAATTAGAAAAAACAATTTTGTTGTTTGGTAAATCGTATCTAGTTCTGTTGTGATAGCATTGGTGCAATAAAACTCTGTTTGCAGATATGACCAACTACAGAATCGTTTGACTCTGTTAGCTAGTCATAAAAGTTGGATTTTTTTATGATTTTACAGTTGAACATTGTCTAAACTTGTCTACTATTGTCCACCTACAGGTACCTACGAATTTCAATGACCAATGGGCACGTTGTGGCTGTTTGAGAGATGTTTTAGTGATACAGTCTTGTTATAGGTTGTTAGCTTTAGTCAGATTTGGGAGATTATCCCCAGATTTTTGTAAACTGATTTGATAATTCCCACAGGGATGTTTTACCCTGTGGGAAGTCTTTAAATACCTCTTAATTTTTGTAATAAGGATGATCCTCACTTGTGGGAGAACCAGGCTATGGATTCCTAATACAAACTGAGACAGAAGTTGATGTTCTGCTACATCTTTCGCTTTCATGATATCAATTTTTTGTTTCAAGTTTATGCATGTCATTAGCAATTGATTATAGACTACTTTTTCTATCATAGTCTTTTGCAGAATGATGTGATTTAATTAATATGATACATGTCTGATTTCTTTCAATACTTAAAAATACAGCAATTATTTGATTCAGTTAATGAATGACAGATTTCTCTTCTTCATCAATTGAATTATTATGTATAAGTCTTTGCATACAGGTTTACCTAATCGTTAAGATTTATAAATTATAAGATTGTTGTAATTTTTATGTCTTGTTTGTCTTGTAATCAAACTTGAAGAGCACTACAGCTATCGTTTACGAGAAGCTCCTAGATAATTCGGTGCGGGTTTCCTCCCTCCGATCAGCTTAGACAGTCATGATACACAGGACAAACCTGGAGCGTTTCTCCAGGTCAGTTTGTGATTTATTTTCATTAGTATTTTTAGTATAATATTAGTAGTTTAGTTATATATATGTTTAGTTAGATTTGTAGTTAGAATTAGTATATTAGTGATTTAGTTTAGTTAGTTTTCTGTTTTATTTCTGTTCATAAAACTATAAAATCAACAAAAATATCTTTTTCTGTCTTAGGGTAGAATGTAAGTGAGTTTTCCAGGTTTTATTTAAATCTGTAAATTGCAGATATTGTACATTTTGTGAATAAGTTATTTTTATGTTAGTAGTCAGATAGTTAATTAGTTAGAGTTAGTATAGTATTAGTTAGTAGTTTGTATATATAGCATAGTTAGATTAGTTAGTGGGTTTAATAGTTAGTTTTAATTAGATTAGTTTATTAGTTTGTTTTATTTCTTTTTAGTTAGATTAGTTATTGTAGATTAGTTTTCCTTTTTTTTTTCTTAGGACCTTAGATCGGCTAATGGAGCTGCCAAACCTGTCAGGGTGGTTCATTCCAAACGGCTTGGGTTATTAGACAACCCCGGACCGGTTCCAGTCTCTCAGTTGACGGACGGTCAATTTTGCCCGTCAACAAATGGCGCTAGAAGGAGGGCCGACTGACAATATGGCCTTGTAGGAGCCTTTATTTTAAGTGTATTCAATTTCCCCCATGGCTCCCCAAATCACTGTGTTGGAACATGCTTTCAAATTCTCATTACCCGATGTTCCCAACGAGACAGTCTCTCGCTTGTCCAAACTCACCTTTGATGGTGAAGGAAATACTTCTGCTAAAGACCACCTTAACAAGTTTTGTTGCAAGTGCATCAAACATGACATCTTAGATTTAGGAGTTTTATGCAGACTTTTCGCTTTTACTTTTAGAGGTCAGATCAAACATTGGTTTGAATCCTTTCCATCATGTCACATTTTTTATTGGTTTCAATTTGTAGATGAGTTTCTAGATGCTTTTGAAATTTATGATTTTGATCAATTATGTGAAGAATTTCATACTTCGCTAATCGACAGTGATTCATCTTCAGAAAACTTTTTGACAATAGTCTATCATATCCTCTGTAAATTTAATCTTGATGACATGTCATTGGCATTAAAACTCTTCTATGATGCTTCCATCCCTTCCATCCAGTCATGTTCAATCACGAATGAAGAACCAATTGCAAATCCTATCACTCAACTGCAAGAACAATCTTCTTCGCAAGAAGAGAAAAATTCATTCGATAATGTTGAACAAGCTAGGGAGGTAGAATCTATTGATCAGGCTCTTATTGACAACCAAATCGGTTTTTCCTTTGAATCATTATATTTTCAGTCTAAGACTAGTATGGAAGATTATTCGTTTCCGGCTCAAGGTGAATACCCTCATTCTTGTAACTCGTGCTCTAATCAACATTTAAAATCAGTCATTGAAGAACACTTAAGCAACGAAAATCTTCTTGAATGTTCTAGTACTCCCATGAAACTGATTAGAGAAGAAATTAAGCAAATAGAAGAAGAAACTTTAAACCTTCATCCTCAAAATGCAATTTATTCACAGGAAAGACTAGATGCTTGTCACATAAATTTTGAATTATCTGTCACACAAAAGGCAAATCCAGATGATCATATTATGTTGAGGAATTCATCACCAAATCAGAGTAAGGGTTTTAAATAAAGTGAAGAGGATTGTCTTGAGAATACCATCATTGAGTATCATAGTTCAAGAGATTCTTTTTTTTTTCTTATTTTTGATTCCTTTTATTCTTTATATCCTGATCTATTCCTAGATTCTGGTGGACTTGACATCTTACCTACAACATACTACTCTTTTCCACCACAATCATATCCTTTCGATATGCTAAATTTTGGCGAAATCAATTCCAAACCTAACATTGATAAACTTGGATTTGATGCTTGTTCACTTTCATCACTCACATGGGAAGAGGACATGTTGCGAGATGATTTTACACAGTTTATTGTTGAAAAAGACAATGCATTATATTTTATGGAGATCAAACATTCTAAGTTTCATACTCGTTCTTTGCTTAGCTCGAATATTAATGTTGATGCTTCACATTTTGAAATGATCAATCGCATCGAAGGAAACATTCAAACCAATGATCTAATTGATTGCACGAATCCTCCTATGATGAGCTTTCCATTGATATATTCATTTCATCAAAGTCATGGTTTGCATCCCCTTTTTGTGACAGGATATTAGGATGTCTTGAATATTCATATATGAAAAAATTTCACAATAAAGACAAAGTTGAGCTTGCTTTCTTTTTACCCAAGTATCTTGGAAGTAGGCGTGACATATTTCTTTTAGATCCTTCATGTGAAGAAATTAATGAACACTTAGAGAATTGCAAGGAGGATGGGGAATTTCAACCTTGGCTGATGGTTATTCCATTTCTTCTTGATCTTGACAAGTTTTTCAATACTACTTACACTCGCCCATGCCATTATGACCCTTATCATGACAAGATTGTGCAATGGCTGGAGGATTCATACAATAAGAATATCCAAGGAAATGGTAAGATCATGCTTACTCTGTTTTTACATGATTATTATGAAGGTAAGTGTGATATGTTTCTATCATCTGTTGATATATTACCATTCTTTTTAATAATGCTTGATCTTGTTTTCATTGCAGGATTAGAGTTACTCCGATGGCTACATTAGAAACATGACTTCACGTAGTATTCTGGTTTATTTAATAGTTAGGGTAGGTTTAGGAATAGGTTTTCTTGTAGTTTTATTTCTCACTATTTCTCTTTGTAATAATGCAGTCTTGCACGCAAGTGGGCGCACCACGAGAACCATAATACGACTGTTGTCAGGGAAGTCCCCTTGATCCTTTTTCTCTTTACTTCTAGTTGAACTTTTATTTTCAAAAATGCAGTATCGTCATGAAAATCTTAAATGGAAAGTAAAGAGATAAATAAATCTAAATCAACCCTGACCCAAGGTACCATGAGTAGGACTGTTTTCCCATCATTCAGGATTTTCCTACTTTCTTTCAGTTTCCCAAGGGATTTGTTGCATGAGGTTTTCAGATGCACCTTCTGTGCATATTTGTTTTTTGTTTTTGTTGTTTGGATTTCTTTGCTTTCCAATTTTTTCTTCGCTGGTGTGTTTTGATTTCTCCCTTATGCTTACTAGTTTTTGCTGTTGAAATACACATACCTGAATTTCTGAACTATTCAGACAAGGAAAACAGAAAATCCTTTCTCTGAAATAACTGCTGAGAAATTGTGTAAACATCAATTATATACTTCTGGAATTTACATATGTGTTGGCAAAGATTCTTGTTTGAAAGAAGTTAGTTGATTTTGATCTCTGAGTAAAGCCTATCATGATCATATTTTATCTTTTTACGTTGTCCCTATTCCTTAAGGGAATGACTCAGAAGATGTCTCCCTGCCTTAGAAAGTTGGTTCTGTAAACAAACCATCTCTGGATCTTAATAAAGGATAGTTCTAAAAAATTATGATGAGGTCTATAAAAAATATGTTAAAATATCATAATTTTCAGTGTCACCCCGCTCAATCATATATCTTTAAAAAAATTAAAACATAAAAGAGCTGTGGGAAGTGCTTGTAAACCCGTCGGGATGCTGAACAGGTCTGCTGGAAGCGGGTAAATGCATGCATGATGCCAAGACAACTTCATCGGGGTACTGAACGGGCCTTCTGGTAGCAAAGCAATGTCAAGTATATGAAAATTTACAAATAAGAAACCTCTTAACCTTAAAATGTCCTTTATTCTGATCCAGAACTTCTTGGCAGGATACGGATGTCAGAGTGGGTTAAATGGCAACCCTGTCGAGGCTATGGACGCCTACTAGCAACAGTGGCTATTTCAACAGTATTGGAGATTTTATCTTTAATATCGTGGCTCGCTTGTCTTAAGACAGTTATCGGTTTTCATCCTTTAAACACTGTTGGTATTTGGTTAATGATGATGTTTACACAATTTTCTGGTTGTTATTTTTGAGTTAGAATTTTTCTCATTATCATAATCTGAATTTGTTCTTTCGGCAGAGATAGCTGCTTCTACCAGTGTGTCACCATTGTTGGCAGCCAATTCGCATTTTTATAATGTCCTTATAAGCTGCCTACACCAGAGTTTCGCAAACTTTGATTTTTGTCGCAACCTTCGAATAAAATGACACTATTGTTTCGTGCATTTTCTCTCTTACCTTGGTTCTCGTTTTCACGACTGCAAGCGTGAAAACTTTGAGTTCGAAGTCATGTCGATGGCATAAAAATCGTCACTAGATTATTATGGTTACTCTTGTTTATGTGGTCATCTTACTTCTAACTCAATGATAGTCGCACAGTTGGCAAGACACCAAACCTTTACTCACTTTGCATTTTGATCATGCTAATATGACTTCATTTCATGAGTTTCTGATGCAATGGTATTCTTGTGATTGTGATTGAATCCTTGATACATTGGTGGTTTGATGTTCTTTTGTTTTTGATCAAATGCCTTGGTGAAATGGTTTCATGAGAATGCATTAACATTATGATTGGACCTGTGGTGCAATGGTCTCATACAACGCATAAATTTTATGATCAAAGATTTGGTGCTATATTCGAAATGATATTTTGTTTTAAATCATACACATATTATTGTGGACCAATTGTTGGTTATGAACACTATGGTTTGCAAATAGTTATTGGGTATTTGGTCATAATTTTTTTGGTTATGAATGTTATGGCTTTCATGTGAAAATCTATTTGATATTGGGTCAAAATATTGGATTGTGATGTGAGTGATTTGATTTACCAAGGTTTCATGATAGCACGATAGTTTTGCATAGTTTCAACTTACTCTGTCAAACCCTCACATGAATAGGCATTAACACTTGCCTTGCATCTCGGGCTACCTCTGTTTGGGAAAACCAGCAAGCATTCAGTCCTGTGCCTACCCTATCAAACCCCCTCTCCATTTACCCTATAGACCGTGTGTTCTCTCCTGGCTCCTGTAGGGCGAATTGAACTCCCATGGTGTTCAGAGTCGGTTTTGGTTTCATTTTTTCCAGAGAAGACTGCTTAAGATTGCCCCCGTAATTGCCCCCAGAGTCACATTTTTGCATGAGCGATTCTGGGCAAACGGTTTTGAATTAGATCAAACCGTTGAAAACCCAGAACCGTTTTTAGCCCCTTTACCTTCAATGTGGCCAGTTTTCTCAGAAAGTGAGTTAATACAGAGATCTAGCTCTTGTTTTATAGGTCAATTTTCAGTGGCTGGAACATGCGTTTTGGATCTGTGTGCATTTGCTGGAATGTTTATTACTTCTCTAGACCGGGGTCACAGCTCCTCTCTCACTCCTTCAACCATGCGTATTTTCCCCCTGTTGAACCCTTGATCAATTCAAAGGGTATTCAACTAGTCTGCCAGCAAATTTTTACATCTACAGGGTATGTGATTTTTAAAGAAAAAAACGTGTAAGCAGCTACAGCCACCATGATTCGATTTGATTGCACAATGGTTGGTATGATTTGTTTAAATTTTAGCATGATTCTATCTTTCTTAAATTAGAATAAGTGATTTTGTTGGCTCAAATCAAATATATTTCTGTTTTGTTTTTTGTTTGCTCTAAATTAGTTTAATGTAGTTCTATTTTGGTTGTATTGATTCAAAAACGATTTTGATAGTTTAGAATTGATTCATAAATGATTTGGTTTGTTCTTGAATTAGAAAAAATGATTTTTTTGTTTGGTAAATTGTATCTAGTTCTGTTGTGATAGCATTGATGCAATAAAACTTTGTGATAGCATTAGAAAAAATGATTTTTTTGTTTGGTAAATTGTATCTAGTTCTGTTGTGATAGCATTGATGCAATAAAACTTTGTTTGCAGATATGACCAGCTACAGAATCGTTTGACTCTGTTAGCTAGTCATAAAAGTTGGATTTTTTTATGATTTTACAGTTGAACATTGTCTAAACTTGTCTATTATTGTCCACCTACAGGTACCTGCGAATTTCAATGACCAATGGGCATGTTGTGGCTGTTTGAGAGATGTTTTAGTGATACAGTCTTGTTATAGGTTGTTAGCTTTAGTCAGATTTGGGAGATTATCCCCAGATTTTTGTAAACTGATTTGATAATTCCCACAGGGATGTTTTACCCTGTTGGAAGTCTTTAAATACCTCTTATTTTTTGTAATAAGGATGATACTCATTTGTGGGAGAACTAGGCTATGGATTCCTAATACAAACTGAGACAGAAGTTGATGTTCTGCTACAGCTTTCGCTTTCATAATATCAATTTTTTGTTTCAAGTTTATGCATGTCATTAGCAATTGATTATAGACTACTTTTGCTATCATATTCTTTTGCAGAATGATGTGATTTAATTAATATGATCCATGTATGATTTCTTTCAATACTTAAAAATACAGCAATTATTTGATTCAGCTAATGAACGATAGATTTCTCTTCTTCATCAATTGAATTATTCTGTATAATTCTTTGCATACAAGTTTATCTAATCGTTAAGATTTATAAATTATAAGATTGTTGTAATTTTTATGTCTTGTTTGTCATGTAATCAAACTTGAAGAGCACTACAACTATCGTTTACGAGAAGCTCCTGGATAATTCAGTGCGGGTTTCCTCCCTCCGATCAGCTTAGACAGTCATCATACACAGGACAAACCTGGAGCGTTTCTCCAGGTCAATTTGTGATTTATTTTCATTAGTATTTTTAGTATAATATTAGTAGTTTAGTTATATATATGTTTAGTTAGATTTGTAGTTAGAATTAGTATATTAGTGATTTAGTTTAGTTATTTTTATGTTTTATTTATGTTCATAAAACTATAAAATCAACAAAAATATCTTTTTCTGTCTTAGGGCAGAATGTAAATGAGTTTTCCAGGTTTTATTTAAATCTGTAAATTGTAGATATTGTACATTTTGTGAATAAGTTATTTTTATGTTAGTAGTCAGATAGTTAATTAGTTAGAGTTAGTATAGTATTAGTTAGTAGTTTGTATATATAGCATAGTTAGATTAGTTAGTGGGTTTAATAGTTAGTTTTAATTAGATTAGTTTATTAGTTTGTTTTTTTTCTTTTTAGTTAGATTAGTTATTGTATATTAGTTTTCTTTTTTGTTTTCTTAGGACCTTAGATCGGCTAACGGAGCCACTAAACCCGTCAGGGTGGTTCATTCCAAATGGATTGGGTTATTAGACAATCCCGGACCGGTTCCAGTCTCTCAGTTGACGGACGGTCAATTTCGCCTGTCAACACAACAAAAAGAAAATACTTTTCCCTTCCTCTTTTTGGGGTATATTTGATTTTTTTTGTCTTTTTTCAATAAATTTGGAAAGCTTGAAAAAGAATAAAATAATGATACATTACAAAGGAGAAACAAGTGTCACAGGCATACTATATCCTCCATGCAAGGAACACACTGATGCTCAGAGAAAGGGAACATATTGTAGGACAAGGACACTCGAAAAATTCCTCCATGGGTCAAGGTGTCAAGAAGCAAAAGGAAAAGTGCTACGGGGCTTGTGCATAAGGCATGCTTCAGATGGTTCAGTTGAGAGAAACATGGAGTTGGCATTAGGCCAAATATGCAGGAATACAAATTTGATTAATAAGACACAATGATAACATCCTTCAATGTAACTTTAATGAGCCCAGAGAAGGTATGATCGACGGTTTTTCATTTTTAGAGAGTCTGAAAAAACGTAAAAGGAGACTCTGTTGGGGTACCTTTTTTGAAGGTAGTCTAGTTGGTTTGAAAAAGGGGTAAACTAGCACCAAAAAGATGTCCATTCAAAACCATTTTAACGAGTGTGATAAAGACTAGATCACTCAGCAATCTTTTCATTTTTAAGGAGTCTGAAAAGAGCTTAACTATGGAATCTGTATGAGATGTTCTTCTAGACCTATTTTAATGAGTGTGAAGAAACAAGGTCACTCGGTGATCTTTTCAATTTTAGGGAGTCTGAAAAGAGATTAACTATGGACTCCATGGGGGTTCCTTTTTCGTAATTTTAGTCCCTCAGGGCCGAAAAAGGGTTAAAATTATACCTGAGAATACTCTTCTAGAGAATCGAGGTTCCTAGAGTATACCTTTGTTCGTACAGTTGACCATCCGGACCGAAAAAGGGGTAAACTACCGCCGATCAAACATGCCTTCAAATTTCAGTTTAGCAAGCATGAAGGGCAACAAGATCGCTCGGCAATATTTTCATGTTTAGAGGGTTTGAAAAGGGCTTAAAATAAGACCCATTGTGTTTTGGGAGTCTCGAGGGTGAGGTCAAGAGTGATAATGAATCATGCAAATGAGGCTCATACTTGTAATCAGGAAAAAATAATAAGGACTCTCGAGCCTATAGTCATTAGTGATGGCATCGATACCAAAAATGAAACTAGGATCTACCTATGACATCCATGAAAGGGGGAGACTCTACCACTAAATTACGACACTTATAAAGTAGCAATGATGGTTCTGTGTTGCAACTTGGTGAGGTTGATCCTATGGCAAAGCGGCAAAGACAACGAGATACAGAGAGTGGAGGTGGAATCCTAACTTAGATGCAACAAGTTGGAAAAATGACTTTTTACCAAAGGACCTTAAAAATGTCCCAAATCTCCAAAAAAATTCCCGATACCCAAAGTAACACTTATCGTAACAATCCATAAGAAACTCATGGACCATACTAAATGATTTCCAGGCTAGAAAAAATGACAAAGGGGTCCAAAAAATGACAAAAAGGGGCCAAAACATCTATAAATAGAAGCTGGCAGCTCATTATCACCATTGTTAATTGAGAATTTGACTAAGAAGCCAAAAACACTCCTTTGTCAAAAGAGTTGATTATGGGAGCTTCAGTGGATGAAACGAACTTTCGCTTGGACCAAGTAAGTACATATTATCCTCTCTTTCATTTCAATTAGTCATTTGTGCATTTCTTTTTGTTTTTTGGGGGGGCGTTGACCTTTAAAAAGGTCGGCCCTATGTATATGTGGGTTGTCCTATGATATCTAGCGTATGCCCACATTGCAGAGAAAATATTGTACATGAGCATACATGACTGTGTATATTACAGCCCGCGTATACCCTCCAACATGTTGAAAAAATTAAAATATGCAAGAGTTAATCCCCTCTGAACTTGTGAATTTGTAGGATGTATATTCACCGGAGAGAGAGGGAGCATGAGGAAATTGATATTGTTGTCAGAGAGGACCCTGATGCTACCTCCGCATTGGCTTAATGTGGTTTGTTGAAATTATTCCAGTTTCCATTCATGCAGGCATAACCCAGGCTACCGAATGCCTTAGTAGATTACTACATCCTGACGCGGAGGCATTCATGCTTGAGGGATAGTCGTTGACTCCAATGACTGAAGATATCTATTTTCTGACTGGCCTCTCAAGGAGAGGGGAACCAGTCAACTTTCACACTTTTCCCTCTGGGCCTCACAACATAGAGGAGTTGATTGGACTCCATTGCGAAGCTGGCACTGACAAAGTGGGAACTCAGGTGCCGATAAACAATATTTCAAACTTATCACTGAAATTGATAGTTTTTCTCATTGGGAGGATCATTGGATCCACATATTTACATCAGGCTTCCTGGGCGCACATGAATTGTGTGTTTCATTTCTTAAATGCAAAAATTTTTGACTGGAGTACCACCTTACTAGACTGCATGAAGAGGCAGCTGATAGAGTGTCATATGCAGAGACACATAAACTTTGGGTCCGGGACTATTCTTTTCTCTTTCTTCTTCGATAGGGTCCCCAATCTCAGTCCTAGATAGACAATATGAGGGAACGAGGCCTCTCTCCCATCGTTATGTAGGTGGGCGGCATTTTTTCCATGACAAGGGGGAGGGAGGACCATCGAGGCCTTCGACGACAAGTTTTTTGCCTGGTGGTCACGACAAATTCCAGCCATAGAGGACTACCCCTATGTCGGGATCAACTTTTCCAGAGATCCTGACATGCTTGTACCTCCCAGAGAGGAGTGAGGAGAGATGGGTAAGTTTGTTTTTTGTTTTCAAAGTTATTTAATTTTTTATGTTTTTTCATATATATCTTCTTTTCTTTTTTTTTGTATACCAGAGTATCTGACACGTATGTATCTATTATGTGCAGATGTGGGGTTGGTGTGTCCAACAGACTTCATGAGGACCAGGCGGCGTCCTCGACCAGAGACAGGACCAGCCGCAGTCGGCGGACCAGAAGTAGCAGGGGGACCTCTAGCCAGAGAAGCTGAGAGAGTTTTGAGGCAAGTGGAGCGGAACCTCACCACTCTTACTCATACAATTCATATGGTGGAGATCGAGGATCTTCCACCGTCTATGCAGACTCACGTTGTTGGGGTACCATGGACCTGGGTCCAGCTCTTTTGGCATTTGGCCAATGTCGTTGTTTACTATGGCAGGGCCAACAGGCCCCGTCATTAGCTAGGCTAGACTTCTTACGTGTCGAGGGCACCTTTTGTATATTTTTGAGGGCATAAGCCACATGAGTCTTAGTGGACCTATTTTTGAGGCGCTTGCGCCTACCCATGTACTCTGATATTTTGTGATATATATATATATATATATATATATATGTGTGTGTGTATTTACATCTTCTTTTGTTTTATGGATTACATTTATTTACAGATGTATTTATATGTTGTGTGTGTGATTTTTCTTATATGTGTGCAATATGTCAATCTAATATATGATTAGCTAGAGTATTTGTGATTTGATTCAATCTCCTAGGAACATGGATATACGTAATGTAATCAAATCTTCGTTCTAAGAGATGTACCCTAAGGAAGCATCGGTGTAGAGTAGGATCATAAATGCAGTAAACTCCATTTAATTGAGACACAACTAGCTGAGCATTTAAGTAGACTTGAAGGTGAGAGATACCATTGGACAAAGCGTCACAAAGCAACTCTAAGACTACGATGTATTCGGAAAAATTGTTTGTAGTGTCACCTAAACAGATACCTCATGAAGATAGTAATTGGCCCTATGGTGTGAAAATCACCCAAACTGCGGAAGCAAGCCTCCGAGTGTGCCAGCAAGCGTTGTCCACAAACCCAACAAACACCTCTGATTCTCTTGACATTTGCCACATTGAAATATATGACATCAAAAATGACACGTCCATAAAACTAAAAAGACAAAAACTAAAAAAGAAAATGTACAATAACTATACATATGTACAAGAAGTCACCCAAGGAAACCCACCTACGAGTAATACTTCTTGAGGTAGAGCCCATTTCTAGGCTCCACCAAATCATTTCCCTCAAAGTCCACTAGACGATAAGTGCACATCTTTAGAACCTATTTCACAATGAAGGGTCTGAACCACATGGGTTTGAACTTGCCTGCCCCTAAGGGGTCCTTATCTTGGTCATAGACTGGGACAAGGTCACCTTCAGAGAAACCTCGAGGATGAACGAACCAATCATACTGACTCTTAACTTTTTGCTTGTGAGCCTCGTTAGCCAAGGCCGCATAACAATGCTACTCATTGAGTTGCTCGAGGTATAATAAATGCTCTTCAAGCGATGAAGTGCCTGGCAATAACTGTACTTCCAACTTTAGAGACGGTATCTGGCACTCTATGGGTAAGACTGCTTCCAGCCCGTAAATGAGTTGAAAATGTGAGAAATCGGTTGCAGTCTTAACAGATGTTCGGTAGGCCCATAATGCTGAGTATAACATCAAATGCCAATTTGACTTGGCCAAATTGATCATTCATTATAGAATGGTCTTAAGATATTTATTTACATCTTCCACCTGACCATTCGCTTGTGGGTAGTAGGGTAACGAATGTTCTTGCCTAAACACAAGATTTGATGTTAACTCAGACATCATTTTGTTCTGAAAGTGACTTCCATGGTCAGTGACTCTTTGGGCATAACATCACCTGAATCGACCAGAAGTTCCGAGATGAGTTCCACAAAGACCAGCGACTTTTTAGATTTCGTCGAAACAACATCTAAGTCAAATTACTAGAAGACAACTATCCATCTACTGATCTTTCCACCAATTACTCATTGTGTCAACACGTACTGAAATGGATTCACAACAGCAATGACGGTGGTCTTGTGAAACAAGATATAATGACGGAACCATTGGATAGCATGAACTGCTGCCAACACGAGTTTTTCAATGTGGGAATAATTGAGTTTCATTCCAACCAGGCCTCGACTCAGGTAGTGAATCACATATTCTGAGAGAAAATCATCCTCCTGAACTAAGACCATACCAATGGTCAACTCTGTTGCAGCCAAGTACAATAATAAATATTTATTATAATTGGGTGTCCAAAGCAGAGGGGTAGTTGTGAGGGTGCATTTTAATGCTTCAAAAGAGAATTGAGAGGCTTCGTCCCAATTAAAAGGAATGTCCTTCTTCAATAAACGCATGAAATCCTTTGTGATCTCGGCATAATTTGCGATGAAACGATGTAAAAAGTTTGCTTTTCCCTGTAAACTCTGAAGTTGAAGGATTATGCGCGGTGGATGAAAATGAACTATTGCCTCAACTTTGAGAGGATCGACCATGATCTCTGTTATCGAAACTATGAAACCTAGAAAACGACCCGACGTTATGAAAAAACTGCATTTGTTTGTATTCAAGTGAATCTGGTAGTAGCGACATCGCTCAAAGATAATTTGGAGGTGTGCGAGATGATTAGCTCTCTTATGAGATCATGATGCTAAATCATCAAGGTAGGCCTCGACTATATGTTTGAGATCATGGAAAGAAAAATGCATGGCCCGCTGAAAGGTAGCTCCAGCATTTTTTAGACCAAAAGGCATTTTTTGATAAGCGAATGTACCACATGGACAAATGAAAGTGGTTTTGTGTTGGTCTTTGGGTTTGATCTGTATCTAATTGTATCCCGAAAAACCATCCATGAAAGAAAAGGCTTCGCAACCTACGCATTCATCGACTATCTGGTCAATAAATGGTGTGGGGAAATTATCCTTTGGACAATATTTGTTTAAATCATAGAATTTTGTACATACGTGAATCGTACCCTATTTTTTGTCGACCGGAACAAGATTTGACACCCATTGAGTCAACAGGATGGGGTAGATAAAACCTGCTTTGAGCATTTTCTCTACTTCAGCCTTAATAGCTGCTACTTTCTTAGGATTGACTAGATGAAGCTTTTGTCGGACCGGCTTAGTGTCAGGATAAGTCGTGATTTCTTGTTCAATGATTCTTGGATCTATGCTTGGAATTTCCTCATAAGACCAGGAAAAAACGTCACGGAATTCTTTAAATAAATCTGTGTATATTCGAATCTCCTCGGGGGAACAATCAGCTCCGACAAGAATATTCTCTACAATGCCAGGGGTTCTGGAGATATTAATAGGTATCGTTTCAGTGATGGTTGCCATATTACCCTCGATGTAAATAGCATGTGTAGCCAAGGGATTGATAGGACAAGACTGATCTCTAGTCATAGTCAAAGTGAATTCTCCTGCTTCAATTCTTCTTAACTCTGGGAGGAAATAATATCTGTGATGGAGATCATCCCAGAGTTTGTCCGAACTAGTCATTGCTTCAATAATATTTTCATCTGAAGGCAAGACTAAGTAAAAAGAATCAGTATCATCAAGGGAACCTTGATCCCAAGTAGGCTATAGTATCGGATCTAACTTCTATGCGAGAGTCAGATCGGGGTCAGCGAAAGCTTGCTGGACTATTGAGTGCACAACTTTTGTCGCGGACAAGGGCATGGACATACCAAGGTACCCTATCCCTTCTATCATGTCTGATGTGGAAGGAAGATTCCATGGATCGTTGAAGTAGGTCATACGAAATGATGAGACTTGAAAAATATTAACCTTAGGATGGTCTGAAATGAACTTAACATCGTCGGAAGGAGGCAGGTAATCAAAAGTACCCATCAAAGGTGGGCACAAACCAACCCCTATGTTGACGATATCGGGTTGAGAGTTATCAATCATTGGGACCGTGGATGCCCCCGATGAAGGGTCAGGACAAGAGAGAGACAACTGATCAATGGTCACGATCTGACCCTCATGTGGAAACAACAAGACCCGAAAAACTGTAGCGACCACTGCTTGCATAGAATAGGTCCAACTCCTTCCTAACAAGAGATTGTAGTCGAGAGATGCATCGACCACTTCAACCTCGATGCACATGGTCTTCCCCCTAACTACATGGGAAAATAGGGTATGATTCCATGTGGTTGGAACAAACGACCATCGAAAGCAGTAAGAAGAGTCAGTGACGGAGACAAAATGGGTTGGCCAATGACCTTCCAACATGCCAATGACATCATGCATGTCGAGGCCCCCTCATCAACCACCGTGCGAAAAATGTTTCGAGTAAAAATTATCATGGTGTAAGCCACTACTATCTGAAACACCACATGGTAAGGGAGACGAGGTTTTAAGTCGGTCGTATCAAGCATGATCATACCCAGATTACAAGTCTCATCGGATCCTGAGGTGACTAACGGATCCTTTCTCTAGGAAGGGCAGCTCTGGAGGACCTCCAAAGAAGACATCGCACAAGGGGTTTGAGACAAATCCTCCACCACAGAGTAGTTATGGGCGGCCCTTGCATTTGGATTGTGAGAAGCTTTCTTGAATGCATCTTTTGGGATGCGTGTCATTTTTTCGCCCAACATCTTCTCGATATGGAGGAAGAGGTGGGTTTTCGGCTTCTTTATTCTTCTCAAAGGTGTTTGGAATTCCATAATCATGTGCTCTAGTTGATATATAGGAATCACCTTTCATCATATACACATTCGCGAATGAAGGATTAATTGAATACGGAGGGGGTACTTGACTGCCCCCATCCGTGCTCGGAGAGGCTTGAGTTAAATTTTTCCCATGTTGAAATGGTTTTGTTAACACAGCAGGCTGTTGCTATGCCAATAACTTTTGGGCCTCTACGAGCCAAGGGCACTGGTGAGTCGGGTGGTCTTCTATGCACAGGTTACACGGATACTTCAACTTCTTATTTTCTATGTCACCCCCGCTAGCATTATTAGTAGGTTTCTTATCCCCCTTACTCTTCTTTCATTTTTTCTTCTTTTTGTCGGGTTGTTGGGTGGCCTTCGGGTTTTTCGATTTCACACTGTGTACATTCGACGTTTGGGTAGGGGGGGTAGTCGGACCAATGTTCTAGCTGGTCTCTTTCTACTGTATCGAAAATTGTTGCAATTGTTTTGACAGTTGATCAACGAACTTCATTTGTGTTGAACCAACAATACCATCGGCATGTGGCCCAGCTCTCTGTCTGGTCTTATCAAGTATGGACCGCAGTGCATATGGAAAATTTTCATAAAGTAAACCAGACTAAGAGTAAATCATCTCTAGTTGTTGAGCTCTCTTTATTGCATCTTCTTCGAAAAACACTCCCAATGTTGCGACGTCTTTGGATAACTAGGGAACCAAAGACTTAAGGAACCACTCAAGAAGGATTGCTGGTGGGACTGGTGCTTTAATCAAACTCTTCCGGTGTCTGCATTCTCGAAAGTGATCGGGGATATGGTCTACCTTTTTCTACTCAAATTTGGCCAGCAATTCAGTGCCGGCATCATATCTCACAGGTAATTGGAAATGGTTTAAGAAATCCATTGCCAATTCACCGAAGGAAGAGTATCTCGAGCGGTCAAGCTCAATGTACCATTTCATGGAACTCCCTATGAGAGTGCGTTGAAACAAACGCAATTGGATAGAGTCATATTTCAATGAATTGGATGAGCACCAAAGATGAAAGGTAGTCACATGATCACCTGGATCTTCATTAGGCTTAGCTTCGAACTTTGGAATGTCCGAAGGTAACTTGGTCAGCATAGGAGGCCAACGCGGATCGTGACAGATGGGGTCATTCAATAAACTTGTCAACTCTGGAAAATGCAAAGTTTCCAAAAACCGTAGTTTGGGTTGTTGATTATAACCAAGGAAAAAGGAGCCTGGATTTTGGTTGGCACCAAGTTGCCAGGAAAATTTAGGTTGATGGACAGGGTTCTAGTAAAAACCATGGCCATGACCAGCATACAGATTATGTTTTTGTTGTGACATCATCAGTTGACTCCCATAATAGGATGAAAAGGGCTAGGCTTGCATCACATTCCGAGGATTTTGGGAAGGGTTTCCCCCTTCCATTCCAATGCGCATAGGTACTGAGCCTTGCTTGGGGCTCCATTGGATATGGAAATGGTTTTCCCCAGTCGACATCCCTGGAAAGGGAAGTGATCCCTACCACAGATTCCAGGTTCCTTTTGAGGAAGGAATTCCTAAGTTTGCCCCCTGTGCAGGAATAGTACCCTACATAGGATTTTGTTGTCCATAACTAGGGTTTCCCCCAACCGAGATGGAAGATGATGAGAAAGTGTTGTTACCAAATGTGCAGAACAAAGAGAACAGTGTCGAATCAACTGGAATGTTATAAGAAGGAAGTCCTTGACTACCTACTCCAAACAAACTATGGTTTATGTTCGTCCCAGCGGAGTGTTTGTGAGAACCACCAAGTGAAGGGGATGAAGGAGGTATATGACCCCCTCCATAAGGGAAAGTGTTAGAGGGAGCTGAAGTGCCCCCCATAGATCCTTGCAAAGGAGCATTGGAGATCCCTGCCCCGAGACCTAAAGTTTATAGAGTGGAGTAGGAAAGTACAGGGCTTGTAGCAAAGCCAAGCATCCCGTATGAGAACAGAGGGCCTATCATACTCTGGGTAAATGGATTAGTGATCACCATCATATATGGAATCGGACGATTGCCTGAGGTAGAGGCAGTCGAAACCATAGTGGCCTGGACCAAAAATGGTTGGTTAGGAGGTGGAACACCCCCTGTAGTGACAGTCGTAGAGGGAATATGAGTATTCCCTATTGTGGGTGGGAAATCCCTCCTATGGACTAGCACTAAGGGTTTTATCATGCATGCAGAAATGACCTAAAGATGCTTATTTTTACCATCATCCCATGCCTAGACCCCCATTACTCCTATGTAAATACAAGGCTCAAGAGATTAAGTTGACATACCTTATTCTTCGTGTTTGATGTCGATCCCTTTTCATGCTTGGTCGTTCTTTGACTGCAACTCTCCTCCCAATGCTGACCTGCATTCACTAAAGACAAACAAAGAACTCCACATGCATTTTATCTATGAACTAATGGGTTAGAGATTTAATCAATCGTACAATCAATATTCCAATAATGACAATCTCATATGGAGAGACAGGAAAATCAATTCTTTTATTAACTTCACAATGATACCTTACAATGATAAAGTCGGCTACTGCTCCTCGATCCTAGTCCTAGGCTCTTCTTCCACAGTCTTCCAACTGCTTTTCTCTATACTTCTCTTTGCACAAGGATGGATAAAGGTTGGGACAAAGGAAATGCTTAATCGGGTATAGTTTCTCTACTATGATTCTCCTCTTCCAAATGGGACCCCTAACCCTTATTTTATAGGCTAGAAGAAGCTAGGTATTTGGTCAAATTTCTGGCCATGCATGGTTGAAAGGTTTAGTTAACTTACCTAAATCTGTGTGTTCCATCAGCAACTTTCCTTTTTTCATGATTTTGTAGGTACACATGGGTTGTCTTGGGTCAACTAGTGTGTACACACATGCAGTAATGTAGCAGGATGCGTGGGCCTTTATAAAAGGGGTTTTTAAGAAGAGTTGTTCAACAATGTTTTGGCAAAGAAGGAATCTGAGATGGACTGATGCCAGGTAAGCATGTCTGGTAAAAATTAGGGTTATAACAGATGCCCCCTAATGCGTGAGGTCATAAGAGCATCTGATGGCCGAAATAAATTAACAATCTTCATCGGTGTGTCGAACAAGTAAGCCCAGGGACCAGAAATCGGGAGGTGTCGTCTACAAAATAATAATTGTATCACCGAGGCGGGCATACCCATGCTCAAGATAAAATAAAATCATGGCTACCAATCAAATACAATGTAGATCCATGTCATATAACTATATTAAGTGTAGCCGCGAGCAATACACAATGGAGCTACATCTCGAAATCAAAAAGATATACGTGTAGAGTATCCATCTTCTAGAAGATGATAAGCCCTGATGGATGGAGATGAGGTCCTTAGAGCTTGAGCAATAAATTCAAAATCTTCAAAACTTGGGTAGGAGTGTAATATGAGTGTACGACTTCACTACCCAGAGGTATTCAATGGCTCGTCGGTCATGGACTAGAGATTATTGATGATCAGACAGAAGGCTTCATTGATTTCGAACAAAAACTTGATTGGATGTTTAGGATGGCCGAGCATGAGGGCAAGAGACAAAATGAAGAGGGGTCGACTCAGGCTTGGTAAAAAATTCCCTTGGACAATAGCATGAAAAATGATGAGACTCGGGTAGCATGGCATTAACATAAGTTTACGAGGCAGGAGGCAATGCAAACTCTCCATATGTTTGGAAGAATAACCAAATGGAGGAGGACACAACTCTATGTAGTGAGAACAGCTTCCTAAGGTCGTATTAAATCCCATAGCTTGAAGAAAAAATGGAAGGATGTTCCAAGGGTGACTCATTGCACTACCAAATAAAAAGAAAATAATTTTCCCTTCCTCTTTTTGGGGTATATTTGAATTTTTTGTCTTTTTCAATAATGTTGGAAAAAGAATAAAAGAATGTTGTGTTACAAACGATGGATGAGTGTTGCAAACATTCAAGTTCAAGGTGCAAGAAAAATACTAATTTTCAAAGTAAGGACACTCGGGAAAAATCCCTCTTGGGGCCAAAGGTGTCAGGACACAGAGGCAAAGTGCTACAGGGCTTGCGTATAAGGCATGCTTCAGATGGTTCAATTGAGAGCAACATGGAGCCATCATTACGCCAAAGATGTGGGTATGCAAATGCGATTAATACAACACACAATGGTAATGTCCTTCGATGTAAGTTTAACGAGCCCAGAGAAGGTAAGCTCGGTGGTTTTTCATATTTAGAGAGTCTGAAAAAATGTAAAAGGAGACTCCGTTGGGGTACCTTTTTCGAAGGTAGTCTAGTCGATTCGAAAAAGGGGTAAACTAGCACCGATAAGACATCTATTCAAAACCATTTTAACGAGTGTGATAAAGACAAGATCACTCGGCCATTTTTTTATTTTTAAGGAGTCTGAAAAAAGCTTAACTATGGAATCCGTCAGGAATGTTCTTCTGGACCATTTTAATGAGTGTGAAAGAATAAGGTCACTCGACGATCTTTTCAATTTTAGGGAGTCTTAAAAGAGCTTAACTATGGACTCCATGGGGGTTCCTTTTTCATACATTTAGTCCCTCAGGCCCAAAAAAGGGTTAAAATGATACCTGAGAGTACTCTTCTAGAGAACTGAAGTTCCTTAGAGTATACCTTTGTTCGTACAGTTGACCGTCTGGACCGAAAAAGGGGTAAACTACCGCCGGACAGACGTGACTTCAAATTTCAGTTTAACGAGCATGAAGGGCCACAAGATCACTTGGCAATATTTTCATGTTTAGAGGGTCTGAAAAGGGATTAAAAGAAGACCCGTTGGAGGCTACAAATCAAGTATGAAACTGGTTTAGGTGGAGCCCATTGTTAGGCTTAGACCAAGAGTCTCTTCGATAGTCAACTTGGGAAGTCTCCCAAAAGGGAAGAAAACACAAACCACGGTGTAAGTCCTCCTGCGGTATAGAAACCGTAGTCATGGCTTCCAGGATAGCCTCATCTGAAGAAAATTCAAACTCCAAGAAATCACGCGAATGAGGGTCGACAGTCCCAAAGGGTGAAGTAAACTAACCATACTCTATATGACGATGGAGGTTCTAGCCAGGAATGGCAGAGTCTATCAGTGAAGAATCACAAGAACGAGGGCTTGAGGATCTATAAACAATGAGATCAGACTCAGAAGGAGACTCAAGATTACTTGGACCAAGAGGGGGAAGCAAGGGCTCCCATGCCCCCACTGGGTAAACCAAAGGATCAATTATTGAGACCAAGTCTCAAGAAGGCAAACATGATTTCATAGGTTCCTACTCAGAATAAATTGAACATCAAGGATAAGATGCCACATAATTAACCCATGGCAAGGTATAGTCTACACGAATGCTAGGAACATATAAAGGGGTAGTCTGAAATAATGTCGAATTAGGATGGTGATTATCATATGCCAGCTGGTCGATAGTGACAATGCTTTCATTGTGAGGGAAATGCATCACCCAGAAGAGCGTAGACACCACATCATTCATAGCATATACATAATCATGCTCGAGAAGCATATTGAAATCTAATGGGCCTTGCACCACTATAACATCGACACGGACAATCTTCCCACCTAATGAGATAGGAAACTGAGGAAGAACCCCCAATTTTTCACTAGGATTTCTGTCAAAATCCAACAGTTCATGCGAAGAAGACACAAGCTCAGGAGATCCCAATACTTTCCAAACCGAGGAGGATAAAATACTTGCAGAGGATCCTTCATCCACAATACATCGATAAATGTTTTTTGAATTAACTTCAACCCTTATTTGAAGAGGTGTGGCAAAAGGAAGACAAGGCTCAACAAGGTCATTCCAATCAAAGGAAACCATCCTAGGTCTTGGAGGGGGTGTGCTTGGAACGAGCAGAATTCCCCCTTGTTCTGAAAGTATTGAACCAGAAATGCTAAAAACATAGTCAGTAGACATGTCACTCCCCAAAAGAAAAGTGGGATCATCCGATGGCTGCATCGGCATGACCACTTTCGCAACCAATGAATGAATAGACTGCAGGACTACATGGTCTAGAGGTGCCTCACCCCCCAAAAGTGGAATGGGATCAGCTGATGACTGCATCGACATGACCACTTTATCAACCAATGGTTGAAAAGGATGAGAGACTACAAGGTCTAAAGGCACCTCACACCTCAAAAGAGGAGTGGGATCAGTTGATGACTGCATCGGCGTGACCACTTTCTCAACTAAAGGTTGAATAGGCTGAGAGACTACAAGGTCTAAAGGCACCTCACCCCCCAAAATAGGAGTGGGATCAGTTGATGACGGCATCGGCATGACCACTTTCTCAACCAATGGTTGAATAGACTACAAGGAAACCTCAGAAGAATCAGAATCAGAAGAGCTTGCAGATATGGGCCACAATCTTTGTACCTCTAGAATGCCAGGGCATAGATGAGTAAGGTGATCTCCCTTACAAAGCTTACAAGGGAACTTAGGTTTATGTCTTGTCCGTCTATGTTTCTCAATAGAATCGATGCCCCCAGCATGACTAGCAGTGGTTGGTTGCACATCTCCAACATGACTTGCAGAGGTTAGTGATGGGTCAATAACATGACTTGCAAAGGCTACAGACTTATTACCATTATGACTAGCAGTGACTGGAATTTTTCCCCCTAGCATGACTTGCAAAGGGTGGGTGTGTTCCCCAAGCATAACTTGCAGAGGCTGGGTGTTGGTATTCAATGTGACTTGCAGAGGTTGTCGACTTATCTCCAACATGACTCGCAGAGGTTGGTGATTTCTTCTTCCTATTCTTCCTCTTTCTATTTCGTTTAGACTTCCAGTTACTAGTAAATGTACTTTCACCAGAGGCAGGAGAAGAAGGAAGAGAAGACTTTACTGACAAAGAAACACCAACAGGGTGCCCATGAATTAAGGTGCTTAACTGAGAAGCATCAAGAGCATTTGGGACATTTGGAATGGTACCCCACCAAACCGGTAATCCCACATTCAACCCAGGAATGTACAAAGTGGCCATCAAAGGGACACCAACGTTTCCGAAGAAAGGAAAAGCACAAGAATCCCCTTGCGAAGGGGTTCCTTGGTTGGTATCATCGGGAACTTTATCCATGAATATCTTATGTAGAAGTTCTCCCCTTGCGGGATCGTTCAAATCCGTAAAAGTCTCACACACTGACTCTGAAGAACCAGTGTTATCAAAACAACGCCTATAAAGAGGCGGCTCCTCGTTTCTAAGTGGAATATTGAAAAGTCCTCTCAACCGGCGGAGTGGGTGGTCTACCACCCTAGGTCAGAGACCCAAATCCACAACTGACTAACTCACTATGGAAAACTAGGGATCACAAAGCACACACTAAAAGTTCCTAAAGGAAAATCAAGCAAACGACTAACTAGTTGGAAGAACAGTTACACCAACCAACACTAGAGAAACTTACCGGTGCAAGTGCAACTTGAATATGGAATCACCCTCTGGGTATACTCTGTAAATCATGGCTCGATTTCTGCCCTAGGTACCATGGTATAACCCCACAATCACCTGTGTAAGTCCCTATAATAAAGGCAACTAAGTTGCCAGCTCGCAAACAGTCATCAGGAGGGTACAATCGACAGTCGGGTAGACCACAAGGAGCAGGGTATCAAGCCTGAAACCTGTCAAGGGTATCGAAAGAAAGTGGTTTGAAATACAACTGAGGACCTTTAACAAATTCGAGACCCATGAAGCTCCGTGGAAAATGCAATCGACGGAATCCCAAGACAAGCCCTCTATATGAGTTCTCCACTACGATTGGTCCAGCTTTGGAGGGGTTATCTCCTCTACCTTTCCGCACGTGACCTCGTGTTTAGCCCCTCTATTAGAGGGGGGTCCCAGATAACTTCCACGATACTGGACTTTAACACTCCCTAACTCAAACTCCAATGTTTGATTCAATAGCCTTGAAGAGTTTCCTCTCCAACCTAATTCAAGGCCCTAACCCTAAACTAGTTGGTTGACCCTACAAACATAAAAAGTCTAATTAATTTTAGATTAGTGTTCTTTTTAAGGATTTATTTACTCAAAAGGGGTACTATATTGCAACTGATGGTGTTAAGAATCTTGCAAAAAATGATGAAACTTATATGAACACTGGCAAAGAATGATTATAATTCTTTTTTTTTTTTTTTGAAATGCCTTTTAAAATTAGAAGAAAACACAACGCTATGCTAATTTTTTTTTCTTTTTCAAATAAAAATGCAAAGAAAATGCCAGGAAAGAAAGAGATCTAACAAACTAATTTTTTTTTTTATATTTTCTTCCAATCAAAGCAAAAATAACAAAATATTCTAAAAGAAATTGATGAATGCAACTCATTTTTCTTAAACTTTCAAGCTAAAAATAAGTTAAAAAAGCTAGGAAACACAAGAAATATTCTAAATGAAAAAGCAAGCTATAATAGAGTCCAAACCTAGGCTAAGATGCTATGGCAGAGACCATGAACCCTGAGAGGTATAACTCTTGACAAAGAAAGGATGATTGACTCTCCTTAAACCAAATTTTTTTCTCAACAGGCACATTGCTGACAGTTCAACAGCCAGTGTGTGCACGCGAGCTATGTAAGGTCAGAGTGTGTGTACATGCATGCAGACCTTATACAGGTCGCGTGCACTTCTGCAACTCTTCAAAAAATGAAACTACAATCAATAAAGCACTGGCAAAGACTACTGGTAATAAGAACTAGAATCTCTTGAAGACTCAGAAACTTACTTTGACAGAAAAAGAAAAAAATTGAAGGAAAATTTCATAGAACAAACCAATCTGAGGTAAAAACTAAGCTATAGACTGCAAACAACAAAGACTAGAAAGAGTTCTAGAAAATCCTTGAGAAGCATTATTCTTGACAGGGGAGAGGATGACTACCTCTCTAAAATAAATTTTCTAGAATCGTACATGCGACTGACACTTTCTCATCTAGCGTGTACACGTGGGATGTGGAAAGGTAGGGCGTGGGTACATGCATGTAGACCTTATACATGCCACATGTACCTCTGTGGGTCTCGAAAAAAAAAAAATGCAGTCAAGCAAAGAAACAGAGATAATTGGTATAGAAGACCAGAATCTCTGTTAGCTCAGACTTTTGAAAAAACTTTAAAAACAAGAAATGAAACCAGTTCTTAAAAATACCCAAGAAAAAACATTCCCAGAAACCCTAGAGAGTCCCCAGTATGGTCGCCAATTCTATTGTGGGTGGGAAATCCCTCCTACGGACTAGCACTAAGGTTTTTATCATGCATGCATAAATGACCTAAATATGTTTACTTTTTACCATCATCCCATGCCTAGACCCCCATTACTCCTATGTAAATACAAGGCTCAAGAGATTAAGTTGACATACCTTATTCTTCGTGTTTGATGTCGATCCCTTTTCATGCTTGGTCATTCTTTCACTGCAACTCTCCTCCCAATGTTGAACTACATTCACTAAAGACAAACAAAGAACTCCACATGCATTTGATCTATGAACTAATGGGTTAGATATTTAATCAATCGTACAATCAATATTTCAATAATGATAATCTCATATGGCGGGACGAGGAAAGCAGTTCTTTTATTAACTTCACAATGATAAAGTCGGCTACTGCTCCTCAATCCTGGTCCTGGGATCTTCTTCCAATGTATTCCAACTACGTTTATCTATACTTATCTTTGCACAAGGATGGATAAAGGTTGGGACAAAGGGAATGCTTAATCGGGTATAGTTTCTTTACTATGATTCTCCTCTTCCAAATGGGACCCCTAACCCTTCTTTTATAGGCTAGAAGAAGCTAGGTATTTGGTCAAATTTCTGGCCATGCATGGTAGAAAGGTTTAGTTAACTTACCCAAAGTTGTGTGTTCCATCAGAAACTTTCCTTTTTTCATGATTTTGTAGGTACACGTGGGTTGTCTTGGGTTAGCGAGCATGTACATGCGTGCAGTAACGTAGCAGGGTGTGTGGGCCTTTATAAAAGGGGTTTTTAAGAAGAGTTGTTCAACAGTGTTTTGAAAAAGAAGGAATCTGAGATGGCATGATGCTAGGTAAGCATGTCTAGTGAAAATTAGGGTTATAACATTCCCTATAGAATTCACAGTGTTTGCTTCCATCGTTGCGTGTGACACTGCCAGGCGCTCATAAGGATAAACCTGTACGACGATGGGAATCAATAGATCAATGATCGAAAGTTTGTATGGACCAAGAGCTTCCACTCCAAGGTCTAATATGTTTGGTTCCTCCGAAATCGAATGTTCTTCTCTCGGATATGGGTTGGGCACATTTTCTTGTAACCCAGCTACCTCAAAATACCCTTGTTGGGCTAGTTTTCGCCTTAGCGGTGGCGGGGGGGGTTCGAGATCAACCGGCGGCAAACCCAAAATCCTTCACGATCGGCGGAGCTCCTGATCCTCCACTTTGTGAGAATATCAAATGCACACTAGGGATTTCTATAATCGTTTAAAAATCAGAACACACTAGAAAATTTTCCTATGAGATAAGACAAGCAGTCACTAGCTAGTTGGAAGAATAGTTACAACAACCAACACTAAAGCAGCTTACCGGTACAAGTACAACTCGAATACAGAAGAACCCTCCATGTATACTCTGAAAAGTGTGGCCCAATGTCCATCATAGGTACCGCAGTATACCCCCACAGTCACCTGTGTAAGTCCCTAAAATAAATGCAACTAGGTTTCCAGTGCACAAAAAGTCACCAGGTGGGTACAGTCGACAATCGAGTGGACCGCAATGAGAAGGGTATCAAGCCCAAAACCTATCAAGGGTATTGAAAGAAATTTTTTCGAAAGACAACTGAGGACCTCGAACAGATTCGAGACCCACGAAGCTCTGTGGCAAATGCAATCAACAGAATCCCAAGATAATCCCTCTATATGTGTTCCCCTCTACACTTGGTCCGGCTTTGGAGGGGTTATCTCCACTACCTTTTCGCACGCGACCTCATGTTTAGCCCCTGTGTTAGAGGGGGGTCCCAGATAACTTTCACGATACTGTACTTTTTAGCACTCCCTATCACAGACTCTTATGTTTGTTTTTTCAGCCTTGAAGAGTTCCCTCTCCAATCCTAAATCAAGGCTCTAGCCTAGACTAGTTGATGGACCCTACAAACATAAAGTCTAGTTGATTTCAATTAATCGTTAATTTTTGTGGTTGTCTTAATTCAAAGGAAGTGGAAATGAAACCAGTGATGTTTTTCAGAGATGAAAGAGAAGGGCATATAATGAGACTGCAAACAAACTACTTCTTCTTCATAAATTCATATTTGCACATTTAAACTCTTTAACCAACTTTTAAAACTACTTTTTTTTCCTAAGATCTTTTAACAGAAAACTCAAAACAAGCTTTTGCTTGACTACGAGCTATTTATTTTCCTAATTCAACAGCCAAGAACTTACGAAAGCATTATTTTTCCTGATTATTAATGTAATCAACCAACTACTTAACCAAATGAAGAAAGTGAAATATATATATATATATATATATATATATATATATATATATATATATATATATATATATATATATTATGCTTTCAAAACAAGAAATTTGAAACGTATTATTTTCTTCTTTTCTGGAGAAAAAAGGAAAAAAATAAATACAAGACAAGACCAAGAAATGAATTATGTCCCACTGCAGACCGCGGGGAGTCACTGACAATACCAAATAGGAAAATCAGAACAGACTCGCAATCTCACCCAAAATCCTAATAAAGAGAAACAAGAAATCTTTCACAAAAAAGAAAGCTACGCTGAAGTCAAACCTAGGCTATAGACTGATATGACAGAGACCGGGGTTAGATCAATAAAACCCCTGAGAAGTGTGACTCCTGACAGGGAATAGGATGACTTCCTCTTCTTAAAAAAAAAATTCTCAACAGGCACGCTGCTAACACTTAAACAACAAGCGTATGTACACGGGTTGTCCAAGGGTAGGGCGCACATGCACGCATGAAAACCCACTACAGGTCGCGTGCACCTCTGCAACTCCTCAAAAAATGAAAAACAAGTAGTCAAGCACAGGCAAGGAGTACTGGTATTGAAAATGAGAATCCCTTAAAGACATAGAAACTTACTTTTATAAATAAAATGCAAGGAAACTTTGATAAATAAAAGCTAATCTGAGGTTATACCTAGGCTACAGACTGCAACAACAGAGACCAGGACTAGATCAAGAAAACCCCTGAGAAGGATCAATTCCGACAGAGAAGAGGATGATTGCCACTCCTTTAAAAAAATGATTGTCTGAACTCAAGAACGCTACTGAAACTTCAGCAGCCAGTGTATGTACGCGGGTTGTCCAAAGGTAGGGCATGTATATACATGTGCAGGCCTTCAACAGGCTACGTATACCTCTGTAACTTCCTGGAAAAAAAAATAGCAGTCAAGAAATCAAAGCAGGGAGTACTGGTATGGAAGACCAGAATCCCTACAAATTCAAACTCTTGTTGAAACTTAGAAAACATGTAATCAAACCAATTTAAAACACCCTAAAATTATCCCCAAAAACCCTAGAGATCTTCCCTAGTATGGTCGCCAATTTTTTTGTGGGTGGAAAAAACCCCTACGGACTAACACTAAGGGTTTTGTAATGCATGCATAAATGACCATCTAAAGTCTCCTACTCTTTACCATCATCCCAACATAGACCCAACATTCATACATAAACACAAGGGTAAAAGGATCCATTTACTCTACCTTGACTTCCGTGTTTGGTGTCAATCCTTTTGCGTTCGGTTGCTCCTCGACTACAAGTCTCCTCCCAAAGACAACTTGCATTCACAAACAAATAAACAAAGAACTCCAAACATGCATCTTATATATGAACTAGTGGGTTAGAGGTTCTAATAAAATATAATCAAAATTGAATATTGAACACCTCATATGGCGGGATGGGAAAAGTAATTCTTTTTATTAATCTCACAAAAGTAACTTACAATGGTGAGATCGGCCACTGATCCTCGAATCTGGTCCTGGGCTCCTCTTCAACTATGCACCAACTACTTCCACATATGCTTATCCTCACAAAATGGTTGCAAAATATTAGGGCAAGGGGAATACAAAAAAGGGCAGAGTTTCTTTGCTCTTATTTTCTCCTTTTTAAATGGGACCCCTACCTCTTTTTTTATAGGCTAGAAGAGGGTAGTTATCCAGTTGAGTGACCGGCTATGGGTGGTCAAACGGTTTAGGTAATTACCCAGAAATATGTATTATGTCTGCAACTTTCTATTTTTTGTGCTTTTGTCAGTATACGTGGGTTGTAATGGGTTAGCTAGCATATATACGCAAGAAACAGTGGTGCAGGGTGCATATGCCTTCAAAAGGATGGCTTTTTAGAAGATTTGTTCAATGGTGGCTTGGAAAAAATGGAAAGTGAGATGGTCTGATGCCAGGTATGCATGTCTGGTGCAAATTAGGGTTATAACACTATGTAAGAATCACCTTTCATCATGTAAATGTTCATGGCCGAGGGATTACTAGAAGATGAAGGGGGTACCTGACTGCCCCCATTCGCACTCAAAGAGGCTTGAGTCAAATTTTTCCCATGAGGAAATGGGTTTGTTAACACAGCAGGTTGTTGGCACAGGTGAGTTGGGTGGTCTTATGTGATAAGGTACATGGATACTTTGGCTTTCTCTTCTCTATGTTTCCCCCGCCAGCATTGTTGCTAGGTTTCTTATCCCCCTTACCCTTCTTGTTTCATTGTTTTTTCTTTCTGTCAAGTTGTTGGTTGGCCTTCGGGTTCATCAAATGTACACTATGTACGTTCGATGTTTGAGTAGGGGGGATAGACGAACATGAGGTCTAGTTGGTCGTTGTCTGTTGTATCAACAATTTTTGCAATTGATTTGACAACTGATCAGTGGGATTTTCTTGTGTTGAACCAACTATACCATCAGCATGTGGTCCAGACTTGTGTCTGGCCTTGTCAAGGATGTATCATGGTGCATTTGAAAAAATCTCATAGAGTAAGCTAGACTGAGAGTATAGCAGTTCGAGTTGTTGATCTCTCATTATTTCCTTCTCCTCTTAAAATACTCATGACGTTGTTATGTCCTTGGATAAATTAGGTACCAAAGACTTCAGGAACCACTAGTTATAACCCTAAATTGCACCAGACATGCATACTTGGAATCAGACCATCTAACTTGCTATCTTTTCCAAGCCATTATTTAACAGCTCTTCTAAAAACCATCATTTTGAAGGTGTGCGCACCCTGCACCATTACTGCACGCGTACACACACTTGCTAAGCCACTACAGCCAGCGTACACTCACAGAATATAGTGAAATGTGGAAATTTTCATAGGATACTGGTTCCCAGGCCATTACTTAACCATTTGAATGCCAATAGCTAGTCACCCCAACCATTACTATCCCTTTTTTCCTATAAAATAAGGGGTTGGGGTCCCATTGCAAAAGGGAAGCACGAGAGCAAAGAAACTATGCCCATTTTATCAATCCCCCTTTTTCCCAAATTGTAAATCCATTACCATTTCCCTAAGAGAGAACTAAAGAGGAGAAGAAGATGTGGAAGCAGTTGGTGCATGGTGAAGAGGATCCCAGGACCAAGTTCGAGGAGCAGTGTCGGTCTCATGTTGTAAGTGACTTTTGTGAGATTAATATAAAGAAGTACTTTTTTCGTCCTGCCAAATGACGTCTTAACTTATATGATTTGTTTACATTTCTTGTTTATGATGTCTAACCCACTAATCCATATGTAGAATGCATGCTTGTAGTTTCTTGTTTGTATTTTGATGAATGCAAGTCAGCCTTGGGAGAAGACTTGCAGTCAGGAAACAACCAAGTGCAAAGGGATCGACACCGAACACAGAGTTTAAGGCAAGCCTATCGGATCCCTCTCTCTTGTCTTTTATGTATGATTGCAAGGTAATGTTGGGATAGTGATAGAAAGTAGGAGACTTTAGATGGTTATCTTTGCCTACACTTTAGACCCTTTATGTTGTCTGTAGAGGGTCTTTCCCTCTATAGCACCACTCTAGCAGGAATGTCGGTGGGACCTAGAGCTTGATCAAACTTATCTAATGTCACCATCCTTGGATGTGATCCGAGATATGATCAGCCTTCATCTGCTCAAAGTTGGCCATCAATTCGGTGTCGGCATCGTATCTCAGAGGTAGTTGGAAATTATTCAGAAAAACCATCGCTAAACTGAGAGTATCTTGAGCGGTTGAGATCGATGTCCCATTTCGCAGCACCCCCAATAAGAGCTCTTTGAAACAGGTGCAACTGTACGAATTCATCTCACAATGAGTTCGACAAGCACCATAGGTGGAAAGTGGTCATGTGATCACTTGGATCTTCAACAGGATTACCTTCAAACTTTGGAATGTCCGAGGGAAACTTAGTCGGCGTGGGAGGCCAACGTGGATCATGAAAAATTGGGTCTTTTAACAACCTTGACAAGTTTGGAAAATGTAACGTCACCAGAAACAATAGATTGGGTTGTTGACTATGTACAGGAATAAAGGATCCTAGAGTTTAACTGGCACCAAGATGCCAGGAAAATTTGGGTTGCTAACTAGGGTTTTGGTAAATACCATGGCCTTGGTCAATGTATAGATATTGCATTTGTCGGGACATCATCGGTTGATTCCCATAATTGGACATTGAGGGCAAGGTGGGGATTTCTCCCTGGATTGTGTTTCAAAGATTCTGTAAAGGTTTTCCCCTTGCTAATCTGGTGGGCAGAGGTACTGAGCCTTGCCAGTCATTCCATTGACCATGGAAGGGGTTTCCCTCGCTCATCATCCCTGACGAGGGAATTGATCCCTGCCATAGATTCTAGAGTCCTTGTGAGGAGAGTACTCTTGTGTTTTCCCCCTATGTAGGAATAGTACCCGGCACAGGATTCTATTGTCCAAAAATAGGGTTTCCCCTGACCGAGACAGTAGCTAACGAGAAATCGTTATTACCAAATGCACCGAACAAAGAGAATGGCATAGAACCCATCGGCATGGTGTAGGAAGAATTTCCTAGACTGCCTACTCCAAACAAGTTGTAGTTCTATTCAGCCCGATGGGTTGTTGGGGAGCACCGCTGAGCGAGGGGGACAAAGGAGGTATATGACCCCTACCATAAGGGATGGCATTATAGGGGGCTGAGGTGCACCCCATGGACCCTTGCAAAGGAAAATTTGAGCTCCCTGACCCCAAACCCATGGTCTGTAGGGTGGAGTAGGTGAGGATGGAGTTTGTATCAAATTTGGGCATCCCATATGAAAATGGAGGGCCTGTTACACTCTGTGTGAACGGAGCAGTGGTCACCGCCATAGATGGAATCGGACCACTGCCTGAAGTAGAGGTGGTCGAGACTATGGTGGTCTGGACCGGTGAAGGTGGGTTAGGAGGTGGAATTCCCCCTATGGTGGAAGTCATTGAGCGAGTGTGAGGACTCCTAGACGAAGTAGTAGCATTTGCTTCAATTGTTTCTTTTAAGACTATATGATGCTCGTGATGTGTTACCCTTGGAGGGGAAACTTGTATCAAAAGTGTCATCGACAAGTCAGTGATCATAGGGTTAAAGTTCCCGAGAGATTCCACTCCAAGGTTAGAAATAGTTGGTTCCTCTAGATTCAAGTATTCTCCTCTCATATATGGCTCAGACACAATTTCCTACGGCCCGACCACCTCAAATGAACCTTGTTGGTCAACTATTCACTGTAACTATGGCGGTGGTGGCTCCAATGTAACCGGAGGCAGGCCCAAAAGCCTTCATGACCAGTGGAGCTCTTGATCTTCGACTTTGTGAAAATATCAATGATACAGTAAGTCTTTTACTAACGTTGAAAACCAAGCACACACTAGAAAAGTTCCTACAATATAAAGCAAGAAAACCACTATCTAGTTAACCAAACTAAGAAAAAACAAATCTTTTTTTTATTTTGAAATGCTTCAAACAAGAAAACTTGAAACAAATTATTTTTCTTTTTCTTTAAAGAAAGTGAAAGGGGAAAAAGTAAAAAACAAGACAAGACCGAAACTGACCTATGGCCCACTACAGATCGCAGGGAGTCACTGAAGACACCAAAAAGGATGATCAAAGACTCACAGACTCATCTAAAACCCTTCTAAAGTAAACACAAGAAATCTTCAAAATATAAGCAAAATGACGTCTGACCCAAGCTACGACTGTAAAAACAGAGACCTTGGAATCTTATCAAGAAACGCTAAGAAGTGAAACTTCAATCAGGGAAGAGGTTGATTGCCTCTTCTTTAGAAAATATTTCTTAACACAGGTACACAATTGATACTTAAGTATCCTGTGTATGTACATGGGTTGTCTATAAAGAAGGGTGTGTATGTACATGTGCAAACCCACAATAGGGCATGTACACCTCTGTAACTTCTCAGAAAAAGAAAACAAATAGGAAGAATGACAGGGAAGGGAGAACCAGTATGGCACCAACAGGTGACCAGAATCCCTTAAAGACTCAACAGACTTACGTAAACTCAAAAGGTAATAAAACCAATTAAACACCCAAAACATCCCCTAAAACCCTAGAGGCTTCCCTAGTATGGTCGCCAGTTATTCTAGCGGGGAAAACCCCCCTATGGACTACATTAGGCTTTAAAATGTAGGCAGATCCTAACTGTCTAAAAGTATCCTACTTTTCTAACTACCCCAAATATATCCCAGACTCATACATGAAAGAAGCAGTGAGATGGATCAAGTAACTTTACCTCTTACTCTGCATCCAGTTTCGATCCTCTCATGCTTGATAGCTCTGTTGAGTGCAAGCCTCCTCCCAAGGTTGGCTTGCATTCACAAATAGATAAACAGGAAACTACAAACATGCATCTCATATATAAATCATGGGTTAGATGTTAGAATAAAGCATAAATAAAATACAAATATTTGACACATCATATTTCGGGACAGGAAAAGTATTTATTTTATTGATATCACAATGTTTACTTACAACAAGGTCGGTGACTACTCCACGAACCCAGTTTGGGATCCTCTTCACCAAGCTCCAACTGCGCCTTCACGTATCTTTCTCCTCTCAAACTTCTTCTAGGGAAATGAAATAGGCTTATGATGGAGGAAAAAGAGGAAAATGGGAAATTCTGAGGCAAATCTCACAAGGTGGTTGCAAATTCTTGGGGCAAGGAGGGGATGTGAAATGGGCAGAGTTTCACTATTCTTATGCTTAGGTTAGGAATGAGACCCCAACACCTCCTTTTATATGACAAATGTTGGTTGTGGATCCTGATTATCTTCCTGATTTAGAGGTCTTGTGTTTTTCAGCTGTATTTATACCCCATGAAGACTTTACACCCCAAAAGTATGTACAATCTTCCACGTGGGGGAGTGTAGAGGGGGGGGTACCCCCTCTATGGGGTCTGTGGGGAATATCCCCCCGGCTGGGGGGTTTGGGGGTAGCATCCATTGATGGGGGTTTGGGGGTGAAGCCCTCGAAGGAAAAATTGCCTTGTAAATGTATATTGTAATTTCATTGTAAATCTGGACCATTCATTATAAGGTCGCAGATTATGTTAGGGTTTTTTTCCCTAGAAGGAAACCCTCTGTTATGAGGGAAATGTATTGCGGCTATGCATTATGGTGAGTATTGTATTCTGAGAGAGGAGAATGTGAGATAAAGAAGAGGAAGTTACATCGGGTTTTGCTATAGGTTGTATCCCTTCATTTGTTGGATAATAATAAAGGAAGGACCTGGCAATTTCTCTGGTGGATGTAGCCTACACTGGGTGAACCACTTAAATCTATGTCTCTATTGTATTGTGTATCTTTTGTGTGTTGTTTAGGCATTTTTTTTATTTCATTGCTCCATGGTCATGTTTTTCTAACAACAAAAGGATGGTTATTCGATTGGGTGATGGGCTATAGGCAGTGGATCAGTTGGGAAACTACCCAATAGCCCGTAATCTCAACAAATTCCTTGAAACTTTTTAATTTTTGCAACTTTTACGAGTATACGCGGGTTGTAGTGGTGACTAGCGTATGTATGCGGGTTGTAGTGGTGCAACTAGCGTATGTGCGTGGGCTGTAGTGGTGCAACAAGCGTACATACACAGAAAGTAATGGTGCAGGGCGTGTACATCTTCAAAAATATTGTTTTTAAGAAGAGAAACCCAGTCATGGCTTGGAAAAAATAGGAAGTAAGAGGGCCTGATGCCAGGTATGCATGTGTAGAGAAATTTAGAGTTATAAAATGACACCCAAGAATCCAAGGAGATGGTCTAGGGATGGTGAAGTTGGATCTAGTCTTTCTCCTCCGCGAGTGGAAGAAACCCCAGCATCTAAGAGCATAGAACACCTCATCAAGCTACCCCAAAAGAAGATTTCAACGCTCATGCCACTATTTTGGGACACAAATACATGCATGGGAGGCATGGTTTCTACACAAGTGTCAATTCCATCTTAGATCGATCTATTTACAAAGTTTATTAATTAATATTACCCTAAATCAACCCCGCATAACAACCTAGAGATTAGGGAAGTAGATGATGTAGTGTTCCCTACAATTAAAAAGTCTCTATTACACTTTGTAGCTAATAGAACACCTATCATGCCTTGTGTATAATTGATGGACTAGGTTTTTAGCCATACCAAATCCCAAAAATGTAGAATTGTAAACAATAAAGGGGAATGTATAGGCTTTTTTCTTCCCCAGGATATCAACAAATATTACAAATTCTCGAAACCCAATGAATCTCTCACCAAAGAATTCATTATTGCATTTTATGAATGGTATGACACCAGTAGGATACTAAGTAGTTGGTGGAAACAAGACAATAAATTCATTAATCATTCCACCAGAAGGTATTCCATCACTAGTTTAAGAGAACCATATATGTGTTCCATGATCATGTTGTGTAGATTGTATGGGGAAAGGGAGTGTTCTCAATTCTTTCAAGCATGGATACCATTTTCCTACCATGAAGTGATGTGGGACAGGAAATTCAATCGGGAGGTATTATTTCCGAACAACTTAGCTTGAGGGTCACCAAAGCCTAGTGATCCTCCTAATTTTCACATGGTATATCATCCTTGGTCTATCACTTAGCTAGAAAGTTTTTTGAGTTTCCAGTCCATGCATATTTCAACATACTTTGGGAGAGTAGATGTTGGCACAGGGTCAGACCCAGGGTTCAAGGCTACAACAATGCACCAATAAAACCCTAACTACCGGCCCTTTTGACAACACCTACGGAGCAAATGAAGTCTCACCGGAGGTAGAGGCAGGGGTGGTTGTAGGACTCAGATGTCTACGACCTTATCTAGGACATAGATCTGTGATTCTAGTATATATTAGAGCACTTAGAAGTTAACATTCATCAATACTTAACCACTATCTACTTCACAGATAAAATAGAGCATCACAACATTCACCCAGATCTACAGTATCTAAGCACTTAGCATATATAAATGGATCAGCTCTAGTAGATTCAGGCACTAAGCACATTCACTTATATCAGATTAAAAATCCAGATTCATTGTAAGCACAAAGAATAAACCGGTCTATCTATCTATCTATATCAGGCACTTAGCAGATAAATAAAGACATAAACACATCATAGAATCGCATAGAGCAGAATAACATAGTATTTACGTGGTTCACCCCCACCCTGGGGATATGTCCACCAACTCTTCTTCTTTATTAGCTCCAATCAGTCATCTACATGCACAGAGCCACAAAAACCCTACTCTGCATAGGACAGAAGATCTACGTAGTTCACTAGATCCTTCTTCCTTGCATTACAGCACAAATCCCTTCACAGTCTATTACAACCACTGGCACTTATTTCTTCAAGTCTCTCACAGTATGCACGAAGCTCTTACAAGCCACTCTTTCCCTTAGCACTTAGATTATCAGCCTCATCACATAGATCCCCTTCGTAAATTTCCTACACATCTATTTATAGTTTACAAAATATGCCTAAACATGGGTAAACCCATGGGCCGACATCCCATACCCATTAAATATTCCTAAACCCCAAGAAGGACCCCAAAAGGGGCTGAGATCCTGCAATATCTTCTTTGTCTTGCGCTCCACCTTCGACAGGATGTCAAAGTCCCAAAATAGGCCAACGTGACCAAGAATCTCCCAAAACTTGATCAAGGGCCAACAGGCCCCCAACACTCACCTGTGACTCGTCCTGAGTCACTCTGTTTTGACTAGTTCTTCTTTGAAAGCCTCAAGCTTATCTCGAGCTGCTTTGACTTGCTGATGTGCTACAACCTCCTGTTCTGCAAACTCTTGGATGATTTCATTGTTGATAGGTCCCTCTAGACATTGTTCAGCTATAGTGGCAACCTGCTCTAGCTCTGATCCTTGGCCTTCTACCTCTATAAGCACTTGATAGGCCTTGTCTTATATGGGTTGGAGCCTCTGCTTAACTTCCATAACTCTACTATGGATACTATGGATTTATTGTTGTGTAGTGCATTTCTCTTGGGAGCGCTTCATTCTTTCCATAGCTGACAGGTACTTCAGTTGCGCCTGTATCTTTTTGGCTTGATACTTCGCCTCTTGAAGCTATGACTCCAGTGCCTTCAATTTTGGGTTCTCCATGAGTTTTTCATAGGTCTAGGCACTGTGATCAATGAGTTTCTTACATTCCAGGGTAAGAGCCTTTATCCTTTCAACTACGCTCCGAGTGGTTTCTTCTCTTTGGTCTCTTACATCTTGTGGGGTCTCAAGTACAGTGCGTAGCTCCAAATCTACTATGTTTTGTTGTATTTGTTGAATGGCTTCTGTGAGTTGGTTCACCTGCTATGTAAATTGGTCTTCTGCCTTGATTTCTACGACTGTCATAGAGTGAAGTTCTCTATTGACCTCTTCTTTTACTTCGAGTTTCTCCACGATAAATTGTTCCTTTTCTTCCTGTAGTTGAGATTTTTCTGCATCAAACTTCGCTTGGAGAGCAATTTTTTCYTGTTCTGTAGCACTGCGTTGCTCTACGAGTACTCCTTCGACTTGTGTCAAAGCTTGGGTGGCTTGCTTGGTTTCTTCCTGTGCTCATTGAAGGAGAGATTCAACTTTATCTTCTAGGTGGTGGAGTTGAGTTGGTTCATCTCCCAATTCTGGTTCTCCTGGCGTAGTGGAGACTACGCGACTGGTCTGTAGGGCCTGTTGTACCCCTCAAAGTTTAGTCTCAATTCGATCATATATCTCCTCTTGCTTTACTTCTTGCTTCTCTGTTATTTCCAGTGAAGCATCTTGCAGGGCTTCTATGGGGAAGTTAAAGTCATTGGAGATGAGGACAGTCTGCATCTTGGTCATGGAGGATTTTGATTTCTTCTAAGAAGAGGTCATATCCGACATAGACATAGATATCCCTTATGTCTATGTCGGATATCTCCATGATGTCTGCTAGAATAAGGAGGTATACTAACCAATCCTTAGTGATCTCCTCCAAGTCCTCCTCCGTTGGCTTGTAGTAGAACTAAATTTTTTGCTTGTGTTCATCAGCATGCATTGTAATATAAATGAAATGTCAATCTAGGTTGAACTTCATCAAAGGTCGGAACTTGTGTAGAGAGTTTGGATTCATGCGAGGCTTGGACTGTATGGCTATCTTCAACTAGTTATAATAGGTATGAAAAATAGAATTTGACTGCCACTATTTATTCATATCGTTTGAGTACCACAGTGTGTTGAACTTCGCGGCCAACGGTTCAAAAGGCTAGATGTTCAGGAAGGTCATACCTTCCGGCATCTCCTAGGAAATAAAAGCTATCAGGATCAAGAGCCATCTGAAATTAAATTCATATCCTTGATCATGTGCTTCTCTACAGTTGAGTTCCAACTGGTTCACCAGGTACTTCACCCAGTTCATCTAGAGACCTTTCTCACTTCCCCGCAAGGTCGACTACAAAGTTGGTGACTTGGGTAGGTTGATTCTTTCTTACTAACTTCCCTACAATCATCTGACAGGTGAGGTGCACTGCACCACTCTAGATAGAATCTACTTTATAGCCTCGTGTTCCTTTCTCAACATCGTCGTAAGTGTCCTTGATCTTCTAAGCTAGAGTGTGATCAGTAGCTTTTCCTGGATAAAAATCCTACGGGTCAGGTCCCTGCATACTCAGGCATGTGATCCTATGGATCAATGTTGGATCAACTATTATACAGCAGCTTAGCCATAAGTAACCACCATGGTAACAAGACAGCAGCAACTGGACACATGCATTCACTTCCTGGTGTCTTCCGAAGTGGGGAATCTTCATGACATTCAGCAGGGTGGACTACACGAGGTCCATAGTCCACTGCTGAGGGACGATCTTCAAGTTTTTCCCTTTATTCCTAGTCAGGTACTTATGTGGGGTGAGCATACCATAAACCTTGTGATCTCCAAGGTTGAATTTTTTGAACTTCAATGTTGCAATCTTAACTTGGTCTTCTCGAACTGCAGGGATCCCTTTCGGAAGGTACACAGTGACCAAGGCATACTCAAAATATCTAGGTACGTTGTCTCGATTTACTGCATCACTCAGAGGTGGTATGTAGGTGGGTAATATAGTCAGGATCAATTTGGCATTTGCTAATTCATCCCTGTGCTTGTTTCACTTTTCATCGGATGGTCGGGATGGTTCGGACCTGCAAGTAGTCGACAGAGAAGCTTGCAATCCTCTCGTCGATGATGCCTGTATGCCTGTAGACATCAACATGACTCTTTCAGTCATTAGGTCGATCAGAACTTCTTCAAAAACTCTCTCTGTAGTGCTCAACTCATCTAACATACACACTTGGGGTTGGAAATCTTAGGTTCAAGGGTAACTTAGACACTGTAATGAGATAGAAGGTAATAGTCGAATAGTCACTATATAAAATCAAAAAGTCTACGAGCTCAAATCCACATTTATCAAAAGTGTTCTCGGTGCATGGTGCGACAGAATAAATAGGTAACTCAGCAATGGGTCACTTGCAACGGGTATGAAGCCTTCGTTAACTCTATTCTGTCCATTATGGTGCAGTCCCAACGATCAGATGTTGAGTTGTCTGTCCATAAATGTCTTTCTATCCATTCGGAGCATCGGTCTAACGATTATAATGTCCCCAATGGCTATATTGCTTCACCATGAAGAAGAGCCATGCGACGTTGTTCTGATATCCCGACGAAGCTCCAATTTTGCAAAATTTCCTTCTGTGAGGTTCCTTCTAGATATTTTTGCAACTTTTCGATCTTAGCCCTCTTCTTACTTAGTTTTCTAGCCTTTTTTCCAGTGAGATTTGTCTCAGTATGCCTTTTTCCATTCTGATTCTTAGATTCTTTTGGCATAGTTACTTCACGTTGTTGAGATTATTTCCTAAGATTCTAGGGTGATCCTTCTTCTTTATCTAGAATAGGTACTTTAATCTTATGTAGGTCTTCTAGTGTTCTTGCAACTTCGATGTCTGGGTCTCTAGTGTTAAATAGCTTCAATCTACTCTTTTGTTCTTCAATCAAGTGAGTGATCCTTCTAGTCATGAATTCTTTTAACTCTTGCTTCTTATATTCTAAAACTTCTTCTTCTTCTTTCCTTCTGGCCTGATCTCTTTCAATCCATAGTTTTCTGAGCAACATAGTAAATGGGGCATTGTTCTCGATAAATTTAATAATCTCAAAATCTTCCATTGTCGAAGTTCCATTGACAGCCATAGGTAGCTTGGTAAGTCTTCCACATAGGTTTATCAATTTTCCTTTGAATAGTCTTATTCCCCCCAATGAAGGGATCATATCAGGCTTTCCCAAAATTTCCCAAGTTCTTTTTGTCATAATATTCACCTGTGTTTCCTCATCCATAACACATTCAACGTCGAAGTCTCCTATTCTTTCTTCAAGGCATTCTTTTTCTTTGAAGATATCTGATAAACTGATATGTCGATGATCATTCAGGGTTTCTTTCATATGTAGCAATATTTTTTCTGATTTTTTCTGGGGTTCTACCATAATCTTAGTTTCTGGATCTGCCTTAGGGTTCTCTTGGTTCATATTCATTCTTTCAACTTTAGCAATCATTCTAGGGAAATCCAATACTTCATGGTCCATAGATTTACAACAAAGACAACTAGGTCTTCTCAAAGGGCATTCCTTAGCAATATGTCCTGGTTTTCTGCAACTGTAACAGAGGGCTAATCCTCTCTTTCTTTTAAATGATCCCCGGCCTTTCATGTACTGTGTGCTAGGATCATAGGGGCTGACCTGCAACAAATTCTTTCTAGGATCTTGCATCCATTTGTTAGTCCAAACATTCTTTCTATGCATAGGTATAACATATCTTTCACTATTCTTATCAAATCTACTCATATCTACTAATGCCCTAGTTTTCAAGCTAGGATAGAATCTATCAAAAAAATTCACGTATCTTACTTCTATAGAGCACAAATCTTTTCATATCTATAACTTTTCACTATTCTTACCTTTATCAGAGCACAAATCTTTCAGATCTTACCTCTTTTAAAAAAAAATTCACTTTTACCTTTCTCAAAGCACAAATCTTTCATATCTTACCTCTTTTCTTCAAATCAGACTTCTTTTCTTTAGCACAGATCTTATCAACTAAGTAGAGTACTGCACACTAGAGCGACAGGTCTACGCACAGAGATTTTACAATTTCAGGATGAATCTTTGCACCAATCTTCTTCTTTCTCAGTTCCAAGCAATCATAGTTTCAGGTCCCAGCAACAGAACCGTTTGTTGGCACAGGGGCAGACCCAGGGTTCAACGCTACAACAACGCACCAACAAAACCCTAACTATCGGCCCTTTAGGCAACACCTATGGAGCAAATGAAGTCTCACTCGAGGTAGAGGCAGGGGTGGTTGCAGGACTTAGATGTCTGCAACCTTAGATGGGAAACAGATCTATGATTCTAGTATCTATTAGAGCACTTAGAAGTTAACATTCATCAATACTTAACCACTATCTACTTCATAGATAAAATAGAGCATCGCAGCATTCACCCAGATCTACTGTATCTAAGAACTTAGCATATATAAATGGATCAGTTCTAGCAGATTCAGGCACTAAGCACATTCACTTATATCATATCTAACATCCATATTCATCGTAAGCACAAAGCATAAACTAATCTATCTATCTATCTATATCAAGCACTTAGAAGATAAAGAAAGACATAAACACATCAAAGCATCGCACAGAGAAAAATAACACAGTATTTACGTGGTTCACCCCCACCCTGGGGCTACATCCACCAACTCTTATTCTTTATTAGCTTCAATCTTTCATCTTCATGCACAAAGCCACAAAAACCCTACTCCGCATAGGACAGAATATTTGCGTAGTTCACTAGATCCTTCTTTCTTGTGTTACAGCACAAAGCCCTTCACAATCTGTTACAACCACTGGCACTTAGCTCTGCAAGCCTCTCACAGTATGCACGAAGAACTTACAAGCCACTCTTTCCCTTAGCACTTAGCTTATCAGCCTCATCACAGAGATCCCCTTCTTACATTGCCTAGACATCTATTTATAGTTTACAAAATAGGCCTAAACATGGGTAAACCCATGGGCCAACATCCCATACCCATTACATATTCCCAAATCCCAAGAAGGACCCAAAAAGGGGCCAAGATCCAATGATCTATGCTTCGTCTTGCGCTCTGCCTTCAATGGGCTGTCAAAGTCCCAAAATAGGTCAACGTGACCAAGAATCTCCCAAAACTTGGTTAAGGGCCAATAGTAGATATAAGAAGTTTTATTCCCACATTAGTGGTTTCTCCATACTCAGAATCTGTTTTCTCATCTTGGAAAAGAATTTCCTAGGTTATCCAAGAAGGAAAAGAATATTTTGACATGCTTTAGAAATTGGTACTTGGAAGAGATTCGGCATACGTACTTGAGGATATATGGAGCTACTATCCCACCACGTTTATTTCCAGTATAAGTACCTGACAAACTGGTAATTGGAGAGATGTGTTATCATTTCATCATGCGGGCATTCAATTCCACTCTCATGAAATATAATAAGAGACTATATATCCCTTATGTATTTCAGGTGAGGTATTACGTGGTAAAATATGCTAAACATGCAAAGAAAGAAGGGAAAGTGCACTTGAAATACAGGTATGATAGGGAGGTTTAGGAAGTGTTATAACCCTGTATTTCATAGGATCACCTAGTGATTATAATCTCTTCCTCTAGTTGTGTTGTATTGTATTGTAAATAATATTTTATTCTGCAAATGATTTACAAAAGAAAAGAAAAGAAAAGAAAGAACAAAAATCAAAAGAGGGTATAAAAAATAAAAGAACAAAGATAAAATATAAAACCCCATCAAAATAAACTTGGTTTGACTCATACTGCCTAATCATGATCAAACCTTTTAAATTTATGTTGATAGGTTAGTGTAATTATTGATCCAATAGTTTAAGTTGGATCCATGTGTTCGATGATTATATTAGAAGTTAGGTTCGCATGGTTTATTTCAATAAATATTTGCAAAAATTGCTCAAAATAACTTTATTTTGAGTTAATTTGATGTATTTACCTTTGGAAATAAACCCTTGGTGAAAAAATAAATAAGGGGAAGCCTAGCACTACAAACAACATGATTTTTATCCTAAGTTCTATTGGGATTTGACCTTTTGGCGCTTTGTGACTAAAGAGCACATAGTTTTCAGCGGTTGATCATGTCACGCTCAGATCAACGGTCGATAGTGATTTTTAGAATCCCCATCCTTTCTACCTTTAACGGTGGTGGGGGGGTCTGGGAGAGAGTTTTTCCCAATGTAGGCCCCCTGCAACCTGTCAACTCCAT
>JASDQU010099963.1:237047-250941 GCA_032191745.1 Picea mariana
ATACCCCCCACCTCACTCCACCACCATACCCCACTACCCTATCACATGTCACACTCATCTACCCATTGGCCAATCAATGTCATCCACATCACACTCATCTACTTGTTGGCCAATCAATGCCATCCCCCATGATCGTTACTCATCCAGTCACCACCTGCGCCATAACGAACACCCCCTTACACCATTTAAATCTATTTCTTCTCCATTACCATATTGTTCACTGATACAGACACAATCGACACAGCGTCATTTCTTGTTTTCAAGTTAACCGCCACCAGGCACACCATAGACATGCACCATTAAACTGATTAATTACATTCAATACCGTTTCTGCCTTCATATATCCATTACTTATGGTGCCCAAAACCAAATCTTCTGAAATAGAGAAAAACTCGTTTTCCTCCTCCCATCGACCTAGACCACGCTCCTCTGACTAATAAAGATTACAAATTTGTAGAGCCGAAGTGTGAATCCGATTTCTTCGAATTACACTTCTGGCTAAAAGACATTTTCTTAGACCAGAGTGATGAGACCGGACTCTGGGAGTCCAATCTACCATTATACATGTTTCCTCGGACCTATCATTTCCTAGAGTTCTCCCTTAAGTGACAAGCCCGTTACCTTCCCGACCAAAGGTCCATCATGTCTTCGTTTGGTGAAACTTTGTTTAGCATTACCCCTGAATCAATAAATTAGATGCTACAAATCCCCAGAATTGATTCTTCCATCCCTTTCTCCATTGAAATCCTGAACAACCTCTATCAGAAACTTTATTTTCCTCAAAAAGAAAAAGTATTCAAAATCTTCCTACTAGAAGATGTGTAGTTGCCTAAGAAAAACCCTCCCTATACATCTTCCATTTTCTCAGTTAGATCCAACCAAATCATTTCCACCCTCTGTTGCCTGTTAGGATATTTTTCTAATGAATGGGTAGATGAACCCATCCTGGGTTTTCTGTCCATTTTCTCCATAGAAGAGAAAGCTGCAACCTAGTTCGATTTCAGTCAATATATGGCTAACAATATACATGAATAGATTTTCAAGTTCTCAACAGAGGGAATGTTTAGGTTCTCAATGATGGTGTACATGTTCTTTTTCTTCTAGGCAAACAGATTCTCATGTGATCTCCAGAAACTGGATCAGGATGGAAATCCACAATCAGTGACTTCTTGGACATCACTAGTGAGGAAGAATTCCACTGAGTTCATCTTCAAACACTTCATTGATCAATTCTACCATCTAGTGGTGTGCATGCTTGGCAGCAGAATGGAACCAATGATAAATGAGGAGGTCTAGAGAATTCGCCATCTATCTAACTTGGATAAAATAGGGGACCGGTATCTTTACCAGAACCATACCGAGATAAGAGTGTATGGGTGTGAATTTCCACCATATAAAATTCCAAAATACCTCCATGTCAGAAGCTTTGCATTGGAATACATCAAGAAAATGATAAACTCTGATGACATCCACTTTGTATCATTTAAGAAGAAACAACAACTCGGGATCAAGAGCCAAATCGGTTATTTCATATGCAATAGTAGAGCTGCAGGAGAAGAGGACAACAACCTCTTGAAACTGATGGATTTCAATCTGAGCTTCCCATGGAATTAAGACCCCTTTGGAATTATATCGGAAATCGGGCTCATATAGAAGACCTCTCCTTATTCTCATGTTCCAAATCCTGAAATAGAAAATTTTATGAATCAGACAGACTGGCAGGAAAATACATTGTTGGAGACAGAAGAATAGCCTTTAGCTACCAACATTTCACATACCAGCACTCCTCGAGTGCAAACAGAAAAAAGAGCCAGGAAAGAGGTCTCACCTTCATTCACAAAGGTGTCAGCTAAAGACTTCCAAGTTTACAGGAAGAGGACTAAGACTATCCACACACCAGACAGATTTAGAGAAGGAGAAACAAAGTCCACCATAGTCATGGAGGAACCACATTTCTTAGCATTCTCAGGCAGCCAGCACGTAGTTTTCACATCCTTATCCAAGAATCAAGCAGACACTACATTGTTAGCTGAGTCATCTCATGAGCTAACAGGATCAATCATTTTTGACAAAGACAAATTGATCAAGCAGAGAAATGAACTTTTGAATAGTAGTACATATTCCCAATTTTGGAAGCAGACATATACAGCCCAACATATATTATTGTATGCATTTGACATGGAGAAGGGAAGGATGCATGTGGAATTCTTAGAAACACATGTCCCTCATCCCAAGACAGCTTCTGACTATAAGAAAGAATTCTTTGAGTTTGATATGAAAGAGGTTCATCCAGCAGACCAAATGGACATGCATAGGCAAACAGGGGAGATGATTTTCTCCACTCTAACAAACACTTCACTGACTACCTCTAAGTTTCAGGTATCTTTGAACAATGTCCAATTCCAACTGAAGCTGGAAAAGATATCATCCTTGGCCAAAGATAATCAAATCAAATCCCCAAAGGAGATGATGTTGAAGATTGGTTACCACCCATCTAATGTAAAGGAAGCTCAGAAGTTACTAAAGAATAAAAATGATGACATAGCCTCTTTGAGAAAACAATTGAAACTTCCAGCCACTAAAGATTCACAAGCAAAGGAAATGGCTAAAAGTGAATGCCACAAAGAGGAGATGTTGAAATTGATAATGGAGCAGAATTCACAGATAAAATAGATGGAAGTTGAGTTAGACAAGTTGGTTAAAGAGAAATAACAGAGTGTGCAAATGGTTGTTATCCCACTGGATGTAGTTCCTCTCACACGAGTTAGTATAGCAGTAGCAGCCACAACAGCAGAGATTCCATCAACCATCCCAGTGAAAGTTCCAGATGCTTCTGAGAAGCTGGTAAAGTCTATGGAAGATATGTCCCTTCAAGGAGAGGAAATTAGAAATTTTAGAGAAGAGGTAAAAATTCTTCAGGACCTTAAGTCCATGTTCCACTCCAACTATAACACAGAAATGCATAAATCACAAAGGCTCGGTCAAGAATTATAGAAGCTACAGAAGGAGACTGTCATGGCTAAGACATTATATGAGGCCAAGGAAAACATCTGGATGGATATCAGCAAGTCGATGGAAGAGATATGGCCATTCATACAAAAACAAATTGAACAAAATGAACTGGTACAGAAGGCCATAGAAGCAATTGGAAATATAAGGGAATAATTGGGGGAGAATCCTACAGAGGCCACTAAGCTCATCAGGTTTCTAAACTCCAAGACCAAGTAGGAGTTAGAAGCATTGGAAATTGAAAACAGGACAGAGACCATCCTTGAGGTCAAGAAGGTCTTGACCAGGAAATAATTAATGTTGTAGCTAGAAGCGAAATCTCAGATGATGGACATCAAAGTGCAGATATTTTTCAGCAAGGTTGACACGTTACACAAGAAGGGACTCCCTGGACTACTAGTGATAAATGACAAGATCATCACTCTGTCAGACTATAAGTAGAAGATCAGCATAGTGGCAAAGGATGGTTCTAAATTTGCAGGTATACAAGGAAGCATTACTGGCAAGGATTTATTAGAAACATTACAGTTGGACTTGAGCATCCAACATAAGATAAAATATTTTTTTATTACAAAGCCTACTTTTTCCAAGTACACTAAGATGGACGAAATATACAGAAAGTTACTCAAGGTTTCCATCCCTAATCAAAAGAGATGGGAATACCTGTGTTCTTTACTTGAGTAAAGGTGATGTGGATTTTCAAGTCAGCATGAAGAAGACAATCAATTCAAAGTGATGAATCATCAACTACTTCCCCTAGAATCAGCACCAAGGATTTGAATAGATTAGCAGCATTCCTATTATTTTGTAACTTGTAATCTAGTTACTTAGATTTTTTCTCCACAATATCCTAGTCATTAATGACAGGATCAGATGTAACTATTGTATAAATACTTATCACTTTGAAGTATTGAGGGTTGATTTTTGCACCCAATGAGCTATTTGTGTAATCTTTTCAAAAGAATCGACCAGTAATAAAAAGGTTGTTCATAGGATTCTTGTATTTGATCGTTGGTGACGTTTATCTTTCTATGTTAAATGTTTTACTTTCCTTTGTGATCATTATGTTTTCAGTTTCTAATCATTAAAAAGAAGTTACTGAACATAATTTTCCTGGTACACTCTGTTTATGGTCTTTTAATGGTCTATATGTTTTTCATCTGAAGTTTAGAGAAATTCTTGATTGCTTCTTTACTCAGCAGACTCACGCATCTTCTTTTGCCTATTCCACCTCATTTAATATTAATAGATCCAACGGTCTCACTACCTCTCCCTGTGAAGGAACCTCATAAAATCTACTTATGATTCTTATCTTTAATACAGACCCCATAGCCCAATGAAAGTTTAATGCAATTCTTCAGCCAACCTTTATAAACAAACAAACAAACTCAGACTATTTTAACTAGCCTAATATCTAAAACCCAAACAGATCTAAATCATACAAAGAGATTGCTCTTTGAAACTAGCAGGTCTAGATCCCAGTTTCAAAAGTGGTTTTGATAAGTTACCTCTGTCAATTTATTCTTCCCTTGACAACCTCTGGGAATTACAGAGTGATAACATAGTGGCAACCATACTAGGGAACTGAAAAAATTTTCCAACTTTATGAATCATCTTCCCTAGATAAGAAAACTTTATTTTTGAACAATCAAAGAACTAATTTTCAAGAGATAAATGTTTAGAGGTTGTTGAAATTTGTACATATTAAATTATATTTCTTAAAGTTTAAGTTCTAGCTCCAAAAATAATTTACACTATATCTCACCCTAATCCAGAACCTGTAAAAATAGTAGATAACCCTGAAAAATTAATCATAAAAAGAAAAACATTAGAAGGAAAAGGGAGTAGTAGTCCTCTTCCTAGGGCCATTTATCTTCCAGAGAAGCTTGTCACAATCCAATACATTGAGTTTGATCTACCTTTTGAGCATAGCCTTTTCAGAACCAAATCTGATAGCTTTGTGGACGAAATAATACTAGATCAAACCATCCTCTAACCTAAAACCCTTGAAAGACTCTCTCCTAGAATAGATTTTGATCAAAAAATCCTTCAGGAGTTTGAGAAAATACAATATCTAGCATCAAATCTTGACCAAGATTTGTATAAAGCCCATTTTCAACAGTTAGTTGAGATTTCTGCCATTTTTGTTGTTGCATCTTCTGTCAATCCTCAAGTAACTCAGTCAATACCTCCCAGTCCTACTTCTTCCACATATTTTGTCACTTCTCCAATAGTCATACAAGTTGCCATCTAGCCTCCTTCACCAATCATGGCAGAAATATATGCTCCCATGGTGTTAGCTTCTCCCTTACATAACATGCCTCGGGACTATAAAACTAGGATTCTTCAATTTGATGGCATTGGAGCCCTTAATGCACAACCGCACGTGGATAAAATGAATGACTTCTTCAATTTACAGTAATTTGATGAGGCAGGTGTCCAAATGACACTCTTTGCACAAATATTAACTAGTGATGTTAAGAAATGGTTTAAATCATTACCTACTGCTAGCATTGTTTATATTGTTGATTTTCACCGATCCTTTCTCAATAGATGGGAGGTAAAGAAAAACCCTCTCCAAATTTTATCTGAATATGAAAATATCATAACAAACCAAGGGGAAACTGTACAGGACAATTGCACTCGTTTTAATAATATCTATAATGCAATTCCTACTGATAGCAAACGTCTTCAAGGCCTGGCCTTTATCAAGTTCCCTGATGGATTTGATGTTGCATGTCCTACCAATTTAGAGAAAGAAACTTTTCCACCTTGGAAGACATGCAGAAATGTGTTGTGAGTGTTGAAGAAAACCTATTAGCTAGGAGAGCTAGGCAAAGGATAGAAAGGAGAGTCACAATCAAGGAAGAACCTTCCACTTCCACTGCAGATGCAAAAATAGATTCTTGGGTTAGAACTATGGAGAGATTAGAAATCGCTGATAGGAACCCACCTAGAGAGAACCAACCTGCACCTCAAATTCAAAATCCCAACTTCAGGAGAAATCTTCCCCAGATCAGGCAAAGAGAGCCAAGAGAACAACGAGAAAAGAGAGGTTCTAATCAGCAGATCAGGCCACCCTTTCAGGAAAAATATACTGATGAGGGGGAAGAAACTATAGAGGGACTAGATGACATTCACATAAATCTTATGGGATTTAATGACAATGATTCAATATTTCTTACTCAAGAAAAACGGGACCTTTTTCTCATTTCACAGACCGAAGTATATGAGGAAGAGTCAAACAAAAATCCTTCGAAAATGAAATAATGGAAGTCCACAGACAATACAAGTTAAGAAGTAAAAAGTCTAATGATAACCAAACTAAGAAAGCTTCTGAAATTAAGGAACCCTTGGATACTCTTTCCAAGGAAATTCCTAAAAAGAAAAACTCAGAGACCCCTACAAAAATAACACATGAATCTATACCAGGGAGTATAGCTCAAATTAAGGTCGCCTCCACCAGTCAGTCCAATCTTACTATACAGAAGAATGTAGCTGAGAAATCAGACTTTCACAATCAAAACAAAACTCCTACCATATTCAGTCTGGAAAGTGAGTTGGCCAAACTAAAAATACATATTCCTCTGTCTGAGCTAATGAACAAAAATGTTTACATGTCACAAGTGATTAGAGCCTTGAACATAGAACTAGAAGTAGGAACAGACACTGTTAACATCGTTGATGATCAACCAGAGTTGTTGTTTGGTCCTTAGGTTGAGGGAAAAGTTGAAGGTGGTTATGTCCCTCCTTTTTACATCGGTTTAAATATTCATGATAAGACATTACACAATGTCATGCTATATTATGGTGCTTCTCACAATATTATGCCCAAGGTTGTGATGGAGAAATTGGGGCTTGATATCACCAAGCCTTACAAAGACTTATACTCCTTTGATTAAGGAAAATTCAAATGCAAAGGTTTGATCAAAGACTTGTGTATTACCTTGGCACAAATCCCAGCTAAAAGCATGGTAATGGATATTGTTGTTGCATGTAATCCTCCAAAATATGGCATGTTATTATCTCGATCATGGGGTGCCAAGTTACAGGGTACCTTATAGCTAAACATGTCCTATGCCACCATTCCTTTATTCGTTCAGCAGAGAAGGTTTTATAGAGAGACTCTGATGAAATACATGGTCAGTAGTCAAGAGAAACCACATAACTATCCTTTATACTCTGTTCATTATGATATGGACTCCTTCATTTTATATAATTATGGTGAATTGGACAGTCAATTTGCACAATTGGAAGATGATGTGTACAACCTAGAGGAAAATAAATCAACTCTTGAAGAAGGTAAAGCAGTGACAATACAAACTGATGAACCAGTAGAACCTCTCTGGAGTTTAGATTTCGATGGTGTTGTCAGTAAAGAAGGATCTGGAGCTGGGGTGTGGGTGCATAATCCAAAAGTAAGGTATTCAGAAATCCATTCTTATAAATTAAACTTCTAGTGCACCAACAATATACCCGAGTATGAAGCATTAATGCTTGGCCTAAAATTGTTGAAAAATATTAGTGCCAAAATAATTTCTGTAAGAGGTGATTCTGAACTTATCATTAAACAGATCAAAGGTGAGTATTCTTCCAAACACCCTAGACTCAGAGCCTATAGAAATGTTGTTTTGGATTTTTTATAATGTTTTACCGAATATGACTTGCAGGTGATTCCCAAAGGGAAAAACATACTTGCAAATGGATTGGCTACTTCAGCATCCACTTGTAAAATACCTTTCCATATGAATCGCCAATACACAGTGCAAGTGAAATGAAGACCTATTGTTCCAGAAAATATCAGATATTGGCAAGTGTTTGGTAATGATGAACAGATTGATGATTTCCTGCAATCCAAAAATGAATTTGAATGTGCAAACATTGATGTAGATAGTGATAATGAAAGTGTAAATAAATTAGACTTAGAAGGAATAATTGAAAAAGAAGAAAATTCATATTTTTTGCAATTAAAAGATAACATCTTGCCTAGAGGGTTAGTCCCATTGGAAGAACTGTTTGATTTCAATGATGTAGCAAAAAAGCCAAAAATTGAACCTACTAGGAAAAATGTTGAGGAATGCAACATAGGAATAGATGAGGAACCTAAAATGATTAAATTATCCAAATATTTACCTCTTGCCCAAAAAAAAAATATATTGAATTGTTCAAAGAATTTGTAGACATTTTTGCATGGAGCTATGAAAATTTGAAATCTTATGACACCAGTATTATACAACACAAAATCCCTATAAAAGAATATCATAATCCTTTCAAGCAGAAATTTAGGAGAATTAACCCCAAGTTGATGCCCCTAATTGAAAAGGAAATTAAGAAAATGTATGATGCTAAAATTATTGTCCCTCTAAGGTTCTCAAAATGGGTTTCCAATCTAGTTCCTACCAGAAAAAAAGAGTGGAGAAATCAGGCTCTGCATTGATTTCAGAAACCTCAACAAAGTCTCACTTAAAGACAACAGTCCTCTGCCCAAAATGGATCATATATTAAAGAAGGTAGTTGGATCTAGTAGAATATCTTTGTTAGATGGTTTTTCTAGATACAACCAATTATTAGTCCACCCAGATGACCAAGAGAAAACAGCGTTCACTACACCTTGGGGGACTTTCATGTATGTGAAAATTCCATTTGGTTTAATGAATTTTGGTGCCACATTTCAGAGAGCAACGGACATTGCTTTTGTATATGAACTTGGGAGATTTATTGTGATATACTTGGATGATGTAACTGTCTATTCAAAAACATTTGAAGAACATTTACAACACCTCATAAGATTTTTTGAAAAGTGTAGGAAGTTTGGAATCTCACTCAATCCCAAGAAAACCTTGTTTGATTTAGAGGAGGGTAAACTATTAGGGCACATCATATATAAATATGGAATCAAGATAGACCCTAGTAGAATTGAAGCCATCCAGAATATTGAACATCCAAGAAACATTAAGGAATTATAGTCTTTCATAGGAAAAATGAATTTTCTCAGAAGATTTATCCCTAATTTGGCAGAACTCCTCAGAACCATAACAAGCATGCTTAAAAAAGATACAAAAATAAAGTGGAACATGAAACCTAAACARTCCTTTGATCAAGTGAAACAAGCATTGACACAAGCTCCTATACTAATTTGTCCTGATTATACTAAAGATTTCTACTTATTCTCTTTTGCTTCTGAACACACCATTGCAGTAGTTCTTTTGCAGAAAAACAGTGAAGGCTATGAATAKCTTATAGAATTCTTCAACAAATCATTGAGAGATGTTGCATTGAACTACAACATCATGGAGAAACAAGATTTTTCCTTGGTAAAAGCAATTAAGGATTTCAAAGTATACATTCTCCACTCACATATAATTGATTATGTTCCTAATGCAKTGGTGAAATATATTCTGACTCAAGATAACCCAAATGGAATAAAAGGTAAATGGATTTTTTTTATCCTTGATTATAATATAGAAATCAAACCAACCAAGTTGATCAAGGGTCAAGGGTTAGCCAAACTGATGGCTGAATCAAATTTTCATGCTTTAGATATAAAATTTCTAGCTGCAGTTGATGAACAAGGAGAGCAGGTGACTCCACATTTCAAAGAGGTGTTCTCAAACTGTCCATGGTACGCAGACCTTATCTTTGTCTTACATCATTTACAAGCTCCTCCTGGTTTGACAAAAACTAAATCTATATTTTTAAAACTTAAAGCTTTGAAATATTGCATTCTGAATGGAAATATTTACTGGAAAGATGATGGAGGTATTTTACTAAATTTTTTATTGAAAGATGAAGCTAACAAAGCTTTGCAGGAGTTCCATGAAGGATATTTTTGTGAACATTTAAATTGGAAGTCTACTGCTAATAAAATTCTTAGGGTTGGTTTCTATTGGCCAACCTTGTTTGTAGATGTCCATAAAAAGGTAACCTTGTGTCACAAATTCCAAATCTTTGAAGGCAAAATGAAACTTTTTCCTTTACCCTTGAAGCCTATTTCAGTTGAAGCTCCATTTCAACAATGGGGTTTGGATTTTATTGGAGAGATTCACCCACCTTCATCAAGCCAGCACAAGTGCATCCTCATAGCTATTAACTACTTCACCAAGTGGATTGATGATCTGAAAATAGAAGGATGACTTGTTATGCTATGCAAGCACCCTCTACTTCATTAAAATAAACTTTACAGGACCTTGCTCCATGTGTTAAAATATGCAAGATAGATTATGTGCCAAGTTTATGCTTCTTCCTTTAAATGTTCATGTGTGAGAAAATGTTCTTTTAAATGGTTAAATATGTTCTTTAAATAAATACACAGCAACATAACTTGCAGCAAATAAACCATCAAACTCACAACAATAAAAAGATGATAAAGGAGTTCACCCCTCTTCGAGCTACATCTCCTTGAGCCTCCATCAATGGACTTGGCTCTCTGGGATTAATTTGTCAAAGATTATTTTACAAGATACTGCTCAAATCCAATGGAAATTTTGACTATACCATTGGGATCAGAATACATAAAAACCCCAAAAATGACTAATAAAACTCTGAAAACGGATCATGGCTCATCCGGGCATGACCTCTTCTACATGTGGCCATAAGCTTCCATGAGCTTCTCAATGGAAAAAACACATGTAAAGTCCTCAAAAGCCTTTGAAACCTGTCCCAGTGTGTTCAGAGCATAACAATTAGCCAAAAATGACTATTCAGTCACAGAAAAAAAACTTGGACTCACCAAAACATGACCTCAATCAATGAGGGCTTCAAGCTCCCTAAAGCTTCCTGAAACTTCAATGGTTAAAAACCTGCAAAAAAAGTCTTCAAATGGCTGTGAAAATAGTGCCAATGGATTCAGAACGTCCAAAAACCCCTAGCTAGGCTTTTACAGCACCTCATTCGGCCAAAAAATGAAGAAGATAGGCCTCCTGCCATTCTCTTCCTTCAAGCTTGTTGTCTCTGGTTCGCCAAAACGCACCTCCTGTACGTTGAACCAAGAACACGCTCCAAAACACGTGCTTAAACCCAGCACACACGCATAACCGAAAAATGGTCCAAACTGTAGGACGGTTAATGAAACTAAAACCCCCAACCTCCAAGGTCGTGGTCATGTGGTCTTCCATAAGACTGTGTGCTCAAACAAAAAAGGGCTGAGTTTTTTTTGAACCAATGGTTGCATGCCACTTGTCGGGCACATGTTTAAACCATTGGAAAAACCAATCCGTGCGCACTTTAAACTGTGATCATATGGATTAAAATACATGTGATTGGGGATTTGAATATGGTTCAAAACTCCCACGTGCTCCGTGTATAAACCGGTGGACATATATATAAACGCATGCAACCGGGGCTGGGGCTAAGCCCCAACCCGAACGCGCCCCATATAATATTTCAATACAATTTATATAAAATAAAATGAATTTGATATATAAGAACCACCGTGTGGGCTAGTGGTAGCCCACACACTACCAAAGCATTGCCAAAGGGGGAGGTCTAGGGTTCGATTCCCATGGACTCCATAAATTTTGAACCAATAAACCATTGCCATGGTGCCACGTGGCACCACACCATTTGCCAAAAATGATGCCTCATGTTGACAAATGATTCGCCCAAATCTGCCAATCTGAAACTACCACGTCAGCATGTGCCAACTCAGCTCTGCCACATCACCTCTGCCACGTCAGCGTACGGACATGCCACGTCAGCATTTGTACAGATTGTACGGACTACATAGTCAGCGTCCCTTTTTTAACCTGTTTGACGATTTGAACAAATCGCGATATCTCTCACTCTTGACGTCCGTTTGAGACGAAATGAGTTGTGTTGGGTTCGTGATGACGAGGGATACGCTCTCGTTCGTTTTGAGTCAATTCCAAGAACATTGATTTTTGAGCTAAAATTTGACCCCTGGTCCAGATTTTGATCACACCTTCCCACTGAAAGGCTTTTGGACCCACAAAAGCTTATGATTATCTATCTAAGCTCCAATACTCTTCTGCTTTCAAGTTATATCAACTGAATCTACTTGAAAAGTCTTTTCGACAATCACATGGATACTTTGACATGCCTTGCACTACAACTAACTATGTCCTTCAACCATTGTTCTCTGGCTACTGCTGACCCACTGTTCTCTTTGTGCTTGGAAGACTACCAACCTTCCCACTAAGAATCAAGTCCCTCTTGTGAACTCTTTGGTGTCAACACAATCTGCTCTCCAATGGCTGCAAAAACTTTCCTGCGACATCTTGTCACAAGCCAAGAAAACCATCAATCTTGAAAACAAATTATACAAGACTGAAAAATGATGCCAACAAAGTCTTTTTGTTCTTCAAGAAAACTATCACATCTTGTACTTCATGAAATCACATGGTGTTTTCCTGCATCTTGGTGTACTCAAAATCAACTTACAAGCCAACAAACACCATCGACTAAACACATGTCGAAAAACATGATCGACACAACATAGTCGTCAAGACAACATCGACACAAGTTGAAACTCATTTGAAACATATCAACCTTCCCAATCTGACAAGTTGACATACATGATACACAATCATGTTACAATCATGAATCATTCATGATGAACCATCACCAGGTTCACTGCTTACACATACACAAAAACAAATGCATGTGCATGACTTTTCAACTCTCCTTCCAGTACAAACATAAGTACATAAACCTGAAACATGTGGGTACATAAGAGCTGAATATGAAAAACATATATGGATGTAACAAGTGAACATCATATCCATATTTTACATCCTCCTGGCGAAGTTGTGCAACAACAAGAATGCCTTCAAATGAAATGCATTCACATGCAAGCTTGCATCATATAAGTTATGATAAACTGCTGCAACTTATCATGCTTTCAACATAAATGCACACATAAGGCTGAAAAGTGCATTGACAATAGAAAATGCAAGCCTTACTTTCTCAAGAAATCCAACCATTTCTTACCAAGCCAACTCAACAGTGACTTTTTCTGCTGAAAATCGTCCTCTTGTGAATCATCTTGACTCACATCGATGATGGAATCTCCTCTTCCATTCTTGCCAATCTCTTTATCCATCTATTTTTTATGTTGTGGATGAGTGGTTGGATGCAATGTCCAACATTGGTCAATGAGATGACCCCTCTTCTGACAATGAGTTCAAATATTTTGCATCCTCTTTTCACGTTGTCTTTGCTTATGAAGTTTCCTGAAAGTGGTCAATATTTTCCAACATTTTGAAATATGATGGTTATATAAACCACAATATGTACATGGATTTTTTCTTCCATTTTTACATACAAATTTATCATGCTTAACATAATCAAAAGAAATTGAATGATAAGCAGAATTATACCTTGAACATTCACCTTTATCGCCTCTTTGAGGAGGTGAATCTGAAGAGTTACAAGCTCTCCTTTGAAGACCAACAATAGTGTTCTTGTCCTCATCGCTATCACAACTCTTTTGTTTCATACATTCGCATTCATCTTGAACACAAGCCTTGCATGCTGGAGGGATTGAACTTTCAACAAAAGTTCTTGAACTTTCACCTTTATAGCCTTCTTGAGGAGGTGAACTTGAAACAAAATTTGTTCTTGGAACTTTTTCCCTTGTCTCCTCGACTTTGGAATATGCTCCATCTTTTCATTCATATCCAAGACCACAATACTTGGATCTCTCTTCAACAACAATAAGCTCAACAATGCCTTGTGCATACTTGCCCAAACCTCTACCTTCATAGCCCATTTTTAACAATAACTTGGACCCTATTCGTCTTGTGTGATTTTCAAAATCACCAAAACATTTATCTTTAGAGTAATTTGAAGATAAAATAACATTGCATACCTTATGTTCATGCATGTACTTGGTAAGGGTTTCCTTTGCCTCATGGAGTTGAATCTC
>JASDQU010099963.1:250991-283556 GCA_032191745.1 Picea mariana
GGGCAATGCTTTCCTTTCTATCTTCACACATCTCTTTCATCACTTCTATCATGGTTAGAATCTCCTTCAACATCTCTTTGTCAAAGAACTTAGATAATGAAGATGTATGAGAACTGCCAATGTTTGAAGCTTCCTTCATCCTTGCAAGATATCAAACTTCAACACAAAACTTGCACAAATACCAATAGCTAAATCTCAAGCTATCAATGGCAAATACATGAGCAAAACAAACTATGCTCTGATACCACCTGATCTGAAAATAGAAGGTTGACTTGTTATGCTATGCAAGCACCCTCTACTTCATTAAAATAAACTTTACAGGACCTTGCTCCATGTGTTAAAATATGCAAGATAGATTATGTGCCAAGTTTATGTTTCTTCCTTTAAATGTTCATGTGTGAGAAAATGTTCTTTTAAATGGTTAAATATGTGCTTTAAATAAATACACAGCAACATAACTTGTAGCAAATAAACCATCAAACTCACAACAATAACAAGATGATAAAGGAGTTCACCCCTCTCCGGGCTACATCTCCTTGAGCCTCCATCAATGGACTTGGCTCTCTGGGATTAATTTGTCAAATGTTCTTTTACAAGCTACTGCTCAACTCCAATGGAAAATTTGACTATACCATTGGGATCAGAATACATAAAAACCCCAAAAATGACTAATAAAAATCTGAAAAACGGATCATGGCTCATCCGGGCATGACCTCTTCTACATGTGGCCATAAGCTTCCATGAGCTTCTCAATGGAAAAAACACCTGTAAAAGTCCTCAAAAGCCTCTGAAACCTGTCCCAATGTGTTCAGAGCATAACAATTAGCCAAAAATGACTATTCAGTCACATAAAACAAACTTGGACTCACCAAAACATGACCTCAATCAATGAGGACTTCAAGCTCCCTAGAGCTTCCTGAAACTTCAATGGTTAAAAACCTACAAACGAAGTCTTCAAATGGCTATGAAAACAATGCCAATGGATTCAGAACGTCCAAAAATCCCTAGCTGGGCTTTTACGGCACCTCATTCGGCCAAAAAATGAAGAAGATAGGCCTCCTGCCATTCTCTTCCTTCAAGCTTGTTGTCTCTGGTTCGCCAAAACACACCTCCTGTATGTTGAACCAAGAACATGCTCCAAAACGCATGCTTAAACCCAGCACACGTGCATAACTGAAAAATGGTCCAAACTGTAGGACGGTTAACGAAACGAAAACCCCCAACCACCAAGGTCGTGGTCATGTGGTCTTCCATAAGACCGTGCGCTCAAACAAAAAAGGGCTGAGTTTTTTTTGAACCAATGGTTGCATGCCACTTGTCGGGCGCATGTTTAAACCGTTGGAAAAACCAATCCACGCGCACTTTAAACTGTGGTCATATGGATTAAAATACATGCGACCGGGGCTTTGAATATGGTTCAAAACTCGTGCGCACTCCGTGTATAAACCGGTGGACATATATATAAATGCATGCGACCGGGGCTAGGGCTAAGCCCCAGCCCGAACGCACCCCATATAATATTTCAATACAATTTATATAAAATAAAATGCATTTGATATATAAAAACCACCGTGTGGGCTAGTAGGAGCCCACACACTACCAAAGCGTTGCCAAAGGGGGAGGTACGGGGTTCGATTCCCACGGACTCCATAAATTTTGAACCAATAAACCATTGCCATGGTGCCACGTGGCACCACACCATTTTCCAAAAATGATGCCACATGTTGATAAATGATTCACCCAAATCTGCCAATCCAAAACTGCCACGTCAGCATGTGCCAACTCAGCTCTGCCATGTCACCTCTGCCACGTCAGTGTACGGACATGCCACATCAGCATTCGTACGGACTGTACGGACTGCACAGTCAGCGCCCCATTTTTTTACTTATTTGACGATTCGAATAGATCGCGATATCTCTCGCTCCTGACGTTCRTTTGAGACTAAACAAGTTGTGTTGGGTTCGTGATGACAAGGGCTACGCTCTCGTTCATTTTGAGGCAATTCCAAGAACATTGATTTTTGAGCTAAAATTTGACCCCTGGTCCAGATTTTCATCAATTGAAGTTGTACCCTCYAGGCAAGCCACTAATGTTGTGATTATAAAATTATTGTAAACTAACATTATTTCTCGATTTGGATGCCCCGGGAAGATTATCACTGATAACAYAGCAACTTTCAAATCAAAAAGATGATGGAATTTTGTAGCAAGTATCAAATCACTTTAGGACACTCTACAGCCTATTACCCTCAGGGAAATGGATTGGTAGATTCTTGTAATAAAAGTTTGGTCAATATTATCAAGAAGATGCTGCAGGAAAATAAGAAGTCATGGCACAACAAGTTGGTACATGCACTTTGGGAATACAGGCTTACTACTAAGAGTTCAATTGGTATGTCTCCATATCAGTTGATTTATGGAATGGATGTTGTTTTCCCCACATCTTTGGGTGTTCCTGTTATGAAGCTACTGCATGAAGCACAAATAGAACCAAATGACATCAAAAGAAGAATCAATCAAATGATACAGCTGCAACAATCCAGAGAGGAGGTTTATAACCAAACTCAGGTGATTCAAGAGAGCATCAAGAAAATATATGACTGAAGAACGAAGGATGATGATTTCAAATTGGGTGGTATAGTACTGAAATGGGATTCAAGAAATGAAGAAAAGGGAAAACATGAAAGTTTGACAATTTATGGAAAGGTCCATTCATAAATCAAGCTTACAAAGGAAACAATGCATTTTTAATCAAGGACATGGATGGAGAAGATCTTCCAGGAGGACCTATCAATGGCAGAATGCTCAAACATTATGTTCCACGAGAATGAAGATATTTTCTCACTTATCTCATTGTACAAACCATTTTTTACTTTTATGTCTGGTGTGGGTGTTTTTTATCAAGTGGTTGAAGCCCAAAGAGAAGGCCCTAAGCCATTGATTAGGATCACTAGATTTACAGTTAGAATAAAGAAAATCAAGATGCAGGAAAGCACTGGAGAAGAAGATTCAAGGCAGCGGGTAGTTGGTTCTTGGCACCTCATAAGGAGAGCACCATCCCCAAGTGGAGCCACTATTATAACCCTATATTTCATAGGATCACCTGGTGATTATAATATCTTCCTCTAGTTGTATTGTATTGTTAATAATATTTTATTCTGCAAATGATTTACAAAAGAAAAGAAAAAGAAAGAATAAAAATCAAAAGAGGGTATAAAAAAATTTAAAAAAAAAGGAGAAAATATAAAACCACATCAAAATAAACTTGGTTTGACTCATACTACCTAATCATGATCAAACCTTTTAAATTTATGTTGATAGGTTAGTGAATAAATTTGGCCAAACAGTCTAAAATTGGCCAAATTAGATAGGTTAGTGAATAAATTTGGCCAAACAGTCTAATCTTGGCCAAATATCTTAGGTTAGGGTAATTATTGATCCAACAGTTTAAGCTGGATCAATGTATTAGGTGATTATATTAGGAGTTAGGTTAGCATGATTTATTTCAATAAATATTTACAAAAATTGTTGAAAATAACTTTTATTTTGAGTTAATTTGATGTATTTACCTTTGGAAATAACCCCTTGGTGAAAAAATAAAGAAGGGGAAGCCTACCACCTACTCAATTCCGCTTACCACCTACCCCCCTCCGAGAACCTGCCTAACTTCTCATCCAATACCGCCCACCTCACTCTGCCACCGTACCCCACTACCAAGTCACATGTCACACTCATCTACCCATTGGACAATCAATGCCATCCACGTCACAGTCATCTTCCCATTGGCTAATCAATTCCATCCCCTATGACCGTTACTCATCCATTCACTACACACGCCATAATGGACACCCCCTTACACCGTTTAACTTTGTTTATTCATCATTACCATATTGGTCACCGATCCAGACACAGTTGACACAACATCGTTTCCTATTTTCAAGCTAACCGCCACTAGGCACACCATCGACAGGCGCCATTAAACTGGATAATTACAGTCAATACCATTTCTGCCTTCAGATCTTCATTATTTATGGTGCCCAAAACTAAATATATCGAAACAGATGAAAACATGTTTCTTCCTCCTCCCATTGACCTAGACCACGCTCCCCTGGTTGATAAAGATTACAAAGTTACAGAGCCGAAGTGTGAATTTGATTTCTTCGAATTACACTTCTGGCTAAAAGACATTTTCTTAGACTAGAGTAACGAGATCAAACTCTGGGAGTCCAATCTACCATTATACGTGTTTCCCCATACCTATCATTTCCCAGAGTTCGCCCTTAAGTGCAAAGCCCATTACCTTCTCATCCAAAGGCCTATCGTGTCTTTGTCTGGTGAAACTTTGTTCACCGTTACCTCTGAATCAATAAAATAGATGCTAAAGATCCCCAAAACTGATTCTTCTATCCCTTTCTCCATAGAAATCCTAAACGACCTCTATCATAATTTTTATTTTCCTCAAAGAGCCCAAATATTCGAAATCTTCCTACCAAAAGATGTGCAGTTGCCTAAGAAAAATGCTCCCTATCTATATTCCATTTTCTCAGTCAAATCCAACCAAATCATTTCCACTCTTTGTTTCATGTTAGGATATTTTTCTAATGAACGGGTAGACAAACCCATCCTGGGTTTTCTGTCCATTTTCTCCACAGAAGAGAATTCTACAACCCAATTCTATTTCAGTCAGTATCTGGCTAACAATATACATGAACAACTTTTCAAGTTATCAACAGAGTGAATGTTCAAGTACTCCTCAGTGTTGGTGTACATGTTTCTTCTGGGCAAACAGATTCTCATGTGCTCTCCAGAAATTGGATCGGGATGGAAATTCTCAATTAGTGACTTCTTGGACATCACTAGTGAGGAAGAATTCCACTGAGTTCAGCTTCAAACACTCCATTGATCAATTCTACCATCCAGTGGTGTGCATGATCGACAACAGAATGGAACCAAGGATAAATTAGGAGGTCCAGATAATTCTTCATCTATCTGACTTGGCCAAAATAGGGGACTGGTATCTTTACCAGAACCATACCAAGATTAGAGTGTATGGGTGTGAATTGCCACCATACAAATTGCCAAAATACCTCCATGTCATAATATTTGCATTGGAATACATTAGGCATATGATAAACTCGGATTACATCCACTTTGTATCATTTAAGAAGAAACAACAACTTGGGATCAAGAGCCAAATTGGTTCTTTCATATGCAACAGAAAATATGCAGGAGAAGAGGCTAACAACCTCTTGAAACAGATGGATTTTAGTCTAAGATTCCCATGGAATTACGACCCCTTTGGAATTATATCATAAATTAGGCTCAAATAGAAGACCTCTCCTTATTCTCATGTGCCAAATCCTGAAATAGAAAAGTTTATGAATCAGATAGAGTGGCAAGAAAATACATTGCTAGAGATAGAAGAACAGCCTTCACCTGCCAACATTTCACATACCAGCACTCCTTAGGTGCAAACAGAAAAAAGATCCAAGAAAGAGGTCTCACCTTCAGTCACGGAGGTGTCAGCTGAAGACTTCCAAGTTTACAGGAAGAGGACTAAGACTAGCCACACACCAAACAGGTTTAGAGAAGAAGAAACATAGTCCACGATAGTCATGGAGGGACCACACTCCTCAGCATTCTCAAGTAGCCAACACATAGTTTCCACATCCTCATCCAAGAAGCAAGTAGACACTACACTGTCAGCTGAGTCATCTCATGAGCCAATAGGATCAAGTATTTTTGACAAATACAAATTGATCAAGTAGAGAAATGAACTTCTGAATAGAAGCACATATGCCCAGTTTTGGAAGCAGACATCCATATCCCAGCATAGATTACTATCTTCATTTGACAGAGAGAAGGGAAGGATTCATATGGAATCCTTATAGGCACAAGTCCCTCATCCCAAGATAGCTTCTGATTATAAGAAAGCATCCTTTGATTTTAATGTGAAAGAGGTTCATCCAGCAGACCAAATGGACATGCGTAGGAAAAGAGGGGAGATGATTTTCTCCACCCTAAAAAACACTTCACAAACTGCCTCAAAGTTGCAGGTATCTTTGAACAATGTCCAATCCCAACTGAAATTGGAAAAGATATCATCCTTGGCCAAAGATAATAAAATCAAATCCCTAGAGGAGTTGGTGTTGAAGATTGGTTATGACCCATCTAATGTCAAGGTATCTGAGGAGTTACTGAAGAAGAAAAATGCTCACATAGTGTAACATCCCCGGCCACCCATGGATGGGCCACACTACATGAGGGAACACTTTCATTCTCTCACTGCGAAACATACTGTAACATACCTAGTATTCAACTGAGTTATGCCACATAAATTTTCTCTTCAAACTGCATGCAATTATAGCATATACATACAACACTCTTGTGGAATCTTAACATATAAACGTAAGCAAACAATTATATTCTATAAATATAAGATTTCATACTGAAATAACAGTAAACACAGACATGCAGCAAATATAGGGAAATACCCATAAACATACATACAGTTATAATCACACATATGATAAATTGTAACATCAGCACGTAAATAACAATGCAGCATGTAAATTTATCACACGGTTGGTACTTATCTTGGAAATATTTCCACCAACTACGTGTAGACTGTCCATGAACCTCCCAGCCTTAGACTACATTGTTCATCACTCTCAACAGTGAGTCACCCCCAAGCTGGGACTAAACTCCACCCGGGTAAGAGGATTCCTAACCTAGCTAAAGGCTCATAGACAACAGGAAAGACTTTGTCTCAGGTGCTCACTCAACTAACATCCTACAACCTCTCATTCCCCACATGTCTGCCCCACCCAAGGAAGTGTGCCCCTTCTTTGCTCAAAAATCCTTCAGCTGCCCCACTTCCCTTCCAGGGTTTCAACAACAGGTCGGACAGGAAGTCTTAGAGAAATGTAGCGATAGTTTAGCACCTTCAAGAAATCAATTCCCATCAATTCTCTCGCGCAGAGAATTGCTCACGAGCCTGACAACCCGCCTCTTCAATTTCTCACGGGCCTGACAACCCACTTATTCAATCCCTCTCCCAAGATAACCAGGTACACCAACAGGAAATGGTTATGGAAATAGGCTGAGATATAGTGAAATGAATGTCTGAAGGATAACTCACTGTGTGAGTGAAATGGTCATGGAATTATTGACTGGATGATTGAATGATGGAAGGAATCATGGAAGACATGATTGTAAGAATGATGGAGAAAGAAAAGTGTGAAAATGAACTAAGTCCCCCCGATATGTTTGCATGTCCCCAATTTGACACTTGTCATGTTGGAAGCTACTTTGGTCCACTTGTCCCCAACTTTATAACTTAGGATAAAATAACTATCCATACTTTATGTTTTAATAAATATTAATATAATATTCCTTTTTKGCATAAGCTCTCTAGCTTAGCCCTTTCCCTTAACTTTTGTTCCTCCCTTTCCCTAACTGGTGGAGTTCAKTCCCCCATCTCTTTTTATCATGGTCGCTCTGCACCCAGCGATGTATTTTATATTAGTCATGAGACATATACAAAATAGGCGCACTGGCCTTTAACATCTAGGCGCTCTGGCCTAATTCSAAAACATAAGCATCCCAAATTATAATAACTGGATCACCAACCTATAAGACATATCATATACATGAGACTCGCTGACCTCCATACTGCGTGCACTTTAGTTACTGTGCGCGGTATCTGGGAATGTGCACACTACATCATTTTACTGTGCAGTACATGCGCGCACTATGCTATGAAAGGTGCATTACAAAATGATGTCAAAACAACTCACCAACTTAAGTACACTTACATTACATTTATAATTGGGTTCAACCGAGGGATATTACAATCCCCTCCCCTTATTTATGCACTGTCCTAAGTGCATCGTATACCCATATACAACAAAATTTTCAAAAATCCTCAAAAAGATGTGGGTATTTTGTCCGCGTTGAATCCTCATGCTCCCAAGTACCGTCCTCGGGACCATACCACGTCCATTTGACCTTTACAATCCCTATGGCTCGATTCTGAAGCTGTTTGATTTTCTGGTCCAGAATGCACACCGGATGCACTTGAAAAGTGCCTTCTTGCTCCACCTAAACCACATTCCAATCAATAACATGATTAGCATCAGGTATATATTTATTTAGCAATGATACATGGAATACATTATGAATAGACATAGATGCATGTAATGCAATCATATAAGCAACTAGACCAATCCTCTCTAGGATTTCAAATGGCCCACAAAATATGGTTGATAACTTGGCGCAGCTTCCCAGCTTCAGGGAACTCTTGTTATGTTTCACCTTAAGGAAAACATGATCACCCACTTTGAACTCTCTATGGGTTATGCTCTTATTGGCATAACTTTTCTACCTACCTTGGGTATATTTTAAATTCTACTTAATTTTTAACATTTGGTCCTCCATCTCCTTGAGCAACTCTAGCCCAACTACTATCCTATCAGTTGGATTATCCCAGCTCACTGGAGTATTTCACTTTTTGTCGTAAAGTGCTTCAAATGGGCTCATCTTCAACGATGTCTGATACCCTGTTATTGGATAAATCTATAAGTGTGGACACAAACCGATCTCCCTAGATCCACCTGGATCTAGAACAAAGCAAGACAGAATATGACTCTTTCCCTAGATTTTAACTATTGAATTAAATAGGAGGCAAGAACAAAGAACATACCTTATGATCGCTTCCTTTTGTCTTTGTTGCTCCTACTTCGCTCCAATTCTCTCATACAGTCAAGACCAAAACAATACAAACCAACCGAAGTAAAGAAAGCACAATCTATTCAACAGTCAATCTATGTATATGATCAAGGAGTTATACAATAAAGTGGAATTAGATTTATGGGAAAGGGACATATTATTGTATCATATTAATGGAAATTAAAGATTGCAACCTGAGACTTGATGTTGCAAACTTCCTTTCGATGGCCCTTGGCTCCGACACACACACTTTCTCACTTGCATAAAGAAGATCAACCACCTTTGATAAACTTGTTGGAGTTTCCTAGTTGCTGTAGTTTCAGTCCTTCACACAATCTTTCACCAATTCTCCAATGAATCTTATTTAACCTTGTTTGCTTAACCTTTTCCATGAGAATTCACTCAATATATATGAGAGAATGAATTGGTTACTTGGATAAGAATGATCCCAAAATATCAGGGAATCCAGTACTAGGATAACCACTCGAATGCCATCTCATCCTTCTAGAAGATTCCCTTCTAGAAGCATCAAGAATTCATCTTTTTCCTTGCTTAAGAAAGAGTTCGCACCCTATTAGTTCAACACAGTGCAAACTTCTTGCACCCTGGCTTAAGGCAGCCTACAAGAATCATGCATTCTCGCAGGCAAATATACTTGCAGCCTACGAATAGTCCTAAAAAATGTGATTTCTGGAAAGAGATGAAGGTAACTTTTCTCAGGAGAAAGTTCTAATGAAGAGCCTGAGTACACCATCATCAATACATCATCATGATGACCAAAATCATGGGTAACAGAATGCCCCCCAAAGTATGAGGTTGGAACCAGTGACAGTCGATAGACTTTGTAAGCTGTATGTGTGTGTTGGGAACCAGGAGCACATCTAATCGGAAACCTGCGAACAATCAAGCAGCTGCAGAATATCATATATATTAATTCTGAGGTAGGCATTCCCATACTCAGATCATAAACTGATGACATTATAGACATGGGTCATGGCCACCAATCATACATTGTGGATCCATGCCGTCAAAATATAGCATAGCCACTGGAATACACTGTGGATCTATGCGAGAAATTTTAAATCAAGATGACATAGTCATGAGACATACACTGTGGATCTATGTGTCACAAATTATACATACTCCATCGCAACCTAGATCACAAAGATGATATCTAGGGTCTTCAATCTCATCGCCCAAAGTACGAATCTAACCATGTGATTACATGTGTTGAAGTCGAACATGGTAGAAACCACTTGATTACCGGTCATTGATGAAACTGTTAACAAGTGCGAGGGAAATCACCATTGATGTCAATGACTCCCAAGGTACTATAGTACAATCCATCGAGTGTGAATAAATGAGTTGAAGTTGAACATCCGATGGAATCTTTCGATCAGGGGTCAATGATGTAAACCCACTGTCGAAAGCAAGGAAACCTGCCATTGAGGCATGCAAGCTCCAAGGTACTAAATGATTTCTAAGTCTTGTTTCTGGATAATGAGATGAAGTCGACGGAACAAAACTCGTCACAGGAGGGCCTTGATGAATCCCCCATCAATGACATGAAATGAGTAACAGATTTTGAAGATGAAACAGAGTATGATGTAAATTGGACTGGACACAGGGAAGGTCGTCACGGAGAGAATGGATAACTGCAGATGGCTGACTTAATATAGGTTTCAAATGGACTTCTCTTGAACATATGAACGACACAACCAATGATTTGGCAGCATTGACTCAAAGACGACACAGGAAATGACCTTAGCAGATCGAATGAGAGACAAATGGATTTCCCAAACCGGCTTCAAATGATGAAGAGGGGGTGTCATTTTCAAGAGAGACACTTACTGCCAATTAATACGAAGATGAAAACATATCCCTTTCCCAAATTTTCCCCCACCATTTCTGGCGAGTACCTCTTTATTTTTACGCAAGCTTGAGGAGGATAACATATGCTTGTTGATGTAAGCTCATCCTTCGGACGAGTCCCTCGGAGTATGTTTAACGAACCCTAAGAAGGAGTGGTTTGGTCCCATCATGGGTCTGTCAATGTTTGTTTAACGAGTCCAGAGATAGAGAACTCGAAGGTTTTTCAAGATTATAGAGTTTGGAAAAACACTTAAAAGAGAACTCTCTCAATTCCTTTTTCGTAAAATAGTCTAGACGAGACTGAAAAAGAGATAAATTGTCGCTCACCAGACCCTTATTTCAAATACTTTATCGAGCATGAAAATAGCAAGGTCGCTCGGCGATCTTTTCATGTTTAGAGAGTCTGAAAAGAGATTAAAGAGGACTCCAGGGGGGTTCCTTTTTTGTATAACCTTGTTGAGCCCAAAAAGTGATAAAAGTATGCTCAACCACGTTCTCATGTATTTACGAGCGCAAGAACGGACAAAAACGATGCTCGAGGTTTTATGTAAAAAACCATAAAAAACAATCAAAAACACACGATAACAAAGAAAAACATGTCCATATCCTTGTATTGAATCGTCAAAGTCATCAGGCCTACAAAAGTTACACTCAACATGACATTAGGGATTAGAGTTTAGTTGATAAATAATTATAAAAACCCAAAATGATATAGTAAAAGTAAATAAAATGAGTAAATACTCTTTTTTGCCACACCATTTTACATTTCCACTATTGAGCTCAAAAAACCCCTCTTTTTACCCTCCAAGTTTGGTGTCAATTTGCGGGAGCTACGAGAGACCATTCAGCGAGTCATTTGCGAAATTAAGGTAAGCTCTTCGTCCTTGACATTTTCATGGTTTAAATTTGTGATTTCATTGGTTAAATGTTTAGTTTTGAGTTGAGTTTTCAAACCCTACAAGTGCGCTGCAATTCTCGCAGGCGAGCCATACGGGGCCTACAAGAATGAGGCATTCTCGTAGGTGAGCCTTAAGCCACCTGTGAGGTTCTCGTACTGTGCCCATGGGGCACCTGCGAGAACCGCAAAGCCCAAAAAAAATTTCTAATTTTTAGCCAATGAAAAATATCCAAAGCATGAAAAAATTTATTAATCCTCTTATTGTGTTCCTTGTGCAGATAATTGGCCATCACCATGGTACTTGAGTGGCGTGAAAGGGAACATGAAGAGGATAATGCAATGGCCGAAAATCATCCACCTACCATAGTTTCTTTGAGATATTGTGGGCTCTTAAAGTAATTTTGTATCCCGGGCATGAGGGCCCAAGTTAGACTATTAGAGTATCTGGTGTGTATGTGGGACTCAGATCAGCAGGTTTTTCATGTGGGAGCTCACACACTATCCATAGACATTAAGGACATTTACTTTTTGACTGGATTGTCCCGATGCGGATACTATGTGATCCTGACCGGTAGTAGAGGTGGTGGGCTAAAGATGAGTGAGTACTAAAATCAATAATGCGTTCCCGAGGCTGAGAGACAGAAAGGAAAAGTGGCTATCTAGGGGGTACGAGACTTGACCCTTTGTACTATCCTTTTCACTATAGCTCAGATGGCTAGGATTTATGTTCCTCATATGGCATTATAGAGCTACTTCCAGTACGCCATCGAGTGTACTGAGCCTCGAGTATTCAACTGGGTAGATGTTGTGCTTCGCAGTATCAAAAAGAAATTGACTAAATGCAGACGTGGTAACCTGAAGCAATTCAGGTATGGATCTTTGTTGGTGTCCTTCTTCCTTGAGAGGGTCCCCGTATTTAGAATACAGGTTGAGTGGAACATACCAGGTCCTAGGGATCCAAGGGTGTTGAGATGGTGTCGGCTCATGGCCCGACATGTAGCAGGACCAATCGTCAAGTACGATGATATTTTCTTTGACTGGCTTCAAACCCAGATGTTGATGGTTGATGACTACGCTTATGCTGGGTTGGATTTTCGAGGAGATCTGGATTTAGCACTGCCAAAGGATACTCAGTGGGGTGACCTTGGTAAGAAGTACACGCATTTTTTTCTTTTCAAATGTTTTTGTAGATTTTTATAATATTCAAATGTTTTTGTTTTATATGTTCATCCAAAGACTAATACAAAATCATTTGTTGATAACATAGATGTTGGACCGTACAGACCTCCTGGCACCTCTCCTATCCAGCGGCGAGGATAAGTAGTGGCAGCACCACAGTATGCTGAAGATTATCAAGTAGTGGAACAAAATCTAGAGAGCCTGACTGCAGACATTCCAGATATGACTCTGGAAGAGGTTCCATGACGCGATCAGCGTCATACTGTAGGGGTATCAGCAACTATGAGTCGACTGCTCCTAAGAGTTGCTAGGGTAGTCATGTGTTACTGTGAACGTCATCCATGACATCACTTTGTAGAAGCTATAAGCTTCAATTTTTGACATTTTGGTCTTCAGACAAACTTTTTGTAAAAAAAAAAACTCTTTTGATCGTTATATATACAGATGGCTTCTACCAGGTTACTTTATATTATGTGAATTTCGATGTGTTTGATTTATAAATGATTCAAATGTCTGTCCAATACATAATTAGCCAATGCATCTGTTAATGTATTTAGACATCTAGGAATATGTTGATATTCAATGTGATCAAAATAATGTTCCAAGAGGCGACAGATGGCTTCTACCGGGTTACTTTATATTGTGTGAATTTCGATGTGTTTGATTTATAAATGATTCAAATGTCTGTCCAATACATAATTAGCCAATGCATCTGTTAATGTATTTAGACATCTAGGGATATGTTGATATTCAATGTGATCAAAATAACGTTCCAAGAGGAGAATTCGCAAATACACCCGTAACAAAGTAGGACTTTGAATAGAGTAGACATTACTTAACTATATTACTACAAGTTGCGAGTCAAGTCGCACAACCAAATGATGAATTTCGAGCAAGATAGCATCAACCAATAATTCAATAACGGCGCTATACTCTGCAATGTTGTTGGTCGCACGGCCGAGGCATACTCCTCGTAAAGATACTAGTTCATTTGTTGGGGCATAGATTTCCCATGCAGCGGAAGCAAGGTTCCGAGTACTACGGCTAGCTCCATCAGTGAAGCCAATATAGGGTAGCGAAGACTCTGACATCTGGAAATCAAACACAATGTCACATAAGGGTAGAAACCAGATAACGAAAAAAGAAAACTATAGTAACACACACAAAGTACGATACATAAAATACAAGTACTTGTGCACAAATAATTTATGCATAGTACTTCTTCAAGTACAACCCATTCCTGGGTTCACTCAAAGGGATACCATCATAATCTACCAACTCATACGCTCCTTTTTCCAAAACTTGATGAACAACATAAGGACCTCGCCACATGGGTTCGAATTTTCCAGCTCCTAACACATCTCGATCTTGTTCATAGAGAAGAACAAGATCACCTTCAGAGAAAACATGAGGCTTGACATGCTTGTCATATTGTGCCTTGACACATTTTTTCTGGGCTTCTATTACTAGAGTGGCGTCAAGTCGAGTTTCGTCTAATCGCATCAAATACAATAGATGTTCTTCTTCAGCAAAAGTGTTGGGTAAGAGTTTGACAGCTAGATTCAGAGAGGGTATCTCGCATTCTATAGGAAGAATTGCTTCCACCCCATAGACTAATCGAAAAGGCGTAAACCCAGTAGCGGATTTGACAGATGTCCGGTATGCCCACAATGTCGAAAACAACATAGTGTGCCAACTTGATTTATGAATTCCTATCATCCGTCGAAGCATAGTTATAAGAACTTTGTTGATCGCTTCGACTTGACCATTTTCTTATGGATAATAGGGCGTTGGGTTATCATGACGAAGACCCAACTTTTCTGTAAGTTCAGACATCATAAAATTCCTAAAGTGACTACCGTGATCAGTGATGATAGCTTGGGGAACACCAAAATGAGCTATGACATGATTAAAAAGAAACAACGTTGTGGTCTTTCCAATATTATCAAATGTCGGCATCGCCTCGGCCCATTTTGTAAATTAATCAACAGCTACAATGATGTAGCCATGCCCCCTGGCCGAGTGAGGGTGACATGTCATGAAATCAATGCCCCATTTCACAAAAGGACCAACTGAGACCACAAGATGAAGAGCAGGATGTGACCGAATTTTCTGATTGTAGGTCTGGCAGGCATGGCATTTCTAAATGGCAGTAATGTAGTTGTTAAACAAAGAAGGCCAAAAATACCCTGCGCGTAAGATCTTCTGGGCAGTAGCATACCCAGACATATGACCACCACATTCTCTGGAATGGCAGTCATTCAGATCTTTCTCGGCTTCGTCGAATGTTAAACAACGTCGAAAAACAGAGTCAATTCCCCGACGGTAAAGAGTATCCCCGAGGATAATGTATTGACAAGCTTGATAGCGTATGCGACGTCGTTCAGTACTAGACAAAGAAGGCCGGAAATTTTGAGTTTGGAGATATATAAACCCATACCAAATATCATCAGTGCTAATAAGGAAAAGAGATTCATCGGGTAATGAATCTACTGCTACATTTTCCGTTGCAGAATGAGGAAAATCGCATATCAACTCAGTAAAAACTAATGACTTCTTGGACTTGGCGCGGTCAAATTCCAAGTCAAACTCCTAGAGTATCACAATCCATTTGGATTATTTGCCCCCTAGAAATTGACGTGTCAAAATATGTTGCATAGGGTTGCAATGAGAAATCACCGTAGTCTTACGTGAGAGGATATAGTGCCGGAAGCGTTGGACAACTTGAACGGCAGCCAAAGCCAGTTTTTCGACATGTTGATACTTGATTTCAGTTGGTGTGAGACTTTGACTCAAGTAGTAAAAAACATGTTCGTCGTGCCCATCATCCTCTTGTATGAGAACCATGCCAATAGTGTACTCCGAGGCAGCAAGATAAAGGAAACAATTGCGACTGTAATTAGGAGGAAAGAGAAGCAGAGCTCGTGTTAAGGACAACTTTAAAGCTTCAAAAGCATTGTTGGCAATGGTATCCCAGATGAACTCTGAATCTTTCTTTAGCAACCGCGTAAAACCACGAGTGATCTCAGCGTAATTAGGGATAAAACGATGAAGAAAGTTTGCTTTCCCCTGCAAACTTTGCAACTGGCACAATGTAGAAGGAGGAGGGAGATTAAGAATCACCTCAACCTTAATAGGATTCACCCGGATCCCTTGACGCGAAACGATAAAACCTAGAAGACGGTCGGATTCCACGCAAAAAACACATTTATGAGGATTTAAACGTATATGATAGAACCGACAGTGAACGAAAATGGCCCAGAGGTGGGTTGGGTGATCAACTCTGCGCATAGAATGAGCGGGTAAATCATCCAAATAGGGTTGAATGATATGCTTAATGTCATGAAAAGCATAATACATAGCACGTTGAAAAGTTGTGCTCGCATTCTTAAGACCAAAAGGGAGTTTCCTATAGGCAAAAGTACCCTAAGGACAAATAAAAGCAGTTTTATGTTGATCCTCCGGAGCAATGTTAATTTGATTATAGCCGGAGAAACCATCCATGAGAGAGAAGATTTCACTGCCGACGTAGTCATCGACAATCTGATCGACAAAGGGTTAGGAAAGTTGTCTTTGGGACAAGCTTTGTTAATATCCCTATAATCAACACATACACGAATACTGTCGCCTTTCTTGTCAATCGGGACAGGATTGGAAACCCATTCTGTAAGAGCCACCGGATAAATAAAGCCGGCTTTCAAAAGTTTTTCAACATCGAGCTTTATAGCAGCCGCTTTATGTGGGTGGACTGGACGAAGGCGTTGCCAGACAGGTTTAGCTCTGGGGTATGTCTTTATCTCATGTACAACAATTGCAAGGTTGATACCTGGCATCTCTTCATAGCTCCAGGCGAAGATGTCACGAAATTCTTTGAAAAGAGACGTATAGGTGACGATTTCATTGGAAGAACATGAAGCTCCAATATGAACATTTTCAACAATCCCAGGTTTAATGGATATGTCAATGGGAATCGTGGGTGAGATATTACTTAAGTTCCCTTCAGCAAACACATCGTGTGTAGTCATGGGAACCGTCGAGATGACAACAACGGTCGACGGAGTTGAAATCCGTTGGTAGTTCTAAAGGGTGTGTTGCTCGAGAAAGAGTATGGAACGATGATGCCCATCATCCCAAGGGGTGTCTTCCATGAAGGACATGATCATCTCGTCAGTGGGAAAAATAACATGAAAAGGATCGGGAGACAACTCATCAAGAGAGAGGGTAGAAGGTGTTTCCGATTGAATGGCTTGATAAGAAGACTCAACAGGACTTAACAGCATGATGTCATCGAAATGAAAATGATCTCCAGGGTCAGGGACAATCCAAGGGTCGTGTGACGCAGGAAGTTCTTGAGGTATGGTGGAGATCATGTTGATAGAAGCAACTGACGGGCGTGGAACATCGGGTGGTGGAATGGGAAAAGTACCCATTAACGAGGAGTCCTTTAAAAGGTCTACACCGACATTCTCATAACCTTGCGGGGTTTTAGAAATAAACGGCATGTTGCCAGTACGTGTATCAGAATTGAAGAAGGTAAGTTGGTCAATGGTAACAACCTTTCCTTAATGAGGGAAACATACGACACGAAAAAGTGTTGATACAACGGCACGCATGGAATCGATCCAACTACGGCCAAGTAAAAGATTATAATCAAGGGGAGCGTCAAAGACTTCCACTTCGACTTGGGCCGTCTTACCTTCTAGTGTAATGGGAAATGAAGGAAGAACACCGTAAGGCTTAAAACCAGAGCCATTGAAGGCTTTAAGAGTGTTTTGTGATTCATTCAAGGGAGGAGAGCCAATGGCTTTCCAACAAGCAAAAGACATTACACACGTTGAGGCACCCTCGTCGATAACAGTTCGGCAAATGTTCTTGTCAGAGATAACAACTTGTATCTGGAACGCGAGTTGCAGGGGTAACCGTGGAATGTGATCATCTAAGTCAAAGACTATTAAATTCGTATCTGTCGGGTCAATTCCACCTATAGCTTTTAATAGTGCCTTCTGTTGTGCAGAACAAGACTGAAGGACTTCAAGGGTTGACATCATTGAAGGTGCATGGGCCAGATCTTCAACAATGCTGTAGTTCTGGGCCTCACGAGCATGAGGATTGAAAGTTGATTTCCTAACAACACCTTTTGGGGGTGGTCGCAGAACTATATCAAGGCTCATTCGTTCGAGATGAAGAGGACCGTTAGTAGGTGGAGTCACGGGAGATGGTTGTACCAAAGCAGGAGGTAAAGCGTCAACCTTCTCCTTAGATGGAATATAATCTTTGGCTCTAGTCGTGAGTGCAACGTTGTTTTGCTTAGAATCACCAGTACACATCAAAACATATGATGTCGTAGAAGAGGAGGGTTGGTCTTGAATGACCAACTGAGCCTGTTGTTGAGATGGGAAGGGTTGGGACAAGACAGCTGGTGTAGATGGTTTTGGGGTTCCTTGAAGGAACTTAGTGACCTCAGCACGTCATGGAAAATCCTTCATGTAGTGATCATCACCACAGATAAGGCAAGGGTAACGTGGTTTGTGCTTATCCCAATCTTCAACAGGAGTGGTTTTAGTTTGCTCTACTTGATTATTATTTTTTCCCTCCTTATTCTTGCCTCTCCCCTTTTTAGATTTGTTTTTACCGGCGGGGGTAGATTGGACAGCATTGACCTCAAAAGTTTTTCCGGTGAGAGCGGCAGGAGACAGAGCATTTTGAACATTAGAAGAAGTAGATTTAGGGGTTGTACTTAAAATAGAATGTGAGTGGGCGTTGGCAGTACCAATCACACCGTCAGCTACATGCGAGGCAGCTGGAGCAGTTGAAGTGCTGGAAGTACCAGGACGAGGTAATTCAGGTAGAAAATCGTAAAGTGTTCCCATTTGCGAATAAACGAGATCAATATATTGAGCACGACTTATAGCCTGCTCCTCTGTAACAATGCCACCCATGGCAATGTCCTTACCAATTTTGTTCACAAAGGATTTCGTAAACCATTCTGCCAGTAATTGATCGGGGATTTCAAGTTTAATGAGATGTTGACGTCTTCGCCACTCATGGATATGATCAGATATATGAGTACCTTTAGTCTGTTTGAAGGAAGTCAAAATCTCAGTCTCGGTATCATAACGAATTGGTAACTGGTAGTGTATAAGGAAAGCCATAGCTAGGGTGTTGAAATCAGAGAAGAAACCTCGTGGCAATTCGATATACCACTTCGCAGCAGAACCGGTAAGGGTTCATTGAAAAAGACATAAACGAATAGAGTCATCCATCAATGAGTTGGATGAACACCATAGGTGAAAAGTCATAACGTGATTGTTTGGGTCCTCTCCCACTTTGTCGTCGAATTTAGGAATGTTCGATGGAAGCTTGGCTGGAATAACAGGCCATTAGGGAGAGTGACAAATAGGATCATTTAAAATCCTAGACAAATCTGCAAAATCCAAAGTAGCAAGAAAAGGTAATTGTCGATTCACCTGTGGGTACTGATGGCTTTGGGGTGGAAGCCCTGTCTGAAAACCAGTAGGACCGTAAGAAGTCTGCCCATAATGGGAAGACCCAGGCAGATTCGGTGGTGGTTGGAGAGGATAGTAGTTCCAAGGATTGTAACCTTGAGTTTGATTAGGGACCTGAGTTTGAGCATTGTGACCCTGACCCCAAATAGGATTGGGTATACCTGGATATGGTTGGCCTATAGTAGGGATAGGCTGCTGCCCCCCAGTTGTTTGAGGAAGATTTTGTATCATCTGATTCCAATACTGGGCCAAAGAGGGAGGTATATTTTGTCCAAAAGGTGGGGTTGGTCCCCCTATCGTAGGTGGTGTTCCAACCAGAATTTGTGTCCCAATCAAAGGTTGTGTAGTAAGTGGAATGTGTCTGGTAAGAGGAGGTTGAATCATACCACCTTGTCCACCAATGGGAATCTGCAAGTTTGGTGTAATGGACGGGATAGTGCCACTAGGATTAGGTTTGCCAGAAGGAAATTGAGGGAGTGTCAGAATAAAACCGGGAATAGGGTGCCCAGGAAAAGAAGGACCACCTGGAGAACTGGTTGGGTTTTACAGAGGTGTTGGAATAGAAGCATTCAACAAAGCATTCAACGCATGGTATCTAGGTAGTAGTGTCGGAGTGACATTGGGCGTTCGTTGTGTTAATAGGAGTAAGACCAGCTGCAGTTAACCTGGTAGGGACACTCGTAGTATTCGTGAGATGGGCCATCTTGACAGGGACAGTAAAGTGATAAGTGGTATTCAACAGTATAGTCTCTGTCTCAGAAAACACCGGAGGGTTGATTTCGGAGACCATAGGTGAACCAGGACCAAAAAGGGTCCTTCGGAAATCACCTGACCAAAAAGGATCTTTGCCTTCTACACTGGGAAAATGCCCAATGGGTGATCCAAAAGTGGTAACAACTAGTTCTCCGGAAGAATTCAGTCACATAAAGGGTCGTTCAGAACCACAGCAAATTCGAAAATCCTCTCTAGTATTGGTAATTTGAAAAGGTTCTAGAGAGTCAGTTGATTCCACTTGTGGTGTGGTGACCACTGGGATGTCACTCTGCCGAGGAGAGCCCTCAAGTGTACAGGTAGGCAAGGGTTGAGAACCGTCCAGATGCTCTAGAGATAAACCTTTCATTCTACGTGAACGACGTGGGGGAGCTATTGTAAACAAGTGACAAACTTCGCGAATAAAATCCTATGGTCAACTTCGAGAAACAAACAACACGTGCTAGTAAACAAAATCTAAGAAGAAATCACCAAGCAAACAAGACCTTCTAATTTCAAAGCCACTAGTTGGTGATGAAATCCAACGTCGTAACAACGAGACGAGAAGGGGCAGGGCTAGGGTGGAAAAGTTATGTTGACGACCTGCTTAACGGACTTACACCCTGGTGCAAGCTCCCACACATAATCGTGGGTATACCCTCCAAGGATCCCGAGTGATTTTGGTCAACGTCAATTCCAGGTACTGTGAAGACTTTCCCCTCCACAGTCACCTTGGGTAAGAACCTAGAAAGATAGGCCACTAAGGTCACCACCAACCACAATAAATCCTGGGGGAACAATCGACAGTCTGATCCACATGCAAGGGCAGGGTATTTATCCCGAAATCAACTCAAAAGGATTCCACTCATCATTGTGGGTATACCTCCGAGTGATCCCCGTAATACATGCAATCTCTACACTGATATCAACAAAGCAGGGTGAGTAACTCTGGCAATACCAATGCGACCTCATGCTTGACCCTTGTGTGAGAAGGGCTTCCCAGGACAAGATGTTGCAAATGGAATTTAACACTCCCTAACACAAGATGCTATTGTGTGTTTTGTGCTTTTGGAGAGTGTATCTCTCTTCTTACTCTAAAGTGCTAGCCTAGCTAAATTTTGGTGTAAAAGAGCCCTAGAAAAGAGTTACTAGATAAATTTTATGATTACGCAATGTTATTAAAGGTTGTTGTTTACTCAAAGGTAACGTAAATGAAACTTATGTTGTATGACTCTGACCCAACAATGCAAGGATGAGAAATGAAATATAACACTTTTCGTTCAATGAATCCTATGTATGGGAGAGAGAGAAACTTTTTCCAGATCAACCTTGAACTACAATGCAAAATTTCCTTTCAAATGCCAATACAAACAATCATTTATCAAATGACAATTCGCTATGTGTCTTTTTCAAATACTTCAACAATCTCAATAATTTGATTTTTTTCAATGTTTTAAAAACAAAAACAAGTTTTTGAAAGAAAACTTTTGTTCACTTTCCAAAAAGGATCCTCACTATGCCAATGAGAGCACAGAAAATCAAATCAACGAACAAGCAAATAACCCAATCCACTCTTTCAATGAAAGCAAAAATAAAGAGCAAACCAATGTAGTCTTTTCAAATGCAAAAGAAAATGATCTTTCAAACCATAAGCAAATGAGAAAACCAAGCAAACTTAACTTTCAACCAATCACTGGATCTTAACTAATCAAACACACTCAGATTCTGAAGTCAGAGAGAATGGTTTTGCTAAGAAAAGCCAAGAACAAAAGTCAAGTCCAAAATGACAAGAAAAGCCTTGAAACCCTAAGACTGTTCATGCATATAAACAAAGACAAGAAAGATATCAATCAGAGGTCCAAGAAACTCATAAGAGGCAATCAAACTGATCTAGGCAGTTAAAAATGCCAAAACTCAAATCCAAATTTTTGAAAAATGATGTTCGCAGGCAGGCAATATAACACAGTGCGAGAATCATTGATTCTCGCAGATGACCCTTGAGTAGGGTGCGAGAACCTCGCACTGAAACCTATGGGCAGAGTGCGAACTCTACCTATTCTCGCAGGCTGCAATGAAGTGCAATGCGAGAATTCCTGAACATGATCAAAAATTTGAAAAATGAAGCACAATTCAAAAAGACTTATGGACCCAAAAGGTCTAACAGGATATCCTGAAGACTCAGAGACTGATAGGACAGGAGAAAAGTGAAACCAGATAAAATGGACACAGAAAAATACCAAAAGCCACAAAGAAAATGGGATTGTCCCCAGTGGAGTCGCCAATTTAGTTATTGGATAAATTTGTAAATGTGGACACAAACCGATCGCCCTAGATCCACCTGAATCTAGAACAAAGCAAGACAGAATATGACTCTTTCCCTAGATTTTAACTATTGAATTAAATAGGAGGCAAGAACAAAGAACATACCTTATGATCGCTTCCTTTGTTCTTTGTTGCTCCTGCTTCGCTCCAGTTCTCTCGTACAGTCAAGACCAAAACAATACAAACCAACCGAAGTGAAGAAAGCACAATCTATTCAATAGTCAATCTATGTATATGATCAAGGAGTTATACAATAAAGTGGAATTAGCTTTATGGGAAAGGGACATATTACTGTATCATATTAATGGAAAGTAAAGATAACAACTTGAGCCTTGATGTTGCAAACTTCTTTTCGATGGCCCTTGGCTCTGACACACACACTTGCTCACTTGCATGAAGAAGATCAACCACCTTTGATAAACTTGTTGGAGTTTCCTAGCTGTTGTAGTTTCAGTCCTTCACACAATCTTTCACCAATTCTCCAATGAATCTTGTTTAACCTTGTTTGCTTAACATTTTCCATGAGAATTCACTCAATATATATGAGAAAATGAATTGGTTACTTGGATAAGAATTATCCCAAAATATCAGGGAATCCAGTACTAGGATAACCACTCGAATGCCATCTCATCCTTCTAGAAGATTCCCTTCTAGAAGCATCGAGAATTCATCTTTTTCCTTGCTTAAGAAAGAGTTTGCACCCTAGTAGTTCAACACAGTGCGAACTTCTCACACCCTGGCTTAAGGCAGCCTGCGAGAATCATGCATTCTCGTAGGCAAATATACTAGCAGCCTGCGAACAATCCTCAAAAATGTGATTTCTGGAAAGAGATGAAGGTAACTTTTCTCAGGAGAAAGTTCTAATGAAGAGCATGAGTACACCATCATCAATACATCATCATGATGACCAAAATCATGGGTAACATACCCATTGTTGTAAGCGAATTCTACCAAGTGCAGGTAGTCGTCCAATTTTGATGGTTTTTCCATCACATACATTCTCAGTATGTATTCTATCACTCTATTCACCCTCTCTATCTATCCATCAGACTCGGGATGATAAGTTGTACTAAAGTTCAGATTCGTTCTGAATCCTTTCAACAATCTTTTCCAAAAAATCGAGGTGAATTTCGGGTCTCTTTCAGACACAATTTTTTTAGGAATTTTGTGCAATCGTTCCACTTCCTTCATGAAAATATCAGCAACATCTACTGCCTTGTGAGTAGTTTCTAGTGGAATAAAATGGGCAGATTTTTTAAGCTTGTCCACCACCACCATGATTGAATCATGCATCTTGCTTGTTCTGGGCAATCCCATAATACAATCCATTGTCACCACTTCCCACTTCCATTTAGGAATGGGCAAAGGTTGCAGCAACCATGTTGGGTGCCTATGCTCAGCTTTAACTTTCTGGCATTCCATACATCTAGTGATGTATTCAGCGATCTCTCTCTTCATACCTGACCAAAAGTAATGGCTCTTGACCACTGCCATGGTTTTCTGATATCCAGGGTGCCTTGCATAAGGGAAATTATGCATTTCATGCAAAATCATACATTTCAAGTACTGGACATTTGGAACAAAAATTATGTTCTTGTGCAACAGTATTCCATCTATTCCCAAATTATAATTATCCACCTTTTATGGAATCTTACCCTGTTGTAGCTTTGCTACCAATTCTCTATATTGCAGATCTGCATTTGCAGCCTCCAGAATTTTTCTTTTAATATCATTTGGATACATGTTAATGGTTGTCGCATGTAGTTCATGCACCCTCCTGCTCAGTGCATCAGCCACTTTATTCTCTTTCCCCTTGATATGCTTTATATCAAAGTCATATTCGCTTAGAAATTCTAAACATATTATTTTCCTAGCATTTAGATTTGGTTGATCAAATAAATATTTCAGACCATTTTGGTCTGTTCTTAGCTCAAACCTCTTCCCCATGAGGTAGCGTCTCCATTTCCTTAAGGCATGCACTATGGATTCCAACTCCAAATCATGAGTGGCAAAGTTTCTTTCATGCTCCTTCAACTTCCTTGACTCATAACATATAACAAACCCATTTTGACTTAGGACTCCACCAATTCCTTCATTACATGCATATGTGCATACAATGAAATCTTCATTTGGGTCTGCAATCCTTAGTATTGGATCACTTCTCAATAATTGTTTCAAGTGTTGGAAACTCTTTTCATAATCCAATGTCTACTGAAACTTCACACCATTTCTTTGCAAGGAAGTGATTGGGTGTGAAATCTTTGGGAATCCTTCAATAAATCTTTTCTAGTATCCCGCAAGACCCGTGAATGATCTCACCTCTTTCACATTCTTCGGCACTAACCATTCTTTAATGAATTCTATCTTCTCAGGATCCAATGCTATCCCATCCTTTGAAATGATATGCCCCAAATAATAAATTTGTTTCTGATAAAATGAGCACTTGCTCAATTTGGCATACAAATGATGCTCCCTTAATACTTTCAAAACCATCCTCAAATGATGTTCATGCTCTTCCTCTGAACTAGAATATATAAGAATCTCATCCAAAAAGACAATGACAAACTTGTCTAAATATTCTCAGAAAACACCATTCATTAAGCACATGAAAATAGTTTGTGCATTTGACAACCCAAATGCAACCGTTGTGAACTCATAATGACCATACCTTGTCCTGAAGGTGGTCTTGATGATATCTTCCTCTTTAATCCTTACCTGATGGTATCCTGATATGAGATCTATCTTTGAAAATATCTTTGCATCCTTCAATTGATCAAAGAGATCATCAATCCTTGACAGAGGATACTTGTTCTTAACAATCACTTTATTCAACTGTCTGAAGTCAATGCACAATCTTAATGTTCCATATTTATTTTTCACAAACAATACTGGGGCACCCCAAGGTGACACACTTGGGCATATATACCCTTTCTTCAAAATTTCTTCAAGCTGCATTTGCAACTCCTTCAATTCTGGTGTACTCATTATGTAAGGAGTCTTTGACACTGGAGCTACTCCAGGCATTAGATTTATAGAGAAATTAATGTCTCTCTTTTGGGGTAGTCCTGGCACTTCCTTGAACACATATTCAAATTCTTCTAGGACTGCATAATCTTCCAAATTTGGCACCTTATCTTTAGGTGTCTCTTCCATATGAGCTGCAAATATTTGACACCCTTTTCTATAACATTTCTTCAGCTGCAATGCTGAAATTTCTCTGATGGTTACTGCTTTGGGAATTCCCTGCACTTTCCTTTGGTTCCCTTCCTCATCCAAGCAAGTAAATTCTTTGTTATGGCAGTCTAAGAGGGCATGATGTTGGTCCAACCAATCCATCCCAATTAGAAAGTCATAGGAACCTAAAGGCAAGATGTTCAAATATGCCTTGGTGTTCAGTCCATTCATGTCCATAAGATATGACTTAACCATCTAATTAACTTTTCTTTTGGCTCCTATAGCCAGCTGCACCAACCAAGATTTTCCATGCTTTCTTCTTGGAAAATGCAAAATTTCCACCATCTCAGGATCTATATAACTATGACTAGCTCTTGAATCAATTAAAATAGCAATGGTTTGGTTGTTGATCATACCTTCCACTTCAATCATGTGGGACTGATACTCTGCTTGCTTGTTGTCTAGGGCTGCATAGATCCTTGGCACATTTCAGCCCATGTCCTCCATTGTTACATCTTGTTGTACATTGTGAACAGCCCTTCCTTTTTCACCTATGTGAGGGTAATCTCTGAACAAATGATCTCATTTACAACCCCAACATTGAATAGGTGGTTTCCTTGATATTTGACTCTCTGAGTCAAACGTTATGGGTTCTTTAGGAATTTGTTGTCCCTGTGGATTATTTCTGAAGAATGGTGGCTTAGCTCCCTTCTTCCTTTGATCCATATTAAATTTATTTTTGTCTTCCCAAGCCTTTTGGAAAGCTAGCCTTGCTTTCTGTTGATCATATAGGCATTTATCTCGCCTTATGGTCTCTTCTAATGTCTTGGGATCATCATATTGTATTTTTTCACTGATCAATGGTGGAAATCCATTCAAATACCTTTGAATTTTGACTATCTCATCCTTGATGGAAGAGACATACTTCAACAGTTCTAGAAACCTTATCTCATATTCATCTATGGTCATACTTCCCAACTTGAGTTCAAAGAAATCTTTCATTTTCTTGTCATAGTATCTCTTAGTCAAGTATTTCTTCTCAAAATACTTATTGAATTCCCTCCAAGTAACACTTTTCTCTTTAATGTGTTGCACCTACACAAGTTTTTCCCACCACATGGATTCCTTTCCCTTGAGTTGATAGATAGAAATTCTACCTTCTGCATGAGAAGAATAATTATGCAATTGGAAATACTTTCTCCTGCCCAGCAACCATGTTTCTGCATCTTCATCCTTCTTTTGCTCACCATGAAATGTAGGAGGTTTGATTTTGTTCATTTAACCTTGTAGCTCATCCACCCCATACCTCTTATGCATTCTAACATGGGATGGACTTGAGTTGTTTCCTTCTCTCTTATTGGAATGCCTTGGGGAGTGTTGGTGGTGTTTTCTAACACTTCTTGCTTTTATTTTCTCATCCGAAAGCTTGTGACTTCCAAATTTTCTTAAGTCGCTCTCCTTGTCCAATTTATTTTCTATTATGTTCAATCCCTCCAATAACTTCATGTTGAAGTCATCCTGTTTCTCCTTGGCTCTCATAAGCCTTTCATTATCAGCCTTATGGATTTGGACATCCTTCTGCAAATTTTTAATTGTCTCTGCCATATTCATCTTTTCATTCCTTTCTTCTCCATGTCCATTGGAGTTTGTTCCTTCAATGCCCAACTGGACATCCATCCCTCTACTCTCATCTTGCTGACTTTAATTCCCTTGTGCCTCTTCCATTCCTATGGACTCTACACTGATCTGATCTAATATAGTTTTTGTTAATTCTACAAAATATGCAGCCATCAAAACTTATCAGGCTAACTAATTCAACAATTCATGAAAAATATGAACCATTTTGGTTCAATATATACATCAGAATTTTCTCTTCTGATTTCCTGGTGTTATCACCATGACAATTTTTAGATAAGACCCAAGTCTTGAGATACATCGGGGCGAAAGGCAATTTGTTGAAACCACTTTTTCTAAAGTCTCAATGTCACGTGCTTCAATATGTCAAAACCACCACTTGTGGGATGGGCGACGGCTAGTCAGATCACCCCATTTCACTCATTCGGTACTTCACAATTGTATGATGTCAAGTGAACGTCGCCATATAACGAACTCAAAAGCTAATCATTTGAAATGGATTAACCGTGCATGAAAAACCAACGTATTTGTACGTAAGTCTGTCTATGATTCATGATTGGGACTCTATAAATACCAATTCTCAAGTATGGAGGCATCATCTTATCCATAAACAGAGTAGTCTCCAAATTTTTTCAACCTTCTGATCCTTGTAAAATCATTTTGGTGTCCACAAAATTGAGATACATGGACAAAGCTACATCCATTGAGACTGGTTCTTCAGGAAACAAGGTAGATTTACCTATGGGTAAGGAGGATAAGGTAATTGCGTAGATAATAGTGACTAAATTTCACACAGAACCTGCTACAGACTCGAAAATGGAAGTCAGGTTGAATACAATTATCAGGGATCTAGTCATCAATAGGGGAGTTGTTAAGAAGAAATGGAGCAAGCAACAGAAGAAAGAAACCATCATTGAAATGGATGAAAGTGTTGGAGAGGATCAACCGGTCTGGTTAGATACTTTAAAGGAGGAGATTGCTAAGTTGAAATGAGTCCTCGAATAAAAGTACATTTTAGCAATTTTTGGACAGATGGTAGCAGAGGTAAGGGGCTCCGAAGATAATAGGCTTGTTCTTAAATGCTCCCTTTACCATAGGATAACTGTTATTTTACATCATTCCCTTTTTGTAACTTATCTCTAGGAAGAGAAAAGGGAAAAGGAACCTGTCCTCTGTGCAGGAAGACTTTTTGTAATTTTTGGGATTAAAATGATTATATAAATGCAGAAGCGGATTTTGGAATGTTTATTACAAGATTCTAACTGGTGGTGATATGAGTCTTGTTTTCTTTCATAGTATGCTTTTCTTGTAAGCTTATATTTCACTTCAGTCTATCTGAATCGGAGGAATATAAAACTTAGAATTCATTTCTGAGATGCTCTCGGCTTAGCAACCTAGACTATATTTATTTCTTCTCAAACCAACTCTGAATTCATTTTAAATAATGCTCTGATGCGGTTGTGTGTTTCTTTTTCCTCTAATACCATGAAAATTTTCTACTAAAATCATACTCATCGCCTTCCAAACGACTTCACGTGCACAAAAATTCAACCTATACACCCATATTTATCGTGCACAACAACACCACAAGGTAAATCGTGCTTCCTCACACCTATATCCACTATGCATTTCTTCTCCATCGTGCCAATAACTTGCATGCACTACTTTTTCATTGTGCGCCAATATCCACTGCGCATAGTTTTGGTATCACGCATTGATATTCCACATGCATTTATCCCTATGCATTACACCATGTTGAAGTTCAATATGCCCCCACCACACACAATAATCAGTGTGCACCATTGACTACATTTTCACGAGACAACTTATACTCATATTGCGCGTGCACCAACCAAACTCCTATGTGTTTTTCAATACTTCACACACCACGTGCACATTACTATGTGTGTGCTCACCGTGCAATGCTAAATTCACCGCACGCATCTACACACAATATTCTTCTGTGTGGCGCCACAATTTACCGTGCACACCAGCATGCCAACATTTTCCGCACGATGCCAAAAAAATTTATGGGTGCTCTGTGACTTGAAATTTGGTCACTTCAAAATTAATCTTTTGTGAATATTCTCTTCAACTGAACCTTTTCGACCCATCCAGGCTCAATGTTGGAACTGAAGCTCTGATACCATATTGTAACATCCCCGACCACCCATGGTCGGGCCATGCTACATGAGGTAACACTTTCGTTCTCTCACTTCGGAACATACTATAACATACCCAGTATTCAACTGAGTTATGCCACATAAATTTTCTCTTCAAACTACATGCAATTATAACATATACATACAACACTCTTGCGGAAGATTTACATATAAACGTAAGAAAATAATTACATTCTGTAAATATACAATTTCATACTGAAATAACAGTTAACATAGACATGCAACATATAAAGGGAAATACCCATAAACATACACATATGATAAACCGTAACATAAGCACGTAAATAAAAATGCAGCATGTAAATTTATCACACGGTTAGTACTTATCTTGGAAATATTGCCACCAAATGCATGCAGACCATCCACGAACCTCCCAGCCTTAGACTACACTGTCCATCACTCTCAACAGTGAGTCACCCCCAAGCTGGGACTAAACTCCACCCAGGTAAAGGGATTCCTAACCTGGCTAAAGGCTCATAGACAACAAGAAAGACTTTGTCTCAGGTGCTCACTCAACTAAAAGCCTACAGACTCTCATTCCCCACATGCCTGTCCCACCCAAGGAAGTGTTCCCCTTCTCTTCTCAACAGTCCTGTAGCTACCCCACTTCCCTTCCAAGGCTTCAGTAACAGGCCGGACAAGAAGTCTCAAAGCACTGTAGTTGCAGTTTAGCACCTTCAGGAAATCAATTCCCAACAATTGTCTCACTCAGAGAATTGCTCATAGGCCTGACAACCCACCTCTTCAATTGCTCACGGGCCTGAAAACCTGCTTCTTCAATCCTTCTCCCAAGCTAACTAGGTACACCAATAGGAAATGGTTATGGAAACAGGCTCAGATATAGTGAAATGAATGTCTGAAGGATAACTCGCTGCATGAGTGAAATGGTCATGGAATTGTTGACTGGATGACTGAATGATGGAAGGAATCATGGGAGACATGATTGTGAGAATGATGGAGAAATAAAAGTGTGAAAATGAACTAATTCCCCCTGATATGTATGAATTTCCCCAATTTGACACTTGTCATGTTGGAAGCTACTTTGGTCCACTTGTCCCCAACTTTAAAACTTACGATAAAATAATTATCCATACTTTATGTTTTAAGAAATATTAATATAATATTCCTTTTTGGCATAAGCTCTCTAGCTTATCCCTTTCCCTTAACTTTTGGTCCTCCCTTTCCCTAACTGGTGGAGTTTAGTCCCCCATCTCTTTTATCGTGCTTGGTTTGTGTGCATGTTAAGAACCAAATATCAATATAGCATAGAAAAACCTCAGAATAAGTACTCAACGCCTTGAAAAAGAGAGAAATTCAGATAATAAGCCTCTTCTAGGGGGAAACCTCCTTATGCCCACATAAATGTACAATTCCAAGATGATTCCAAATGAAAATGTCTCCTTGGTACATATAGGAGACTAGGAGGTATAATTACAACTAATGGAATAAAACTGACATAAATAAAATAGCATTACTAATGTAATATGCCCCAATTAAGGGGTAATGAGCCAATATTAGGGCTTAACATGCCCCTCCCCTTGAGACAAGTGTTGTCTGCAATTCTTGAGCAACTTTGGATGTTTTTGTATAAAAGACTCATCTTCCCAAGTGGAATCTTCAGCTGGTAGTTTCCTCCATTTAATGAGATACTCTGAAATGGATATATTCCTCAGCTAGCGAACTCTTGTGTCAGTGATGGCTTTAGGATCCAATATGATTTTTCCTTCCTCGTCAAGTTCTGGAAATATAGTTTGAACTAGGATCTTGTCGCCTATAACCTTATTTAAGCATGAAACATGGAAAATTGGGTGTACTCGTGAAGATGTAGGCAACTCCAATTTGTATGCCATAGTACCAATATTTTGCAACAACTTATAAGGGCCATAGTACTTTGGTGATATTATCCTTTTTGGCTTGCTTGAGGGACATCTGTTTGTATGGTTGTAGTCTTAAAAACACCCAATCCCCTGCTTCAAAACTTCTTTCACTACGATGTTGATCTTCTTGTTGTTTCATGCGATTCTGTGCCATGGTCAGGTTGTCCTTTAAGATTTGGAGAACTTGTTGTTGATACTCGATGTGATCTTCCACTGCTTGAACCTTAGATTTTTCTTTTAGAGAAGAATTGATGGAAGGAGGGTGGTATCCATAGAGTGCCATAAATGGTGTCATTTTTGTTGTAGTATGAAAGGAAGTGGTATACCACCATTCTGTGAAGGGTAACCATTTGAACCATTGTGTTTGTTTATCAGAGACAAAGCAATGAAGGTAGCCTTCCAGACATTTTTTCACTATCTCGGTTTGTCCATCAGATTGAGGATGATAGGATGAGCTATGAGCCAACTGAGTACCCAAACAAGAAAATAATTATGTCCAAAAATGTCATGTGAAGATGGGATCTCTGTCACTTATAATAATATTTGGGCTGCCATGTAGCTTTTGAAGTGTCTCCATGAATGCGGTGTCAATTGTACTAGATTTGAAGGGATGAGAGAGTGCACAAAAGTGTGTGTACTTGATCAGTCTATCAACAATCACCATGATGACACTCTTTCCTTCAAACTTCAATAACCCTGTGATGAAATCCATGGAAACCTCCTCACAGCGCTGACTTGGGATGACTAATGGTTGTAAAAGACCTGGGGTCTTAATTTTTTCCACCTTACTTTTTTGGAAAACCAAACATTTTGCCACAAACCTTTGAACATCAGTTTTAAGGCCATCCCAAAAAAAATCCTTCTTGACTCTATGGTAGGTTTTCAAAAATCTCGAGGCCCTCCTACTGGAGAGGTGTGCAATTCCAATAATACCTTTTGTTTGAGTTGGGATTTATTACATAAATATAAGTGATCTTTGTACCATAGTGAATCACTTTTCCATGTAAATGTATCTAATGCACTAGAATCCTGTTGCAACCTTTGAATGAGAGTCCACACTTTTTTGTCATTCTTCCATTCATCCATTGCTTCTATTATCCAATCGGGTTAGATGATCGAGATAGCACAAAGAAATGCCTCAACATCTTCATCCTTTATTGAGAGTGCATCTGCCACAACATTTTGCTTCCCCTTTTTATAGACGATTTCAAAATCATAACCCGATATCTTGGTTACCCCTTTTTGTTGTTCTTCTGAAGATAGTATTTGTTCCAAGAAGTATTTAAGACTATCATGATCTGTTTTGACCTTGAAGTGCCTACCTATTAGGTAAGGATGCCATTTCTTCAATGCATGTAGTATTGCCATCATTTCCTTCTCATAAATGGGTTTTTGTAAGTCCTTTCCCTTGAGTGGTCGACTTTCAAAAGCCAGGGGCCT
>JASDQU010099963.1:283606-304887 GCA_032191745.1 Picea mariana
CTACCTATTAGGTAAGGATGCCATTTCTTCAATGCATGTAGTATTTCCATCATTTCCTTCTCATAAATGGGTTTTTGTAAGTCCTTTCCCTTGAGTGGTCGACTTTCAAAAGCCAGGGGCCTTCCTTCTTTCATTAAAACGGCACCAATTCCATTTCCTGAGGCATCACATTCCACAATAAAGATTTTTGTGAAGTCTGGAGTGGTCAAGACAGGAGCTTTTCACATCACCTCTTTAAGTTGTTCAAAAGATTTAGTTTCCTCTAGAGTCCATGAAAATGCATCCTTCTTAGTTAGTGTAATTAAAGGTGTTGTTATTCTTCCATAGTGTCGAACAAACTTGCGGTAGTAACCTATCAAACCCAAAAATCCTCTAATATTCTTTAATGTTTTGGGAATCGGCCAATAAATCATGGCCTTAATCTTGATAGGGTCTACCTTAAAACCTTCATGAGATACAATATGACCCAAATACTCTACCTCCTTCACTCCAAAGAAACATTTGGATGGTTTGGCATATAGTTGTTGCTCCTTTAGTAGTTGTAGCACCTTGTCAACATATCACACATGATCCTCCCAAGACTTGCTATAGATTAGTATATCATCGAAAAATACTAACACAAATTTTTGAAGGAAGGGCTTGAAAATGGAATTCATCAACCCTTGGAATGTGAAAGGTGCATTTGTAAGGCCAAAAGGCATGACCAAAAATTCATAATGGCCTTCATGAGTTTGGAATGTTTTTTTGGGGATATCTTCTTCCTTCATTCTAATCTAATGATACCCTGAATGGAGATCCAATTTTGTGAAATAGATTGCTCCATGTAGTTCATATAACAATTCATCAATGACGGGAATAGGAAACTTATCTTTAATAGTGATCATTTTGAGCTCTCTATAATCTGGACACATACGCCATGAGTAAGAACTTTGGCTAGGTCTAATAATGCCATCCTCTAACATTTCTTCAACCATGCACTCAATTTCAGTCTTCTAGGCATAAGGGTATCTGTATGGCATGATGTTAGGAGGAACACTAACAGGAATTAGGTGAATTTCATGATCATGATTTCGAGTGGGTGGAAGACCTTTGGGAATATCTTCAAATACTTTGGAATGCTTATCAATGATCCCTTGAAGATCTTGAGGAATAGATGGCTTAGATGTTTGAACATCTAGTGAGCATAGTTGTGCAATAAATCCTTGATGCCCCTTTTTCAATAATTTTGTCATGCCATTAGATCTTATCACCTTACCGGGTTTCCTTGTGATACCTTTTAACTCAATTTCTTTTCCTTCCAATGAAAATTTCATGAAAAGTTCTTGAAAATTAAAAGCCAATGTTCCTAATGATTGTAACCATTGGATTCCTAGTACAACATCAGCACCACCCATGGGTATATAAATCATTGGACTATTCATTACATATTCCCCCATAGTAATATTGATCTTATTGCATTTTCCTGAGCAATTGATAGTTCCTCCATCTGCAATCATTACTTGAAAATCTGGCGCTAGATATACAAAGTAATTGAGAGCTTTGGCTAATTTATAGTGAATGAAATTATGAGTACTGCCATAATCAATTAGAACTATTACCTTTTTCTTTTTGATGTACCCTTTGATCTTGAGGGTTTGAGGAGTGTTAATTCCATCCAATTCATTACACGATATCATGGGAGTCAACTCTTCAGACAAAATTTCTTCTACGTTTTCATCTTGAGATGGTTCTTGTTCTTGTTCTTCTTCCTCTTCACAATCTATGTAGAATAATTTCTTCTCACCACACTTATTTCCCTTACTGTACTTGTTGTCAAAATTAAATAATAAACCTTTTTATTTTATTTCCTCCAATTGTTGAGGTGTCAACCTTGTAGGTTGAGGTTTTTTAGAAGGAGCATTATTCTCTCTATAGATGTTGGGATTGGTCCTTCTAGTAGACATATCCATATTTTTACTTTCAACATTTCTTGCCACCTTAAATGCATTCTCTGTTGACTTGGGTTCCCAAAGGCGAATCTCATGTTGAATGTTATCCTGTAAAGTTCCTGTGAATACATCAATCAAGTGCTCATATGGAATATATGTTACCTTTATATTCAATATTTGGAAGTTCTCAATGTGTTCTGTAACTGAACCCTTTTGCTTTAGATTTATCAATTGGCTAAAGAAGGTATAGCTCCTTGTATCCTCATAGTGTGCTATCATTTCTTTCGTGAAAATTGTCCAAGTGACGAGTGATTTGCATGAACAAAGCCATCGATACCATACAAATTGATTGGGTTCTAAATATAAAGAAGCATTTCATACCTTTCGTGTATGTGGCACATTATGTAGATCAAAGGATTGCTCCATCTAAAGTATCCATGTGATTGGTTCCTTGCCATCAAACTTCCTCATATCGATTTTAGGAACGTGGTTGGTCTTCAACCCAAAGTTGGAATTTCTCCATTCTTGATTCACCTTCCTTGTGTCCTCATCATGAATTTCATGGGATACATTTTCACTTTTAGGTGTCCTCTCTATTATGAAATTTTTCAATCCTTCCATGATCTCCCCTTTTAAACCCTCCATCATCTCTTGTAGTTCATCTTTTGTTATTTTATTATTTTGTAAATCATTTATGTCCCTACGCATTTCTTCACCTTCATCAAGAGTCCATGTAGGATTAATTGGAGGCTTATTTGGTGTAGAAGTTCCCTTTTTGGGTGGCATGTTGGCCAAGTATCACTTTTGAACCTTGATTTTGAGGTGGTTCTACTAGACAATATTTATTCTGTTGTATCTCCAAAGTTTTGTCCCTTCTGGATATGAAACTTTATTTTTTGTAGTTCTATGATATTCCTTCTCTGCAATTCCACAGGTATGATCAAAATTGGATGTGCCAAGTGGAATTTACGGTAACTTCCCCACAACTTGCTGAATTTTGGCCTTTCCGAGAGATGTCACTTGTATAGCGTACCCCACACAAAATAATTGATATAAAATTTTGAAACTCATACCAAAAATACAACAGACTGTCCAATATCCAATGTAACCAGTCTCACTCAATTTGGATACTCTAGGAAGAATTTATGATTGTTTTACCTGGAACACCTTCTTGAGACTAGTCAATAGGACTAGTCAGATACCCTATCTTCCACAGGGTGTATATACAAATGTAAGAAGACCCAGAAGCTGAAAGTTTTACCACAGATCCCTTACTAATTTTTGTGAATATCCTCCATATTTCAAGGTCTGAAATGTTACAAAAAAAAAATTATAGCGAAAATTATGCAATGACTCAGTTCAGGATGATTCCAAAACGCTATCTTGCACAGGTTGTATCTCTGAAATTATAAGGCCTTGGGAGATGAAATTTTAACCCAACGTAACTTGATCTGTCTACTAAATATCCTCCAAGACGTTCTTTTTGAAACATTGTAGAAAAAAATTTATAGTGAAAATTCCAAGGTGTCTCAAATGTAGCAATGAAACCCCAAGACCTTAAGCTCTGATACCATATGTTAAGAACCAAATATCAATATAGCATAGAAAAACCTCAGAATAAGTACTCAATGCCTTGAAAAAGAGAGAAATTTAGATAATAAGCCTCTTCGAGGGGGAAACCTCCTTATGCCCACATAAATGTACAATTCCAAGATGATTCCAAATGAAAATGTCTCCTTGGTATATATAGGATACTAGGAGGTATAATTACAACTAATGGAATAAAGTCGACATAAATAAAATAACATTACTAATGTAATATGCCCCAATTAAGGGGTAATGAGCCAATATTAGGGCTTAACAGTGCAGCGATGTATTTTATATTAATCATGAGACATATACAAAATAGGCGCACTGGCCTTTAACATCTAGGCGCTCTGGACGAATTCCAAAACACAAGCATCCCAGCGTATAATAACTGGCTCACCAACCTATAACCTCCATACTGCGTTCACTTTAGTTAATGCACGCGATATCTGGAAATGTGCACACTACATCATTTTACTACACGGTACATGCGTGCACTATGCTATGAAAGGTGCATTACAAAATGATGTCAAAATAGCTCATCGGCTTAAGTACACTTACATTACATTTACAATTGGGTTCGGCCGAGAGATATTACACATAGCCTCTTTGAGAAAACAATTGAAACTTCCAGCCATTGAATATTCACAAGCAAAGGAAATGGCTGAAAGTGAAGGCCACAAAGAAGAGATGTTGAAATTGATAATGGAGCAGAATGCACAGATAAAAGAGATGGAAGATGAGTTAGACAATTTGGTTAAAGAGAAGGAACAGAGTGTGCATATGGTTGTTATCCCACTGAATGCAGTTCTTATCACAGGAGTTAGTATAGCAGCAGCAACCACAACAATAGATATTCCATCAGCCATCCCAATGAAAGTTCCAGATGCTCCTAAGAAGATGGTAAAGTCTATGGAAGATATGTCCCTTCAAGGAGAGGAAATCAGAAAATTCTGAGAAGAGGTAAAAAGCCTCCAAGACCTTAAGTCCATGTTCTAGTCTAGCTATAACATAGAAATACATAAATCACGAAGGCTCAGTCAAGAATTACAGAAGCTACAGAAGGATATTGTCATGGCTAAGACATTATCTGAGGCCAAGGAAAACATCTGGATGGATATCAGCAAGTTGATGGAAGAGATATGGCCATTCATACAAATTGTTTTTGAACAACATAAACTAGTACAAAAGTCCAGAGAATCAATTGGAAATATAAGGGAAGAATTGGGGGAGAAGCCTACAGAGGCCACTGAGCTCATTAGGTTCCTAAACTCCAGGACCAAGAAGGAGTTAGAAGCATTGGAAATTGAAGACAAGACAGAGACCATCCTTGAGCTCAAGAAGGTCTTGACCAAGAAAGGATTGATGTTGCAGCTAGAAGAGAAATCTTAGATGATGGACATCGGAGTGCATATATTTTTCAGCAAGGTTGACATGTTACACAAGAAGGGACTCCTTGGACTACTAGTGATAAATGAAAAGCTCATCACTTTGTCAGAATACAAGTAGAAGATCAACACAGTGGAAAAGGATGGTTCTAAATTTGCAGGTATACAAGGAATCATTACTAGCAAGGGTTTCTTAGAAACATTACAGTTGGACCTGAGCATCCAACATGAGATAAAATATATTTTTATTACAAAGCCTACTTTTGCCAAGTACACTGAGATGGATGAAATATACAGAAAGTTACTCAAGGTTTACATCCCTAGTCAAAAGAGATGGGAAGACATGTGTTCTTTACTTGAGTAAAGGTGATGTGGATTTTCAAGTCAGCATGAAGAAGACAGTCAAGTCAAAGTGATGAATCATCAACTACTTCCCCCAGAATCAGCACCAAGGATTCGAATAGATTAGCAGCATTCCTATTATTTTGTAACTTGTAATCTAGTTAGTTAGATTTTTTGTCCACAATAGCCTAGTCATTAATGATAGGATCAGATGTAACTATTGTATAAATAATTTCCACTTCGAAGTATTGAGTGTTGATTTTTGCACCCAAGGAGATATTTGTGTAATATTTTCAAAAGGATCAACCAGTAATAAAAAGGTATTCATAGGATTCTTGTGTTTGATCATTGGTGATGTTTATCTTTCTTTGTTAAATGTTTTACTTTCCTCTGTGATCATTATGTTTTCAGTTTCTAATCATTATAAGGAAGTTAATGAACATAATTTGTCTGGTACACTCTGTTTTTGGTATTTTAATGGTCTATATGTTTTTCATATGAAGTTAAGTAGAGAAATTATTGTTTGCTTCTTTACTCAGCAGACTCTCACATCTTCTTCTATCTATTCCACCTAATTTAATCTTAATAGATCCAATGGTCTCACTACCTCGCCCTGTGAAGGAACCTCATAAAAGTTGCTTCTAATTCTGATATTTAATACAGACCCCATAGCCCAATGGAAGTTTAATGTAATTCTTCAGCCAACCTTTATAAACAAACAAACAAACAAACAAACTCAGACTATTTTAACTAGCCTAATATCCAAAACCCAAATAGATCTAAATCATACAGAGAGATCCCTCTCTGAAACTGGCAGGGCTAGATCCCAGTTTCAAAAGTGGTTTTTATAAGTTACCTCTGTCAATTTATTCTTCCCTTGACAACCTCTGGGAATTACAGAGTGTTAACAGGAAGCATGACCCCAAAGGCTTAGTTTCAATACATGTTGAGTGGGTATACGTACGTTGTGTTGGGATAAAACTAGTTTGTGCATGGGTTGTAAGACCCAAGGTTCAGTTAAATTGTGACCAACAAACCCTCAAGACATCGTCCCTTTCAGTGTCACCTTCTTACACAGATGAAGTCTCACTCGAGGTATCTATTGGGACTGCAAGAACCAGGTTTTTGCAGTAGTAAGGGAAAGGGAGGCAGAGGTGTGAATCGTTGTTCCTTATCCTCTAGCTTAAGTATGTTCTTTATTATTACCTATATTATCACATCCATACATGAACATTGCAGCATAATCGATCCATAGACTAACTCTATTCTATGAATAATATCATCATTCATAAACGCATACAAACAAGTAAAAGAATCATAAGACGCAATAAGCTCTCTAAACTCCTTCGTTATTCATCTTCTTTGTTACTAATTGTCTATTACATTCATGATCATTTCATAACATTTATTCCATTCTACGCACATTAATCTACTAATCTCGTTACATATTTATGCCCAAAATCTAGGCTTAAAACCCTATTATTGTCTATCCCAATAACCCATTACAATGCATGACATGGACAACTTCAGTTAACTGGTCATTTGCCTTCTTTTACTCCTCGTTCTTTATACATATTTTCTATTGTTATTTTATTTCTAGAAAGTCACATTATCATCCTTTTGCACTTCCTTCTCTCACTTGCTTTCTTTATCCTTTTGTTTGTCCGCTATCTGAGTCGTTTTGTGCTCTTTTGCGTGTTTCCTTCCTTCTACGTGACTTCCTCCTTCTACGCCCTTTATTCCTTATGCGAGCTTTTTTCCTTCTACATGACTTCCTCCTTCTACACCCTTTCTTCCTTCTGCGCCTTTATTCCTTCTGAGCCCTTTATTTATACTTAGTTTTTTCTCCAAAATTGTATTCAAAATTGTCTGTCCAACAAGCCCCCAAAACTCACCTGTGGCTCGTCCCGACCCACTCAATCTTGTTTCCTGTTCTTCCACTCTGCAATGAATTTTTGTGCATAATACTTAGATGTTATAACCTATGTAACCATGGTGTATTTTCTTGTTGTAATCTCCTCCATGGCCTTCTCAGTCAAGTATTTAAGTTTACTCTCTATGTCATATGTGGCTTGTTTGACCTCTCCCTATACATTGGCCAGGTCGTCAATAATCCGGATCGCTTCCTCTTGTCTGGGTCCAAATATTTGATGAAGGACCTTATGTTGGTCCCTGAGTCTTTCTACTTCGATACATGCCTATCATTGCACCAAAATGGTTTCCATTCGCTCGACTAGTGGTAATGTTGTCGCCTTTTTTGCTGCCTCATAGGCCTGCTCTTGCATGGCTCATAGTTTGGCCTCTCTACCCTTCATTTCTGGGTCACCCATGAGTTCTCCCTAGAATTTGGTAATTTCTTCGCAAATTTGTGTGCATTCATAGTCAAATTACTTAATCATGGAAACTTCTAGTGTTTTCATCCACAGTCTACCCTCGCGCACCTCAAGTGGTGTTCCTGGCATGTTCTGCAGTTGCAGATCCTGGATATACTCTATGGATCTCTTCATAACTTCCCTAATATTCAACAATTGTTCCTCCATTGTGGCCTCTATGACCAGGGGGACTTCAGGTACATGATTGTATAAATGTTGGAAAACTGCCTGTGTCTTTTGTACCATCGCATCTACATCATCCTTCTCCTTTTGGGCTTTTGTTTTCCTCTCCTCTGCGCTCTCTTGTGTCTTCATAATTTCCTCCATTCTACCGTCAAGCTCCTTCTTGTTTTTCAAGGCCATTTCATACTGTGTATATATCTTGGCACTTTCATCCCTCAATTTGACCAAGTTTCGGTGTGCAACATCACCTCGATGCCTTATCTCTTGTACCAATTGTGCTTGGATTTCCTCTACCCTTTGGATGGGTAATCTGGAGACGACGAGACTAAGTTTGCCTATTGTCACAATTTGTTCCTATAATTCCCCCACTGGTAACTCCACCGTGGTTTCCTCAAATTTTATAGTGCGATGCTCCCCTAAGGGTTGTATTAGATCTTCTTGTACACCGGCCTTTGTTTTCCTTTGTGTTGTGGATGGGTCGTCCCCTGTCCTGGGGTCTTTCACAATGTATGTTGTTTCTAAAAGTTTTTGTAGGACTCCCAACTTATCCTGGACCTTCTTTTGTTGGTCCTCGTGATTTGTCATAGCTTCCCCCCAAATTCCTTCGATGGAATCATGGATCAAGTACACAATTCGATCTGGATCATCATCGTTCAAAATAAAAAATGATGCCTAGCGCTCTTCTTTTTCTTTCTTTCATGCTCCCCGTGTATTTTATGGTGCCCCTCCTATATGTTTTGGCTCCTGATATTTCCTTTTGAGGATAACTTCAAGGAATTTTGATTGGCACGGGTGCTTGTCTATGCCATTTGTCTGATCCCCTTCCTCTTCCTTGCTTTTCCCTTGGTATTTGTCCTCCTCAAAGGACATTGCCTTATTGACTGGATTCTTCCAATCATCCTCCCAGTCATTAATTATGGCATGCACCTCTTCTACTGTCAACCGGTAATTGGTAATTGGTAGTTCTTGGTGTGGAGGATCCTTTTTGGCTTGCACATAGAGGTGGTGCATGCTAGCTCTGAAGCCCGTGACGTCCCGGTAGGAAAGAAAGGCTTCCTCGGGAATACGCATGATAGTCTCTACTACTTTTGTGATGAACTATAGATATGTGTAAAAAACATTGTTTGTATCAGTATGTTGTCTCTTTATGGGGAAGTTCCATAAGTTGGCAAGTAGCCAACGGGCTGTGACCTAAAACACGCATGCGCTGGTAAAATGTGGGCTCCTTCCATCTGACCAGTGCAATAAGAATAAGTAGCCACACATAATGAAATTTTGTGCCTTTTTCATGGGCTTCTGTGTAGTCCTATAAAAATTGATTGAAGAGGAAGATTTCCTAGTTCATCTATATTCCTTCCTTGCATCTCTCTGTCACAGAGATGATTGTTGTCGGTACCTCGTCCTTCCAAAATTTACACAACAATTTGTAGGCCAAAACTTGCGTCATGAACCTGACCTCTTGGTCATTGATGCTCGTTACATCCAAACCACGTTTTCCTCTGAATGTGTCGTACTTATATTTGATGGCCTCGGAGAGGGCTCGTTCTCCCATTTTTGGGAATAGTAAAGACGGGTCTTCACCTACTTTTCTCAACCCTATAATGCATGCAACTAGATTTGTATCAATTGATATTGGGGGATCTAGTCAAAGTGTCCCCCCATGGATGAAACTAAGAAATACCTTGACACAAGAATTGATTTCGTTACTGCATCTGAAATGAGGAATTTTGAACAATTTGAGAATCTCGGCTTTTTCTAAGCCTGATGCCCATTCATGTGCTTCCACCCAAGTTTTGCATGTCCCTGGGTCAGTCTTTGTGCATAAGAAATAATCCCTGGAAAACTTAGGGAACTTTTGTGTGTCTGTGATGTCCTGGTCCATAAATTTCAAGTTGGCTACCTTGATAAGCATGTCCTCATCTTGTCTGGCCCCCTTTGGGACCAGTTCTATGGGTAATGGATATTTGTAATTCGCTAGTACGGTAATGTGGGGCGCATCATCCTACCTAGGAGGAAAATAATCTTAGTGAAAAATTTTAGGTGGTGTTTGGGCCGAAGGTCCGAGCACTTCTTCGACCTCCACATCCATTGTTTTCTTTAACTGTTTCCTTGCTACACTATATGGTCCTCCTACTCTTGGAGGTGTCATTTTCATTGTATGCAAGTTTTGTGAATGAACACTCTGTCTCTGTGTGGGTCGTTGTAACTTGGCTTGAGGAACTCAACGTTGTTTTCTCCTACTTTTCATGCAACAATGACAAAGGGTTTATGTCCCTCTCAACATTTTGTGTGTTTCTTCCAAGTAGGCATGTTTTATCTCGCCTCAATTGCCTTGTCCAATATGGTGTCGAAGTTGATAATTGGGTAACTAAATGCTCCTTAATTTCAAAATCCTCCATATGATCCTCCTTCTGTACTCTTTATCTATCTAGTATTTCTGGTAGATTTTCATATTTAAAGCTTCTACGGTGCTTTAATGACCCATCATGTCGGTCGTCCAGCTATCTTTTTCGTGCCTGGCTGTATTTAATGGCCTTTTTGTGCACATCTCCGTAGTAATGCATTGCTCTATTACATTCGGTCATGTTTGTATCTTCTCATTGAACTTGAGGCAGTGCTCGCTTTGTGTGAGATGATCAATCCATCTGCACAATTTCTAATACCTTGGGATTCCACTTACTCTTTTTATTTCTCCTATCACTACATTTTTTATTGCTTTTCTTTATTTTTCTACTTTTTATTTGTGTTTTTCTTTCTTTTGTTGATAATATGGTACACTTACTATAATACAAGGGTTTTGGCGCAGCCCAGATTACTGCATTGACGGTCGACTGTCTCTACAGAATTTCAGCCAATTTCCATTCACCATTCCTTCCAAGACTTGTCCATCCAAGGTTCTCAACCACACAACACCTATCTCAGTTATTTGTTGTATCACATAGGGACCTAACCAATATGAAAAACTTCCCTCGGTGTTGTAGATAAATGTTGTCATAAAGTAGTACCAAGTCATTGACTTGGAATTTCTTAGTTTTAATATGTTGATCGTACCAGGCCTTCTCTCTGGATTTCTACACCTATTTATGGAACCCCACCAGAAACCTGTCCTCCTCAAGTTGGAATAACTTTTCCAATATCTTCTCTAGAGCTAAGTGCAACTGATTGTAAGAAGCTGGTGTGCAAACTGTATAAGAAGGCTTTGTGTTGTGGCCTAACTCGGGATGGAGGATCTGGCGAGGTGCATGCAATTCTCTTGTCCTATGAGGAGTTGGTTTTGTGGCTCTATCCATGTAAGAGGATTGAAAGAAGATAATAAAGAAGATGAAGAGTTGGTGGATGTAGCCCCATGTTGGGGGTGAACCACGTATATCATGTGGGGTGAACCACGTATATCCACTTGCACTAAGAAATCACACCTAATTCACATCTACTTCATATTTATTTATACATACAAAAGTGGGCCTAAGTGTGGGTAAACCCACAGGCCGATATTCTTTTCCCATTACATTATCCCCAAAAACCCAAAAAGGGGTCTAGTTTCCATGATTTCTGCTTCGTGTTGCGCTCCATCTTTGACAAGTTGTCAAAGTCCCAAAAACGGTCAAATATGACCAAGTGTTCCTCAAAATTTGGTTAGGGCCAATAGGCCCACAACACTCACTTGTGACTCGTACCGAGTCACTCAGGTCTGGGTAACTTTTCCTCAAAGGTCTTGAGCTTGGCTCGAGCTGCTTCATCTTGTCTCTATGCTACTGCTTCTTGCTCAGCGAATTCCTGAACAATCGCTTCCCTGATAGGTCCTTCCAGTTGTTGCTCGATTGTAACAACTACTTGTTCTAGTAGTGTTCCTTGGCCTTCAATTTCTTCAAACAGTAGGTAGGCCACCTCCTGGCTCAACTAGAGTTTCTGGGTGATTTTCATCACTTTGTTCTGCGTGGTAAGAATGAGTTGTTGAGCATTGCGTTGTTCCTAGGATCTGTTCATCCTCTCGATGGGTGATAGGAGCTTGAGCTGCACCTGTACAGTATCTACGTGTTGCTTTGCTTCCTGGAGTTGGGACTCCAGTTTCTTCAACTCTAGGTCTTCAGATATTCGTTCATATATCTGCACACTTTTTCTACTTAGTTGTTTACATTCTACAGCAAGTGTTTTAATCCTCTCGACTGCGCTCTGAGTAGTCAATTCATGTTGGTCACTCACTTCTTGTGGATTCTGTGGTATGGTCTAAAGCTCTAATTCCATGACCCTTTGTTGAAGTTGTTGAATAACTTCAGCCAGCTTCATCACTTTGTGTTTTGTGGGCTCTTCGGCCTTCTTCTCTAAGCTGGTCACAGAGTGAAATGCTCTGTTGACTGCTTCTTCAATTCCTATCTACTTTGCGAGCAGTTGCGCTTTATCTTTTTGGATCTTCACTCTGTCTTCTTCAAATTTTGCTTGGAGAGCATTCTTCTCTTGTTGCACGGCTTGGCGTTGTTCAATAATTTCCTCCTATGCTTTCTTTAGGGCCTGGGTGGCCTGCACTTTTTCTTCATGAGCATGTCGAAGGCGTACTTTGACTATATCATAAATATTGCAAAGTTGAACTGATTCATCTCCTACTTATGTTGTTCCTTCTAGCAAAGGTGCAGTAGAGATTGCTTAGCTAGACTGGAGTGCTTGTTGTACTCCTTGGAGCATGATCTCAATTTGGCTATACATTTGTTCCTGCTTCACCTCCTGCTTCTCTTTGATTTCCTTTGAAGCATCATTGACCACTGCAACAATGAAATAAAAGTCATTCAACGTGAGGGTAGTTCACATCTTGGTTACAGGGGTTCTTGGTTTCTTTCTGGAGGAAGATTTCAGAGGTGAGACCTTTCTTTTCTTCGATGAGTCTTCTTTGTCCCTAGGCGGTGGTACTTCGACTTTTTATTGTTCAGTTTATGTACCTTCTTCCTCATCACCTTCTTCATCTAGTGTAATGGAATACATCCTTACATATAGGCTGTCAACATCCTGGACTTCTTCAGTCTTCTTCGTCGTCTTTTCTTTCTTTGTCTTATTGGGCCCAGGTGTATCCTGCGTAGTTCCAAGGTTGTTGATGTCAAACATTTATGTAGGGTCTGGTGAAATAAGGAGGTCCGCCGACCATTCCTTGGTGATCTCTTCCAAGTCTTCTTCTATCAGCTTATAATAGGACTAAAGTTCTTGGTGCTCATCAGTGCATGGTGTTAGGTATATAAAGTGGCGGTCCACCCTGAACTTTATCAGAGGTCAAAATCTCTATAAATTGTTTGGGGTGATGCGAGGTTCACTCCTTATGGCTACTTTCAATTGGTTATAGTACGTGTGAAAAATGGAATTTGATTTCCATTGTATGCTCATGTCATTTGAGTACCATAATGTGCTGAACTTTGTGGCTAGTGGCTCAAAGGGGTCAAGGTCCAGGAAGTTTGTGACTTCTAGTAGCTCCCATGCAACAAAAGTGATCAGTATCATGAGCCAGCTAAAATGGAATTCATGCCCCTGATCCTAGGTTTCTCTGCATTCAATCTCCAGTTGATTCACTAGGTACTTCACCTAGTTCATATGTAGTCCCTCTGCGCACTTTCCTGCAAGGTCAACTACAAAGACAGATACTTGTGTTGGTCGATTCTTATGTACCAACTTCCCTGCAATCAGTTGGCATGTGAGGCACACTGCGCCACTTTCAATAGAAGCTACCTTTTATCCTCTCGCACCTTTCTCAGCATCATCATAGGCTTCCTTGATCTTCTGCGCAAGAGCGTGGTCTGCGGTCTTTCCAGGATAGTACTCGTGGGGATCAAGGCCCTACATGCTAATCCTGGTGATCCTATTGATCAGCGTCGTATCAAAAATTATGCGATGATCTAACCACAGGTATCCTCCATGGTAACTCTCTAGCAGCAATTTTACATAGGAATTCACCTCCTAGTGTCTGCTGAAGTGCGGTATTTTCATAACATTGAGCAAAGTAGACTGCACAAGGTTCATTTTCCATTGTTGAGGGATGAGCTTTGAATTATTTCCCTTAGTTCTCATCAAGTACTTATATGGGGCGAGCATGCTGTAAAATTTACGGTCCCTCAGGTTGAAGTCGCAAAACTTCAACGCTGTAACCTTGTCTTGATCTGCGCGGTAGGTGCGTACCCCTTTAGGTAGATATGCAGTGACTAGGGTGTATTCAAATTCTCTAGGGACACTGTCCCTGTTAATCTCACCGCTCAGAGGGGGTATGTAAGCTGGTAGGATGGATGGCACTAACTTCGCGTTGGCTATGTCGTCCTTATGCTTAGTTCTTCTCTCTTTGTTGGCTCGAGATGTTCCTGTTCGAGCAGTGGACGAGGAGGATTGCACTCCTCTCATCGATGATTCTTGGAATCTGGTGGACATTCTTCTTTCTGACATGACTCTCTCAATCATTAAATCGAGAAGGACCTATGTGATGGATTCTTCAAGTGCAGTGAGCTCGTCGGACATACGCACTTGGGAAAGATAATCGGGGTCACGTTGATCTCAAAATACTGTACTAGGATGAATAATATTCTTTCAATTATCACTGTAGACAATCACTAATTATGTAGGCTTCGATTTTTTAGTTGGAAAAAGAGTTCTTCGGGTATGGCGCGACGAGCTAAATAGGAAATTTGTCAATGGTCTGCTTGCAACGGGTATGAAGCTTCCATGAACATTGATCCATCTATTATGGCATGGTCCAACGGTCTGGTGGTTATCTTTTAATGATTTTCTATCATTTTGGGGTGGAAATCGAATGGTTATATCGGTCCAACGGCTATATTGCTTTGTCGCGGCGAAGTGCCATATGTCGTTGTTCTGATATCCCAGCGAAGCTCAATTCCTGTGATTTTTCCTTCTGGGAAGTTTCCTCTGGAATCTTCTATAACTTTTCAATCTTGGCTCTCTTCTTACTTAGCTTCCTAGCCTTCTTCCCAGTGAGATTTGTCTTGATTGTCCTTTTTCCATTCTGATTCTTATCTTCTCTCGGCATAGTCACTTCGCAATGCTGAGATTCTTTCTTCAAATCCAAGGGTAATACTCCTTCATCATATGGATTAGGTATTTCGATCTTTTGTGGTTCCTCTAATGCTCTTATAGCTTCAACATCCAATTCCTTGGTGTTCAATAGCTTAGATCTATTCTCTTGTTCTTTCATCAAATAGGCAATCCTTCTAGTCATGAATTCCATGAGTTCTTGCTTCTTCTGTTCTAGGGCTTCCTTTTCTTCTTTTCTCCAAATCTGGTCTTTTTCAATCCAGATCTTGCCTAACAAAGTTGGAAATGGAGCATAGTCCTCAATAAATTTAATAACTTTGAATTCTTCCTCTGTCAAAGCTCCATGGGTACTCATAGCTATCTGGGTAATTCTGCCACATAGGGTTACCATTTTTCCCTTAAACAACCTTATTTTTCCTAGTGAGGGAACCATAGCAAGCCTCCCTAGGGTTTCCCAAGTAATTTATGTCATAATTTTCATTTGTGTTTCCTCATCCAGAGTACAGTCAATGTCGAAGTCTACAATTCTTACTTCGATTTTTTCCTTTTCTTTGAAGATCTCTGACAAACTGGCATCTTTATGTTCATTCAGGGTTTCTTTCATTTTCAGTAACATAATCTTTGATTCTTTCCAGGGTTCTTCTATAATCTTAGTCTCTTGATCTCCTTCAGAGTTTTCTTGTTCCATATTCATCTTTTCGAGTCTAGCAATCATTCTAGGGAAATCTAGTACTTCATGGTCCATAGCCTTACAACATAAGAAACTAGGGTTTCTCCCAGGGCATTCCTTAGCAAGATGTCCTGGTCTTCTGCAACTGTAACAAAGAGTTAATCCTTTTTTTCTCTTCAATGATCCCAAACTTTTTTTGTACTACGCGCTAGGATCATAATGGTTGGCCTACAAAAACTTCTTTCTAGGATCTTGCATCCACTCATTAGTCCAAACATTCTTTCTATGCATAGTTATAACATATCTTTCATTATTCTTATCAGATCTATTCATATCAAACGTTCTTTCATCTAACAATGCCCCAGTTTTCAAGATAGGATAAAATCTATCAAGCATACCTAAATCCATATTTTAGAAACAAAAATTTTCACTTTTCTTACTTCTACAGAGCACAAAGCTTCCAGATCTAAAAAACTTTTGACTATTCTTACCTTTATTAGAGCACAGAGCTTATAGCTCTTACCTCTTTTTTGTAGATCTGACCTTTTTTTCTTGCAGATCTGACTTCTTTCCTTCAGATCTGTCCTTCCTTCTTCAACACAGATATTTTTAGATCAAGTGGATCACTGTGCACTAGGGCATAGATCCACGCATAGAGCTTTCACAATTTTAGGATGAATATTTGAACATAGCTTCTTTTGCTCAATTCCCAGCAATCACAGTTTCAGGTCCCGGCAATGGAACCATTTGTTGGCACAGGGGCAGACCCAGGGTTCAACGCTACAACAGTGCACCAACAAAACCCTAACTATCGGCCCTTTCAGCAACACCTGCGAAGCATATGAAGTATCACCCGAGGTAGAGGTAGGGGTGGTTGCAAGACTCAAGTGTCTGTAACCTTAGCTGGGACACAGATCTGTGATTATAACACTTAGCAATCACCTAGCATAGATTATTCATCAATATACAACCCTTATGATACTTCGCAGATAGCACAGAGAATCACAGTATGTACTTAGATCTAAGATAATTCAGCACTTAGACACAATAAGATAGATTAGATTCGGCAGATCAAGCACTAAGCATCTTACATACTAGATCTAACATTCATTCATATCTCAGAATCACAAAGCATAAATAGATCTATCTAAACACATCAAAGCACTTAGCAAAGGAAGAGACAAACACATCAGGTCGAGGCACAGAGCACAACACACAAATTTATCGTGGTTCACCCCCACCCTGGGGATACGTCCACACAGTCTTCTTCTTTATTAGCTTCAGTTAATCAGGTTACAACACGGAGCCATCCACATCCCTCTTCGCATAGGACAGAAGATCTACGCATCTCGCTAGATCCTTCTTCCTTGCACTACAGCACAAAGTCTTCTACAATCTCCCACAGGGACTTTCACTCAGCTCTGCAAGTCTTACACAAAATGCATAAAGCCTTGATCACACAGATTCAACCCTTGGCACTTAGCCTACATCACATAGATATATCATCCACTTGCACTAAGCAATCACACCTATTTCACATCTACTTCATATTTATTTATACATACGAAAGTGGGCCTAAGTGTGGGTAAACCCATGGGCCGACATCCTTTTACCATTACATTATCCCCAAAAACCCAAAAAGGATCCAAAAAGGGGTCTAGCTTCCATTATTTCTACTTCGCGTTGCGCTCCATCTTTGACAAGTTGTCGAAGTCCCAAAAATGATCAAATATGACCAAGTGTTCCTCAAAACTTGGTCAGGGCCAACACCTATTACAAACTCACAGAGAAGGACATGGAAGAAATAACCAAGGAATGGCCTGCAGAGTTCCTTGTACCAGTCGAACAAATAGAATTCTTCAATCCTAACCTCATCGAAAGTCCTGTAGTCACTCATGAAGAATATTATGCACCCAGCAGTAGCAGGAAGAAAAAGAAGGAAGAGGTATAGGAATTGAGCAGTGCATCAAAGGAAACTACACCAGATTCACTTGAAGGAGGAGGAGGTGAGGAAGTAGACAAAGAAGATGATGAAGGGGAAGAAAACAAATAGGAATATGGTGAAGTAACACTGCCTAAGGATCCCATCACAGAGGCTGAGACATCCAAGAAAAGAAAGGGTCCCCACAAAAAAATTCATCGCGAAAGAAGTCAAAATCCAATAAACCTCCATTTTAGAATGTGCTCACAGTAGATGATATTGACCTCATCATTTTTGCAGCATCATATACCTCAGAGGAAATTTTGCAGTGAAGTGAATTCAAATAGGATATAATGTTTGACAGGATCAAGGCAGAGCTCAAAGGGGTACAGTAGGCTCTTTATTCGAGTTGTGCAGTGCCTACTGCATCATTGTCAGCAGGGGACATAGAAGTAGGAGATGAGCCTACCCAGCTATGTAGATTAGTATACTTGACCGAGGCTCACCTTCATCGGGTCCAGGAGGAAAAGGAGCAGGCCACAGAGGCATTAAAGCAAGCAAAATAAGAATCCCTAGAGAAATGTTGGGTGGCGCATCAAGAAAAAGATGACCTCCAGGTGAAGTTTGCAGAGGATAAAGCGCAGATCCAGAAGGAAAAAGAACAGTTGCCCACAGAGAATATGGGAGTCAAGGAGGTAGTCACCAGATCACTTCGCTCTGTGTCAGGCCTTGCATAGATAGAAGAAGACATAGTGGAGATTCAAGTGGATAAGCTCACTGAAGCTATTCAGCAGCTTCAAGAAAGAGTGGCAGAATTGGAACTACAAGTCATGCCAAGCACTCCTCAGGAAATGCAAGATCAAAGGAAAGAAATTGCTCGAAGCACAGTCAAAAGAATCAAGGCGTTGGCCTTAGAATGCAAGCAAGTAAGCAGTCAAAGTGCACATACCTACGAGCACCTTGCAGAGGACCCAAAACTAAATACATTAAAGTCATAGCTCCAGGAGGCAAAGAAACAAACAACGACAATACAATAACAGTTGAATCTGTTGTCAGCAGTCGAGAGGATGAAAAGGTCCCAGGAATAGTGCACCATTCAACAATAGGTCCATGCCATCTAGAGTAAAGTCATGGAAGTAACCCAGATGCTACAACCAGTGCAGGATGAAGCCTGCACACTTTTTGAGGAGATTGAGGGACAAGATACACAGCTAGAAAAAGTAGTCACCACGGTGGAACAGTGATTGGAAGGACCAGTGATCAAGAAATTTATTCAGGAGTTCACCAAGCAGGAGGCTCTAGCGAAGAAGCAGGTCGAAGAAGCTCGAGGCCTTTGAAGTATACTTTCCCAAATCAGAGTGACTCAGGATGAGTCACGGGTGAGTGTTGGGGGCATGTTGGCCCTCAACCAAGTGTTGGAGAACCTTGGTCATGTTTGACCATTTTTGGGACTTCGACAGGCTGGTCAAAGATGAAGCGCCAAGCGAAGTGGAGATCGCGGGATCTCACCCTCTTTTGTGATATTTTTGGGATTAGGTTTATATAACGGGTATGAGATGTCGGCCCATGGGTTTACCCATGTTTAGGCCCCATTTATAATGTATAAATAGATATCTAGGTGATGTAATAAAGTAGTGGAGAGGCCTAGTAGAATCGGCTTAGTGCGGAGCTAGAGGCTTTGTGCATACTATGTGTTAAGACTTGCAGAGCTAAGTGCAAGTGATTGTAAGAAGCTAGTGTGCAGAATGTATAGGAAGGATTTGTTTTGTGACCTAACTCGGGAAGGAGGATCTGGCGAGGTGTACACAGATATCCTGTCCTATGCGGAGTTGGTTTTGTGGCTCTTTGCATGTAAGAGAATTGAAAGAACATAATAAATAAGATGAAGAGTTGGTCGACGTAGCCCCATGTTGGGGGTGAACCACGTATATCCTGTGTTGTGATTGCTTTGTGTCATTAATGTGATTTATGCTTAGTGATGAATATTTATGTATGCTAGATGCATCTGATATAGTATCTTAGTGCTTAATAACTTGGATGAATTCTAGATCTGTTGATGCTATGTGTTAAATGGTCAGATATGCTTAGATCTTGTTGAATACTGCGATGTTCTCTAATTAGGGTTTTACCTGTGATGTGAATAAAGGGTTAAGGACTAATGAATGTTAAATTCTAAGTGCTTTGTTAAATAATTGGGATCACATATTTGTGTCCCATCTAGGTTGTAGACACTTGAGTCCTGCAACCCCCTTGCCTCTACCTCGAGTGATACTTCATCTGCTTCGCAGGTGTTGCCAAAAGGGTCGGTAGTTAGGGTTTTATTGGTGCATTGTTGAAGCATTGAACCCCGGTTCTGCCCTTGTGCCAACAATAACTATGATTTTGGTTGGGTCAACCAATAGGCCTTGCTTTCATACTACATGTCCTAGTAGAATTCCAAATGGTGCAAAAAATATACATTTCTTCAAGTTCAGCGAAATCTGACATTGTTTGCATCGATCTAGCATCAACCGAAGTACTTATATATGATCCTGCAGTAAACTGAACATCATCCAGTCATCTAAATAAACTTCCAAAAATTTATGGATGAACTCCTTGAATGTTGCCACTACCACTCTAGAAAATATCACAGGGGGCATTCTTCAATCCAAATGGCATCACCGTGAACTAATAACTGCCTCATTTTTCCGCAAATGTGGTTTTGTGTCTATCCTCCTATGCAATTTTCATCTGATGGTACCCGGAGAATCCATCGATAAATGAATATGTTTCTTGACCTCCTACATTCTCCAATACCTCATTTGTGATTGGTGTTGGGAATGGGTCATGTAAGCATGCATCATTCATCTTCTTTATATCCACGTAGATCTGAATTCCTTCAGTCTTCTTGTCCTACACCACCATTGGGATAATCCACTCAGACTCTTTTAATGGTTCAATGATTCTTGTGTCTATCATCCTGTCTATTTCAGCCTTCACCTTCTCCTTGTATCTCAAATTCAATCTGTAGGGTCTCTGTCGTATTGGCTTGGCTCCAGGTTTCAGTGGAATATTCGTATCTCCTAAATCGTCTGCTATCCCTTTCATCTTGGAGAATGTGGTTGGAAATAAGTCTCAATATTCCCATAATAATTCTTCCACCCTCTCAATTGTCTCATAATTCCAATAATCTCCTATCTGCGCAAACTTAGGATTCTACATTGTTCCAATGTTGACTTTCTTTGCCTTTATAGGTTGTGTGTATGTGATGGATACCATCTCTCGCCCTTCTACTACACATGTTCCTTCTTCTTCTGGTACTTGCACTGTTAAGAACCAAACATCAATATAGCATGGAAAAACCTCAGGAAAAGTACTCAACGCCTTGAAACAGAGATAATTTCAGATAATAAGCCTCTTCGAGGGGGAAACCTCCTTTTACCCCACTTAAATGTTCAAGTACAAGATGATTCAAAATGAAAATGTCTCCTTGGTATATATAGGAGACTAGGAGGTATAATTACAACTAATGGCCTAAAGCCGACATAAATAAAATAACATTACTAATATAATATGCCCCAATTAAGGGGTAATGAGCCAACATTAGGGATTAACATGCCCCTCCCCTTGAGACAAGTGTTGTCCGCAACGCTTGAGTAACTCTGGATGCTTCTGTATAAAAGACTCATCTTCCCAAGTGGAATCTTTAGCCGGTACTTTCCTCCATTTAATGAGATACTCTGAAATGGATCTATTCCTTAGCTAGCGAATTCTTGTGTCAGTGATGGCTTCAGGCTCCAATATGATTTTTCCTTCCTCGTCAAGTTCTGGAAATATGGTTTGAACTGGGATCTTGTCACCTAGAACCTTCTTTAAGCATGAAACATGGAAAACTGG
>JASDQU010099963.1:309380-348715 GCA_032191745.1 Picea mariana
ATTCAATCTTTGAAAGTTCTCAATGTGCTCGGTAACTGAACCCTTTTGCTTGAGATTTATCAATTGGCTAAAGAAGGTATTGCTCCTTGTATCCTCATAGTGTGCTATCATTTCTTCCGTGAAAATTGTCCAAGTGATGAGCAATTTGCGAGAACAAAGCCATCGATACCAAACAAATTGATTAGGTTCTAAATATAAAGAAGTAATTCGTACCTTTTGTGTATGTGGCACATTATGGAGATCAAAGAATTGCTCCATCTGAAGTATCCATGTGATTGGATCTTTGCCATCAAACTTCCTCATATAAATCTTAGGAACGTGGTTGGTCTTCAAACCAAAGTTGGAGTTTCTCCATTCTTGATTCACCTTCCTTGTGTCCTCATCATGAATTTCATGGGATGCATTTTCTCTTTTGGGTGTCTTCTCTATTACGAAATTTCTCATTACTTCCATGATCTCCCTTTTTAAGCCATCCATCTTAGTATCCAACTTAGCTTCCATTGAATCCATCAACTTAGCTTCCATTGAATCCATCTTAGTATCCAACTTAGCTTCCATTGAGTCCATCATCTCTTGTAGTTCATCTTTAGTTACTGTCTTCTTTTGTAAATCATTTATGTCCCTACGCATTTATTCACCTTCATCCAGAGTCCAATTAGGATTTTCTGGAGGCTTATTTGGTGTAGAAGGTCCCTTTTTGGGTGGCATGTTGGCCAAATATCACTTTTGAGTCTTGATTTTGAGGTGGTTCTGCTAGACAATATTTATTCTATTCTATCTCCCAAGTTTTGGCCTTTCTGGGTATGAAAATTTATTTTAGGTAGTTCTCTGATATTTCTTCTCTGTAATGCCACAGGTCTGATCAAAATTGGATGTGCCAAGTGGAATTTACGGTAACTTCCTCACAACTTGCCGATTTTTGTCCTTTCCAGGAGATCTCACTTGTAAAGGATGCCCCACACAAAATAATTGATATCAAATTCTGAAACTTGCACCCAAAATACTAAAGACTGTCCATGATCCAATGCAACCAGTCCCACTCAATTTGGATACTCTAGAAAGAAGTTATGCGTGTTTTACCTGGAACACCTTCTTGAGACTAGTCAATAGGACTAGCCAGATAGCCTATCTTACACAAGGTGTATCTACAAATTTAATATGACCCAGAAGCTGAAATTTTTACCACAGCTATATTACTAATTTCTATAAATGGCCTCCAGAGTGCAGGGTCTGAAACGTTACAGAAAATTGTTTATAGTGCAAATTCCACAATGACTCATTTCAGGATGATTCCAGAACCCTATCTTGTACAGGTTGTATCTCCGAAAGTATAATGCCTCAGGAACTGAATTTTTAACCCAGTGTACCTTGATCCATCTACTAAATACCCTCAAAGAGGTTCCTTCTGAAACATTGTAGAAAAAAAATTATAGTGAAAATTCCACAGTGTCTCAGATGTAGCAGCGAAACCCCAAGACCTTGAGCTCTGATACCATATGTTAAGAACCAAACATCAATATAGCATGGAAAAACCTCAGGAAAAGTACTCAACGCCTTGAAACAGAGATAATTTCAGATAATATGCCTCTTCAAGGGGGAAACCTCCTTTTACCCCACTTAAATGTTCAAGTACAAGATTATTCAAAATGAAAATGTCTCCTTGGTATATATAGGAGACTAGGAGGTATAATTACAACTAATGGCCTAAAGCCGACATAAATAAAATAGCATTACTAATATAATATGCCCCAATTAAGGGGTAATGATCCAACATTAGGGCTTAACATGCACATTCTTGGGATCTTCGTCCTTGTATTCCACATCCATAACATTATATCATTCCAATATTTTCTGGACCATTAATTTGGCTTTGTGTGCACTGCCTAAGAGTTATTCTTCCACTGATTCTACCTTTGAGAAGATATTTGTTCAAATGTCTTGTAGTGCTTCATGTATGGAGGGGGTTTCATGTTCAAATGAGAATGTGATTTCAAATCTCTAGACCAATCCTTTCCATTTTGTTGTCTCCTTGCACATCTCCAATTTTAAATACCAATTCCTCACGATTGTATCCAACGTGTGTATGAATCGGTGTGGCCACTCTATCTCTGATTCTGAGCACCATAAATATCTACATTTGTTTATGTGACTCATCAGGTATCCCTTTCCTATGTATTTCTTTGCACCTTCTGCTTCCTCAACCCCAAAGTCTGTCTTCATAAGTCTACTACACTGTGCCCGGTCCTTCATACCCTTTCTGTGTGCGGCCCTCTAGCTAGGGTTTCTTTTAAGATGACATTCAGTGCTAAAATCCTATGTTGTCCAGGTACCTGTAACTCAAATTATTTTATAAACATACTAATCTCAATTAGTCCTTCGTACCTAGGTGGTTCATATAGTTATGTGTCAATCCAGTGAAAGGATCGGTTTATACGTGCACATCTTCTAGTTGATACTTCATGCATCCTCTGCTGTCAATTCTCTAGACCAACTTTTGAATCTAATGTGCACAAAATGATACTTCTCCAACTGAGTGCACCATCCATTGTTGGTTAGACATAATCCTCCATCCACGCAGTCATATTATATAAATTGTCCATGTCATTTTCTCTTACTGACTATGTGTATCTCTTCCCTTCTGATGGATCCACAGGTGCAGTACCCCTTAGACCCCAACCTCGAAGATCATCTCCCTTATTTTCAAGTTAATAATCTCTTGGTTATCAACCACTTATTACAATCCCAATAAAGCTATATATGGTTGACTATCACCTATGATCTCAATAACTTCAAAATATGTTATGTTTTGCACCCCATCTATGTTCACAGGTACTCTCGTTAGTCACCCAATCAGGACTATCTTATGTTGATTCGAGAGCCTTCACTAAATAGGGGACCATATTAGCTCAGGTTATCCCATCATATCCCATGTTTTATTAGGTAGTACATTCACATCTGATCCTAAGTATAGAATAACATTATCTACATTGTATTCCCTAATTTGTGCATTAAACTTGAATTCCCCATTGGTTCTCTTCATGTGCAGTACCTAATTTACCATTCACTATGTGACAGAGGTGTCCCTTCCTTTTTCGTAGTGGTAAATCATGTTATATAATATACTAAGTGCAGTTCTATCCTTCATCATTTGTACACAACTCTTTAAGAATTTGGTTAGTGTACTTACTTGTGTAATTGAACTTTTAGGTATCATTGGGTCTTCTAGATTAGGTAGAGATGATGTTGATGCTTCCCCATGTGGTTCAATCATTTCCTTTCTTTCTCTCTTATATGTATCTTTTTCCTATTGTGGGTTGAATGCTGGCACAGGACCCACTAACTTTCTTACCCAATGCTCTGTTTGGTTTCCTTGAATTTCCATATCTATGTATGTCTGAACTCCTCCATGAGTAACAACTAGGATTTTTGGTCCTTCACTATGTCTTTCGACTGACATCATCTACAAATTATGGTTATGATGTTAATTCCGGTTGGGGTTGCCTCTAGCCTGCCATTTCACAACCAGTTGGGGACAGTCTTCCATTGTGTGATCCAGTTCTCTGCAATATGTGCACATGGTACATGGGTTCTGGAAATCTTAGTCCAAGTGTCCAGGTTGATTATAGTTATAGCAGATAATTGGGCCTCATCCTCCTCTACCAAAATTCCCTCTACCTCGGCCTCTACCAAAATTTTCTCTATTTCCCTTATTAAAACCTTGTTGATCGTTATACTACGCATTATTCCCATATATGTTGGTATTCACTTCCTAGATCATGTATATATCTTATGTGTGCTCTCTTAGTAAGTCGAATGCACGGCATTCCTTTTCTTCATTCCCTACCAACTTGCAAAAATTGAAAAAAAAAAACTTTGGGGTACTCTGATATTTTTGGAGTAATGGTTAGTCATTGGTATGATGGCCCCATTTCCTACATACCTCGCAATATCCTCCTCCGGGTACTGGGTTCAGCGCTCTAGCTACCATATACTGCACAAATGTTGGGCATTCATCCTTGTGATGACCTTCTGTCCTACACTTCATACACCAAACTTGTTATTTTTTTCCCTTCCCTTGGTGAGCTCAGCCAACTGGATTGTTAATGCATCCAACTTTGTGTGAACTTGTGTTATTCTCCCATATCTCTTGTCGACGATGCTTCTAGTTTCATTTCAATCTCTAGTGCCTCGGGCTACAATGTAACATTCTATTGATTCAGGGATCTCTAATGTGTGGTAAAAGTCCAGCAATAAACCACTCTTGATGTTGCTGATCTAGGATTTGGAACGCCATTCTCCCCATTACATCCTTAAATCAATGATTGTAATCCCATACAGACTTTTTTTGTACCTGTTTGATCTATTTTAGTTCAGTGATGTACTCTAACTCAGACTTTGGCTTTTTGAACTCCTTTAATAGTGATTTCTTTATCTCTGCCAAGATCCTGACCTGTCTCATAGGTGTAATGATATGTAACTTCATATACCATACCAGCGCATGACCTCTAAATGTTGTTGCTAACTGTGCAATTTTTACGACATCATCTTGTATGTTTTTAGCGGCCCAAACTATTTCGTAGAAGAAAAAAAATGTTGTTATGGATCCTCTAATCCTACTTATGTGAATTCAGGAAGTCTAATTGTATTGTCTATTCCCTCCATGTTGGGTTGTGTATTCCCTCCTCTTGGTTATGTTGGTGGACTCTAATTTTGACTATGCGTACTACTCCCACTATTCTGACTACTACAACTATGTAATCCTTAACTAACGATGATATCTTTTGACAAGTATTCAACTATTATCACTTATTGTGGTGATGCGCATGGGTCATGGATTAAACACGGGATCATTTCTAAGTAGTATTTTTGGGTTCCTCTATTACTGGACTGGACTGATACTCTTCTTCTTTTCCTCCTCAATATGGTATCTCCACAATTCAAATTTGTGTGCAAGGTTCGCTTGTTGGAAAAAGTAGTATCACAGAGCAATAAAATAAAACATAGAATATACAAAATACAATAGAGACACATGTATACGTGTTTCACCCAGTGTGGGATATGTCCACCATAGAAATTGTCAGTTCCTTCCTTTTTATTATCCATCAAAATGAATGGATACAACCTAAAACACACCTGATGTAACTTCCTCGTATTTCTCTCACAGTATCCTCTCTCAGAATACAATATTCGCCATAATACACAGCCGCAATACAATTCCCTCATAAGAGAGGGTTTTCTTCTAGGGAAAAAACCCTAAAAATAACTTCTACCATCATATCTGCGACCTTATAATGAATGGTCCAGATTGACTATGAAATTACAATATTTTACAAGGAATTGTTTCCCAATATTTCACTTCAGGGGCACTGCCCCCGAATCCCCCACTAGGGGAGGGGGGCTACAAAAATTTCATCGCCTCCCCTAGACCCCCTGGTGACAGTTTTGGGGAGGCAATCCCCCCCACACCCCCCCATTAGGGAATGGGGTCCAAGAACGGCTAAAACAAACCTCTGAATCAGGAAGATAATCAGGCTCCATAACCAACAATCTCCCACTTGGAGACTGATCACAACAACTCCATTGTTGTTGTAATTTTTGGACAATACTCCACCTTGGACCTGGAAAATTTATCATCTTCACCTTCATGCTTGAATACCAACTGAAACTGATCAGGAACTCATTTTCTCCTCAGTTACTCCCTTTGTTAACATGTTTGCAGGATTTTGGCTAGTATGTATCTTTTCCAACTTCAAATGTCCATCTTCCAAGATGACTCGTATGAAATAGTACCTGATTTGTATATGCTTAGTATTTGAATGGAAGGTTGATTTCTTTGCGAGATGTATGGCACTCTCACTGTCACAGTACAACCTGTTATTCTCCTACTTCTTTCCCAATTACTCCACAAACCTCTATAACTGAATCATTTCTTTACTAGCCATTGTAGCAACAACATACTCTAATTATGTTGTTGAAAATACAACAACCCTTTGTAGTTTTTAAATCCAACTTACTGTTTTTCCACCTACAGTAAAAACATACCTTGTGGTGCTCCTCCTGCTATCTTTATCACCTTCCATATCTGAATCAGCATATCCCTATAGAACAATGTTTGAACCTATGAAACATAATGCATGAGTATAAGTACCTCTCAAATACCTAAGAATCCACTTTACTACCTCCCAATGTTCTTTACCTATATATTTCATATGCCTGCTCACAACTCCCACTGCATGTGCAATATCAGGTCTTGTGCAAACCATTGCATACATCAAGTTGCCAATTGTTGATGAATAAGGGACCCTAGACATGTATTATATCTCCTCTTGTGTCTTGGGACACATTTCCTTAGTTAATTTGAAATGATTGGCCAAAGGTGTACTAACTGGTTTTGCATTATGCATTCTAAACCTCTCCAACGCCTTCTCTATGTACTCACCCTGAGACAATGTCAATTTACGATTTTTCTTGTCTCTTGTTATTCTCATACCAAGTATTTTATTTTCAGCACCCAAATCCTTCATTGCAAATGAATTAGCTAATTTACTCTTGAGCACATTAATATCCTGCATGTTATACCCTGCAACTGCCAACAAGCATTTCATCTACATACAATAGCAAGATAATATAGCTTCCATTTTCTATCCTTTTAAAATAAACACAATGATCAGAATGACATCTACTATAACCTTGTTTTGTCATAAACATGTCAAACTTCAAATACCAATGCCTTGGAGCTTGCTTTAGTCCATACAATCTCTTCTTCAACATGCATACCAAATTCTCCTTCCCTTTGACCTCATACCCTTGTGGTTGTTGCATATAAATCTCTTCCTCCAAATCCCCATGGAGAAAATTTGTTTTTACATCTAATTGTTCAAGATGTAAATCTTCTACTTCCACAAGACTTAAAATAGTCCTAATTGAAGTCATCTTAACAACAGGAGAAAATATTTCATCAAAATCTATACCTTTCTTTTGTGCAAACCCCTTTACAAAAAGTCTATCCTTGTACCACTTTTTTCCTCCATATTCTTATTCTAATTGTAAACCCATTTATTCTGCAATGATATTTTCCCTGCAGGAAGTTGAACCAAGTCCCAAGTCTCGTTATTTATTAGGGAATCCATTTCCTCTTTCATGCCTTTCTCCCACTTATTTTTAGTGTCTGTCTGCATTTCCTCTTCATAACATTTTGGTTCACCATAATCAGTCAACACTAAATAATACAATGAAGGAGAGTATCATTCAGGGGGTCTACTTAACCTGGTAGATCTTCTAAAAACAATTGTAGGAGTTTTAGGTACCTGTAAATACTGTTGTTGTACGTTTTGATTTTCTGGTACCTTTGGAATTTATTTTTCAGTGATCTCATCAAGCACTATGTATTCTGGTTTTTCTTTTTCTCATTTATTTCCCTGCAACTGATCTTTGTACATGACCTTCTCATTGAATATGACATCTCTACTCCTAATGATTTTTTTATTTTCATAATCCCATAAGTGATAACCAAAATAATTAACATTGTATCCAATAAAGGTACACTTCTTGTATTTTGCCTCAAGCTTTGTTCTATTTTCTTTATCAATATGGAAAAATGTTTCACAACCGAAAGTCTTCAAAAAAGAATAGTTTATCTTTTTACCTATCCATTCCTCCTCTGGAATTCCACCATCCAAAGAGATTGAAGTCCTATGTTTATTAAGTAAACAGTAGTATCTACAGCATATGCCCAGTAATGTAAGGGCAACTTAGCATGCAATCATATACTCCTTGAATGCTCCATGATTTTCCTATTCATCCTTTCTGACACACCATTTTCTTGTGGTGTTCCTGGAACTGTTTTCTCTCTATGAATCCCATGGTATGAACAGTAATCATCAAACTCCTTGCTGCAATATTCACCTCCATTGTCTAATCTGAGACACTTCAACATTTTTCCTGTCTCATTCTCAACCAAAGATTTCCATTTCTTAAAAGTATCAAAAACATTAGATTTTTGTCGAATGCAATAAACCCAAGTTTTTCTAGTTGCATCATCAATAAAAGTAACATAATAATGAGATCCACCAAGATATGATACTTGAGTTCGTCCCCATACATCTGTATGCACAAGATCTAACCTTTCACTCTTCTTTTCTTTTCTAACTCTGAGAAATCTGACTCTCTTTTGTTTTCCATAAACATAATGGTCACAGAAATCCAAATCAATTTGTTTAAAATCTGGCAACAAATTTATTTTTTGAAGTATCTACATCCCCTTCTCACTCATATGTCCAAGACTATGATGCCAAAGTGTTGTATCCACTCTTGTAGAAGCTAAAGAGATAGAAGAATCAGTATTTCCAGTACATAAATACAATGTACCTACCTTATCTCCTTTTTCTATCACCAGTGATCCTTTGGTGACCTTCCATGCCTTATCTGCAAATATAGATATACAACCTTCACTTGCCAACTGCCCTGTTGAAATTAGATTTTTCCTTAGATTTGGTACATGTATTACCTCCTTCAATAACCATTGGTTTCCATTCTTTTTCTTTATTCGTACCTTACCCATTCCAACAATTTTTTATGGTGCAACATCACCCAAATGAACCTATCCAAAATCACCTTGAACATAATCTAGAAAATGTTTTCTATGGGGTGTGGCATAAAATGAAGCCCCTAAATCTACTACCCAAGACTCAGAAATATTATCTATAGAAAGAATCAAAGCATCTTGTAACACATCACCTATTGCATTTACTTCTTGATTTTTCTCTTGTTGTCCATCTCTTTATTTCTTTGGAGCTTTACAGTCTTTCTTCAGATGTCCTTTCTTCCCACAATTTCATCACTCTATCTTCCCTAGTATGGATTTGGATCTGCCCTTCCTAGAATTCCCATGGTTCCCTAAGCCCTTTCTTCTATCCTTTTGTCTTCCTCTTTTCTCCATATTTAGCGCATTACCTGATGTCTCACCTGTTCTTTTTCGTCGCATTTCCTTGCTAAGGATAACACCAACAACATCATCAAATTTTAGAGTGTTTGAACCAGAAAAAGAGTTACTTACAGCCATGACCAATCCATTCCAACTTTCTGGAAATGAGTACAAGATTATAAGATACATGACCTCATCATCAAATTCCACTTTTACATAACTTAGCTTATTAGCAACCATATTAAATTCATTTAAATGATCTGCAACAGACCCACCTTCTGACATATTCATATTAAATAATTGCTTCATTAAAAATACCTTATTAGACGTTGAGGGTTTTTCATACAATTTATCCAATGCTTCCATCAGCTCCTGCGTTGTCTTTTCTTTTGAAATATTGAAATCCATCGATGCTAATAGGCTCAATTGTATCGTTCCTATTTCCTTTCTATCAAGAACCTCCCATTCTTCTTCCTTCATGGTCGTCATCTTCTTTTCTATTCCACCCAATGGTAGGAATATATCCTTCTAATATAAATAATCTTCCATCTGCATCTTCCATAACTCATAGTTTTGGCCATTAAATTTCTTGACCCTAAACTTTCCATCTTCCGCCATTGCTCTCACTCAAACTAGGAACCCTATTTTCCTACGAGTTACATTTCGCTATGATACTAATTGTTGGAAAAATAGGATCATGGAGAAATAAAATAAAACAAATGCAGAAATAAAACAAAGAAGATACACAATATAATAGAGACACAGATATATGTGGTTCACCTAGTGTGGGCGACATCCACCAGAGAAATTGTCAAGTCCTTCCTTTTATTATCTAGAAAAATGAATGGATACAACCTACAACACACCCATTGTAACTTCCTCTTCTTTCTCTCACAATATCCTCTCTCATAATACAATATTCCCCATAATACATAGCCGAAATACAATTCCCTCATAATAGAGGGTTTCCTTTTAGGGAAAAAAACCCTAAAAATAAATTCTACCGTCAAATATATGACCTTATAATGAACAGTCCAAATTGACTATGAAATTACAATATTTTACAAGGTATTTTTTCCCAATATTTCACTTTGGCGGCATTGCCCCTAAATCCCCCTCTAGGTGGGGGCTACAAAAATTGTCGCCGCCCCCTCCTAGACCCCCCTAACGACACTTGTGGAGAGGAATACCCCCCACACCCCCCCCGTTAGGGAATGGGGTCCAAGCATGGCTAAAACAAACCTCTGAATCAGGAAGATAATCAAGCTCCACAACCAACCTCACTTTATTTTGGCTCATTGTGTTTCTCTTCTCTTCTAGCCCTATTCTTTTTCCTCTTATACCTTCTTCCTCCACGCAATTCTCCAAAATTGTACTCTTCCTCTGGTATGATGTCTTCTTCCATCCTCAATCTCTTCCTTCCTCGTTCATTGTTTCCTTCTCTTAGATGATTCTTGTGTCATCCTATGAATCCCCCTTTGTGTGTGAATCCCCTTTAGTCCTTGGACTTCATAATAATCATGTGGTTTTCACATAGCAACATCTTTATCCATATATTTAATGATTTCAACAAACTACCACACAGTCCTTTAAAAATAATTTATGCAACATTGTATGATTGAATGCAATGTACTAAAAATTTTGTAATACAACCCCCTAATACATTATATAACCAAAAATAAATTACTCAAGTAGGTGGGTTACTTACTGAATTCATCTGCTTTATCAATTCAGGAGTCCAATTCTTTGGTGTTGCAACACTAAACCTTCATGTCGTCTTGACCAATCTTTCTAGCCACTCCCTCAGAATTTCCGGGAATTCTCCAAAGAAAATTTCATGCAAGTCTGTGAACACATAATTTTTCATCCATTGTTTGTCACTCATCTGAGGGTTCTTGTTCTCATGTCCTGCAAATTCATGTTCTTTTTGTTCCAGCTAATCTATGATTTCCTTCTAAGTCAGCCTCCAAAAAATTCCCTTAATCGCAATTTCTCGGTCCCGACAACGGAACCATTTGTTGGGATAAAATTGGTCTGTGCATGGGTTGTAAGACCCAAGGTTCAGTTAAACTGTGACCAAAAAACCATCAAGACACTATCCCTTTCGGAATCACCTGCTTGTGCATATGAAGTCTCACCTAAGGTATCTATTGGGACTGCAAGAACCGGGTTTTTGCAGTAGTAAGGGAAAGGGAGGCAGAGGTGTGAATCATTGTTCCTTATCCTCTAGATTAAGTATGTTATTGATTATTACCTATATTATCACAGCCATACATGAACATTGCATTATAATCGATCCATAGACTAACTCTATTCTATGAAGAATATCATCGTTCATAAACGCAAACAGACAAGTAAAAGAAGCATAAGACGCAATATCCTCTCTAAACTCCTTATGTATTCATATTATTTCTTGATAATTGTCTATTACATTCATGATCCTTTCATAACATTGATTCCCTTCTACGTACACTAATATTCCAATCCCATTACATATTTATACCCAAAATCTAGGCTTAAAACCCTATTATTATCTAACCCAAAATAACCCATTACAATTCATGGCATGGCCAGCTTCAGTTAATTGGTTGTTTTCCTTATTTTACTCCTCGTTCTTTATACACATTTTCTATTGTTATTCTATTTTTGGAAAGTCACATTGTCATCCTTTTGTGCTTCCTTCTCTTGCTTTCTTGATTTATCCTTTTGTATGTGCACTATATGCATCCTTTTGTGCCCTTCTACATGCTTCCTTCCTTCTACGTGACTTCCTCCTCCTCCCTTTCTTCCTTCTGCACCCTTTCTTTATACTTAGGTTTTTCTCCAAAATTTTATTCAAAACTACATGTCCAAAAAGTTTGCCATATGCTCATTAGAATTGGGAAGATCAGTTGTTCGTTGAAGATGTTCAAGACTGGTAGGAGGTGGAAAAGAGGAGAGTTGACCCACAAGTAATTATTTTTTTATATTTATCTTTCGCAAAGAAAATAAAAATGGTAAATCTTGGAGTCTCTTCTAGCAAAGGAACTGATAAAAGGAAAAAGGTTGAAGAAGAGAGGCTCAAAGGAGAAAAAGTAAAGCAAGTTTTACAAGCAAAGCATGAAATAATCCTGAAGGAACAAGTAGAAGAAATAAGAGTGCATGAAGAATAGAAAAAGAATGATGAAGAGGAAACAACACAATATGCACTTATAAAAAAAAGAGGAAGAAGGCGGAAAGGGAACAAAGAAAACATGAGTTCATGGAAAAAAGGAAAAAATATCAAGAGGAGCATGCCTGACAAAAGGAAGAAGAGTTGAATAAAAGGTAGGAGCAAGAACATGATGATGAACTTAAGAGGATAAAGGAAGAAGAAGAGAAACAAAATAAGATATAGGATTTAGAGAGGCTAGACAAAGAGAAGGCGGAACAAGAGAAGATCCTTAAGGAGGACCAAGAAAAATATGCCACTACTATGAATCCTAAAGAAATTATTGATCTAAAAAAAGATTAGGATAAGGGAGAGGAGATTGGTGTCCCCATTATAAATGAAAATGAAAATAAAGAGAAACCCCCAGAAAGACCAGTATGTGAGAATAAGGTGGAGACAGTAAAGGATGGTAGTAAGCAAGACACTCACTCTAAAAAGGATGACACTTCTCACCCAGAAAAATATGACATCTAAGCAACCAATAGTGAAAAGGATGAGGATCCACCTAGTGTATAGGACCCATAGTTTCCCTTTCCTATAAATCATGGAGGAGCCACAAATCTTCAATATGCCCAAACTAATCAATATGGAAAGTAGAAAAATGTTCAAAGCAATGGTAATGTAACAGGTGGAGGAGGTGCATATCATAGTCAAGAAAAGAAAGAGGATATCAGCTCCACTCCTAAGAAAAAACTAAAAGGAAATGCTTAGAATCCAAATGAAAGTTTATTGGATGGCTCATCAGCTATGGGAGAAAATAAATGGGAAGAAACTTGGGATAAAACCCAGGAGACTTACACATATGAGGTGAAGTCTATTGAGCAAGGGGAAGGTGTAGAAAAGGATTTTCCGGTCAAGGAGAAAACCTAGGACCCCATTTCAGAACATTTTTCTACTCCTAGAAGTTTGAGTAATATCTTGTCTTGGGGTGGTCATGCCATCCCTCAACCAATGGAGGAGGTGTTTGACTTGGAATATTTTTATTATCATAAAAAGAGAAGATATTTATTTAAGAGGACTCATAGGATGAGTGTAACACCCCTATTTCTCCCAGTCTGTAAATACAAGTATTATCATAACCAAACTATGAACAGGTTTGTTATGTGACCATTGAAAGAAAATGGACCTTTTGATCTATTTTGTAATGTGCATATTGATTACTAATGCAATAGAGAAATGTTGAAATACTAATGAAGGGATGAACTTCATAGGTTACAATGTCATGAGAGGAATGGTGCAAGAGGGAGGCAATTACTAGTTGAAATGACCCTACAAGGCAGTACCCTATCAAATTAAAAAAAATGAAAAACATGAACTATCCTTTTCCTAGGAAATGTGATTACCAATCAAGTTGGTATCTGGGTAGTGTCCTTGAGAATTAAGGAAGGATGGGAAGAGTACCATTATGAATTTTTTGAAATGACCCATGAGGTTTTGCAGAAGACTACACGAAGAGAGGAGGAGGATAGAAAAAAAGAGGAGGCACGATTGGGAAAAGAGGCTTGTGTGTTGGAGAAAGAGAGAAATATCTAGTTCGGAGAAAAGAGAAAATAAGGTAGTAGAAGCTCCCAAAAATCCTCTCATGGCATCATACCCTGGCTCAAGGGTGGCTAGTTGCAGTAGTGAAAGCACAGCTTTGCCTACAATTGGGTGGAGAGCGGTTCTCCCATCATTAGTAGTCAGCATATCTCAAATTATGTAGATAAGTAACTCTTACATTTTTGTGTATTGATTTAAATGTGTACATGGTTGAATGAATAGTATGACGTTCTTGAATACGAATACTTGACCTGTGAGATTAATTATGTATTCTCAAGATGTTATGAAATCGCATAGGATAGATATATCTACATGAAAAATATTGTATTCCTAATTGCAAGTAGTCTCTGTCTTTTGTAAAATAACTGCAAGTATATGTCTGTGAAAAAGCTTGTGTGACTGGTAAATACGAGATGGATATGAACTTATATAGTCATCGTGCAAGTGCATAACCTAAATATTTGTTCTAACATGAGTGGAAATACATCCATTCTTATTGTACATACTGCTAAAACCTTTCTCGTATATATATATATATATATATATATAGAGAGAGAGAGAGAGATACATGTGTGTGTACCTGTCACCTGAAATTAATAAGTCTTTCAGAAAATAGGGTGATATAGAGAGACTCTAGGAAAACCATGGAGTTCCTTGGACAAGTGTGAGGTCCTTGAGACTCGGTAATTCTTGTAAAGGACTCAGAGAAAGACTTCATGAAAGTGTCTAAGTCTTGGAGTGGACTATTAATTCAGGGGGAAACCCTAACTCACCTCGGAGGATCATAACCATTGCTTTGGGAAGGTGGTTAGATCTAGGCTCTTTATTTAATCAAGGGTTAGATTCAATATCAACCATCGATCTGGAAGAATGGATAGATCTTGACCCTCCATCGAAGTAGTTTGTGAACTATAGAGAGTGTGTACCTCGAAGCAATGGGGGTTGTTGAATCCATCGAAAGGTGTATGTGGAATATTTTGGACCGTTAGATCCATCATGGTGGATGTGGCCTGAGACCAAGGGCATATAAGATCCAGGTCCTTACATTCGTTGTATTTGGCACGGTGATTGGTTATCACCGTAGATCATGAGGGAGAGCATTATCAGATTCCCAAGTTCAGAGTAGCCCGGAAGGCCCAAAGTGGAGGAACTCTGTAAAGGGGAGTTCAAGAGATAATATGGGCCATCCATCGAGGTACAACCCATGAATAACCTTCATCGTAGATCAATGTGGTTCTCGTTTAAGTGGGACTAAGAGAAGAGATGATGCCATAATGGCATGCCATGCTGACAAGCACTTCCAACGTGACCATAGGATAACATGTGTAATCCTATGACTAGAGGAAGGATAGAGGGGGAGTCCTTGTCGGATCATAACTTGGGACAAGTGTAATATACCAGTTATAAAAGTATGCATAACAGAAATAAAATGCTAGAAATGGCAGAATAGCAGCAATATAACCAGAACAATCACCACAATAGCACTGAAATGAAATAAGAATAACAACAGAAATAGCACTTTGATTCTGAAAGCAATGTTCATGGGCCTCTTCAAGGGGGAAACCTCCAGTTGAGCAGATCTCTATTACAATAATATCCAAGTTAGGGTTCTCATACCCTCGACTCCTATTTATACTAAACATGTCTATCAAAAGAAGAATCTAGAGGAATATCCTTCTAGAAGTGGAAGCTTCTATTAGGTCTTCTTACATTCGACTTATTCTATTTTATTGCAAGGCCTTATTAATATTGACCTTTATTACATCTGAATATATTGTTCTACCTATGTGTGGGTTATAACCCTAACATGTCCTCCCCCTTAAAAATATCCTTGTCCTCAAGGCTTGAGGTGTGGAAATTACTGCAAAATGGTAGTTGGTTCCCAAGTGGCATTTGTTGGAGTTGTATCTTTCCACTGGACTAACACTTCCTTGATGGTTCTCTGACGTAGGCGATGCTCACACTGGTCCAAAACTTCTTGTGGTTGTAGCCAAATGGATCCTTCTTCGGCTAACATGATAAACAGGATGTAGCTTCGAATGACTAGGCAAAGCTAATTGATAGGCTACTTTTCCCACACGCTTGATAATGGTATAAGGACCATTAAATTTGGGTGCTAGTTTCTGACAATTCTTGGCCTTGAGGGAAGTTTTCTTGTAAGGTTGCAGTCGAAGAAACACCTAATCCCCTTCTGCAAATTGACATTCAGAGCGACCTTGATCTTCTTATTGCTTCAAGCGATTTTGTGCCATGACTAAATTCTCTTTGAGGGTACGAAGAATAGCCTCTCAAACTATAAGTGTTTGGTCAACCGCCTGAACCTTCGAGACACCAGGTAAGTATGAGAGAAATGAAGGCGGCTTATGTCCATATATCGCTTCAAAAGGAATCATGTGTGTAGTTGTATGGTATGAAGTGTTGTACCACCATTCATATAGGGGTAACCATTGAGCCCACTAATTTTTCTTATCTGAGGAAAAACACTTCAAATATGATTCCAAACACTAGTTGAAAAATTCCATTGGACCATCAGTCTGGGGATGATAAGTTGAGTTGAGATGCAATTGGGTGCCTTGTAGCTTGAACAGTTCTTGCCAAAAATTGCTTGTGAAAGTTGGGTCACAATCAGAAACAATAGAGTGTGGCATGCCATGAAGCTTGAAGACCTGATCCATGAAAATTTGAGCCACCGTGGATGTTGTAAATAGGTGTTGAAGAGCGCAGAAATGAGCATACTTGGAAAGGAGATCAACAACCACCATGATGACTGATTTATTTCCCGATTTGGGTAAGCTGGTAATAAAATCCATAGATATATCCTTCCAAATAGCAGGTGGAATCGGGAGTGGTTGTAGTGTGCCCGGAGATTTGACTGTTTCTCCCATGTTGCATTGACACACATCACATTCAGCGACAAAATTACGAATGTCTTGTTTCATACCATCCCAAAAAAAGGAATGTTTGACCCTATCATAGGTTTTGGTGAACCCTGAGTGCCCTGCTATGGGTGTAGCATGAAGCTCAGAAAGTACCGTGGATTTAAGCTTTAATTGTTTACTTAAATACAAACGGCCTTTGTATCAAAGCTCATTATGGAGCCAAGAGTACCCTAGGGAAGTTGGAGCATTGGACTGCAATTGTTGGATCAGATGTGAACTTTTTGGATCTTGTAGCCATTCCTGGTGAACAGCTTGGAGCCAATATGGTACAATGAAGGAAAGAGAAAAAAGGGATCCTTCATCTTCATATTTTCGAGAAAGTGCATCTGCAACCACATTGTCTTTGTCTTTCTTGTAAATGATCTCATAATCATATCCAAAGAGCTTAGTCACCCATTTTTGTTGCTCCGAGGAGGAAATGCGTTGTTCCAGAAAATACTTTAGGCTTTGATGGTTTGTCTTAATTTGGAAACATTGCCCCAATAGATAAGGGCGTAACAGATCAACGGCATGCAAAATAGCCAACAATTCCTTTTCATAGATGGATTTGCCTAGATTTCTTTCAGATAGTTGCTTGCTGGTAAAGTCCAAAGGTCGACCCTCTTGCATAAGGACAACACCAATTCCTTTCCCTAAGGCATCACATTTGAACACAAAGGTCTTTGTGAAATCAAGAAGGGCCAAGACTGGAGTGGTGCACATGGCCATCTTCAAGGTGTGAAAATCTTGAGCAGTAGCTAGAGTCCAAGTGAAAGAGTTCTTTTTTAGGAGAGCAGTGAGAGGTGTTGCAATCTTTCCATAATTCTTAACAAACCTGTGATAATACCCTGTTAAGCCTAGAAATTCACACAAGCTCTTTAGATTCTTTGGGTGAGGCTAGTCTTGCATAGCTTCAATATTTTTAGGATCCACCCTAATGTCATCCTTGCCAACCAGATGACCCAAATATTCTACTTCTGAGGCGCCAAAAGCACATTTAGACTGTTTCAGGAAAATTTGGTGCTGAGAGAGTAGATGGAGAACTCGATCCACATGAGCAAGATGGTCTATCTAAGTTTTTCTATAGATGAGGATATCATCAAGGAAAACTAAGACAAAATGGCAGAGAAAAGGATGGAAGACATGATTCATGAGGCTTTGGAAGGTGGAGGGGGAATTACACAAGCCAAAGGTCATGACCAAAAACTCATAGTGGCCCTCGTGATTTCTAAAGGCAGTCTTGGGAATGTCTACCTCTTTCATACATATCTAGTGGTAGCCCGAACGAATATCAAGTTTAGTAAAGAATTGGGTGCCACTCAATTCATCCAGGAGGTCATCAATGACGAGAATGGGAAATTTTTCTTTAATGGTAAGTTTGTTGAGGGCACAGAAGTCAGGACACATTCGCCAAGAACCTTCTTTCTTCAGGACCATGACCATGGGAGAAGAGTAGGGGCTCGTACTAGGGTGGATAACGCCTGCATTAAGGAGTTCTTGGACCATTTTCTCAATTTCATTTTTTTGGGAGAAGGGATGACTATACAAACAAATATTGGGAGGAAGGCTTCTGGGTACAAGGGGAATGCAATGATCATCAACACCATGGGAAGGAGGGAGTCCTTGGGGAGTGGAAAAGACCAATTGATGTTTAGAAAGGATGGCTTGGAGGTATTATGGAACCGAGGGTGTCTATGTTTCTTGTATGGCATGGAGTTGGATGATAACTCTAGAATAGCCTTTTTGAGCAGCTTTTTCATGTGATGGGAACTAATGATCTCAGGTGAACTGGTGGTGATGCCTTGGAAATTATATTGGTGGCCCTCCTGGTAGAATTTCATGGTTAAGTCCTTAAAATCCATGAGAATGGAACCCAAAGTCCTTATCCATTCTGTGCCCAACACAATTTCACAACCTCCCATGGTGATAGCAAACATATGGGATTTCAGGTGGTAGTCACCAATTTGGAGACTCACATTTTCACAACGCCCTCCACATTTCATGGAACCACCATTGGCAATCATGATCTGGAAATTATTGATGGCATGGATGTAGAAATGAGTTTCTTGGGAAATGTGGGGATGAATAAAATTACGGGTTCTGCCACTATCAACCAGAATGATGACCTTATGATGCTTGATGTAATCGATTAGCTTGAGGGTTTGGGGAGCGGAGAAGCCAGTGAGAGCATTGATGGAAATGATGGGTTCTACTTCTGGAGCGTTTGAGGGAGGGGTTATGTCAGTGGAATCAGGTGACTCGGACACAAGGGGAGTTTCTACCTCCTCTTCCAAAATATCCTCAAAGATGGCCATAAAAATATTTTGTTCCTTACACTTGTATCCCGGGAAATATTTGTCATCACAATTATAACAAAGGCCTTTGAGTTAGCATTCATCCATTTCAGCCCTGGTCAATTTTTGGATCTTTAGTGGAGCAGAGGGAGTAGTGGGATTTATTTGCTTAGGGCGAGGGATAAAGAAGGGTTTTCAATTTTGAGAAGATACAAGTTGGTGTGCTTCTTTAGCTCTTTTAGTAGCCTCCACCCAACTCTGAGGCCGAGACATGAGGACATGGGCTCAAATATCATCCTTGGGCCACTGATAAAACACTCTTAGAAAAAGGCATCAGACATTCCCTCTGTCTGAAAATTCAGGAGCTCAAAGGCAACTATAAAGTTTGTTGGAAGATTGGTTGTTGTCGTTGATGTCAACCCTAGTCATGGGTTTTGGACCGCAAGATTGATGAAGGTATTTGGACATGAAGGAAAATGCACATGAAGATACAACACCCATGGATGGATAGTATACATCATTTTTTTTCCATTGGTATGTGGCACGTCACATGGATCCTCATGGTTGAGGAGAAATGAATTTTTGAAGATGACAAAGTGAATTGTACATGTAGGCCCTGAAGATAATTAAAGAAAAGAATTACAAAATAAGAAAGTGTCAGGTCGGCCCTGATGTTAAAAGGAAGTGACATAAATGGTATAAATAAACATCATTATACATTCTATTTGATACAAGTCGAATTTCATAGAGAATAAGAAGTAAAAGAAGGTCGGATTTCAAGGGAGGATGAAGTCTTTTGGTGATGTGTTCTAAGGTATGTTATTTTCAGGTCATCTTACCATTTTTTCTATAACTTTTTTTCTAGAATGATTAAGATGGTGACATTGCTATGGTATTGAGAATACATATCAAGGTACCTCTGGTAAAAAATTTATCTCTTTATTCTCTATAATTATAGATATACACTCTATGGAAGATAGGGTTTGTGACCAGTCCGGAAGCTAGTCAATAAACATGTGTTCCGGGTAAAGTAGTCATAACTTATTCATAAATAATCCAAATGCAATGGGACCACTTCCATTGGAAATAGTACAGACTATAGTTTCTTGTGTGTGAGTTTCAGAATTGGATGTTAAATATTGAGTGCGGAGCATGCTGTACAAGTTGGGTCTTCTGAACAGACCAGAATTGAATAAAGTCTACCATTCTTTCTATAACCTCTTTTTGGGGAGGATTCAAGGAGTGAAAATTGGAGGAGTTTCAGAGAATACATTGAGTAATATTATCTATAGGATCATATTACTCCAATAATTGAAGAATTTCATAAATTTAAGAAGTCTCAGGAAGCATTATCAGGTTCTATGTGATGATTGGTTGATGGTGATGATTTAATGTAAATTTGTATTATCTCTCATATATTATTGGGTGGAAGGAAGGGGAAAGGATGGAGAGTTCAAATCTCTATTGATATTGGAGGATTGTATCTTCCTCTTAGAGGTTTATCCCTCTCTTTACATTTGGAAGTTGTAGCTACCTTTAGAAGTCATTACTTCCCTTGAACAAAAACTATTGATTATTTCTCATATATTGTGCATGGTGTATTGTGGTGTATTGGTGTAACTATTATACTATTTTTCATTTCTCATTGGATATAATTGAATGGTTTAAGTATAAGTTTAAAAAGGTTTTTAAATTGTACTTGATACTAATTCACCCCCCTCTCAGTATCAACGGTCTTCCATTGTTCCTAATTGTTTCAACTTTTTCAAACGACCCAAATGGTTGGTGTCAGTGTCAAATCATTCATAAAGCTCTGCCACAAAGTGTGTCCAAGCAATATACCCTTGATGGGAAGTTTTTCTCCATTTCCACCATTGTCAATGTTATTGATCTATATGGAGAACACCATACCAGAGTTTGGCCAAGTCATCTGTAATGCCATATAAAGAGAAATAATGTTCCATTTGGGTTACCCAACTAGTGGGGTCTGAGCCATCAAATTTGGTCACATCCACCCGTGGAAGGTGTAGGTCACGTTGAAAGTGATGGTTCTAAAAGTTATGGGAATGAGAGGAATGTTCACCATTAGTATGTGGAGGTGAGTCAGAGGAAGGGTTATCTGTAGGCATATGAAGCTTGGTGCAAAGTGACAAAAAGATAGATTCAAGCTGGCTGGTCAGGTCTTGTTTGATTGTCTCCATTGAGGAATGCATGGTTGTATTGATGGTAGAAACATTGGCACTGAGGTGTTTCACTTCTTTTTGGGTCTCGATGAGACTATATTGCAATGTATTGAAGCGAGCTTCCAAGTCTTGGCTACAGGTATGGGCCATGAGGACAAGGGAACCGAAAAGGGTGGGTGGGGTCAAAAATTTTGCTGGAAAATGATATGTATGAATGTGATATGGGTGAAGAGATGAAGCCAATGGAATAGGTCTCAAATAATGGTGAAAACATTTCCAGACTTTTTTTTCTTTTTTTTTGACACCTATGGAGTTATACTCCGGTCTGAAGAATATCGCAGTGAAGAAATGCCCAAATGTTGAACCAGAAAGAACTGTGTAGTGATTTGGTAACCCAAACACAGTTGCGCGGTAATAGATCTTGTCTGTTTTAATTTGTTTATGTTTTTGTCCCCAAGGGTTAGGTGTTAAAGGGTTCTACAGATAAGGGTTTGCCCTGTGCTATAGCTCTTTGATATACATGCAGGGTCCAACAGTAGTACTCGGCCCAATATCTGAAGGCACTAACTAAGGAGGATAGACCGTACCCTTATCTGTACTACCCAACTACCCAGGTACTAGAGAGTATCTTCTCAAGTGTTGTTCTCGATGACACTATAGCAGTCAGGCAGTGGATCAGTTTATCTAAAGAGGGATTCAGGTAATCTAAGCCAATCCATACATAGGTGTTGTCTGATGTGCTACCACTTGAAGGGGTACCAACAGGGGTTACAAGGGTGGCCAACAGATGTGCGCTTAAGTACCACTTGTATTTTCTACATGTATGAATCCCTCAACCGTGGGTTTATGCGTGTAACGATAGATCTATATGGCTTAAAGACGCCAGAATATGTCTCTACCCTGAAAAAAATTTAACCCACACTTTCTGCCAAGGAAAGTGCTATGATACCACTTGTAATATACCAGATATAAAAAGTATGCAGAACAGAAATAAAATGCTAGAAATGGCAGAATAGCAGCAATATAACCAGAACAATCACCACAATAGCACTGAAATGATATAAGAATAACAACAAAAATAGCACTTTGATTCTAAAATCAATGTTCACAGGCCTCTTCTAGGGGGAAACCTCTAGTTGAGCAGAGCTCTATTACAATAATATCCACGCTAGGTTTCTCATACCCTTGACTCCTATCTATACTAAAAATGTCTATCAAAAGAAGCATCTAGAGGAAGATCCTTATAGAAGCGGAAGCTTCTATTAGGTCTTATTACATTCAACTTATTATATTTTATTGCAAGGCCTTATTAATATTGACCTTTATTACATCTGAATATATTTTTCTACCTATGTACGGGTGAGGACCCTAACAACAAGTGTCACCAAATCAGAATTGTATGATCAATGAGAAAGAGAAATCTTGTATGTCCTTCAGAGGAGGTCGGTTGGAGTGATTGCGGATACTGATAATGAATTGACTTTGATGGGAGTACTATGAGGTCAAATCTGGACCACAGATTGGACAGTGGCTATGAGGAATGCTATCCATTTATTTTTCATGGGTCTTGCCATTTCTCATTGCAAGTTGTACAAAATGGAAGTTATGTCATACTAACGAAGGATCTATCCTAGTGGTTGCCATGTCATCATTAGGATAGGTGTCAACACCTAACTGGACAAGTAGAGTGCTTTCATGATGATGTATATGCCACGTCAAGTCCACATGGGGGTCCATGTGTCCAAATATGGTCATGCCACATGTTGTGGTATTTTATCATAGTGAAGGGATGGTTGTGACATGATATGAGTGCCACGTTTCTCACCAACGTGTCTTGGTTGTAACAGGTGTCTCTCGAGGAATGGCCCAAGGCCAAGCTGTTACCCATGATTTTGGTCATCATGATGGTGTATTGATGATGGTGCACTCAGGCTCCTCATAAGAACTTTCTCCTGAGAAAATTGGCATTCATCTCTTCCCAGAAAACATACTTTTGAAGAGAGTTCGCAGGTTGCTAATATACCAGGGTGCGAGAATGACTCATTCTCGCAGGCTTCCTTAAGCTAGGGTGTGAACTTCTCGCACTGTGCTACATAGCTAGGGTGAGAACCTTGTCTAAAGCTTGGAAAAAGGTGAATTCTTGATGGTTCTCAAAGGGAATCTTCTAGAAGAATGGGTTGGCATTCGAATGGTTATCCTTGTACTAGATTCCCTGATATTGTGGGATCATTCTTATCCAAGTAACCATCTCATTCTCTCCTATATATTGATGGAATTCTCATGGAAAAGGTTAAGCAAGATTCATTGGAGAATTGGTGAAATAATTGTGTGAAGGACTTAGCTTGAACAGGAGCTTGGAAACTCTAGCAAGTCTATCAAGAGGATTTGATCTTCTTCATGCGAGGATTGAGCAAGTGTGTGTGTTGGAGCCAAGAGCCACTAAAAGGAAGCTTGTGACATCAAGGCAATCAGGTTGTAATTTCTACTTTCGATTAATATGATACAGTGGCATGTCCCTTTCCCATAAAGTCATTCTCACTTTATTGTGTAATTCCTTGATCATACACATAAGTTGACAGTTGAATATATTTTGCTATATTCACTTTGGTTGGTTTGTGTTGTCTTGGTATTGACCTCACGAGAGCACCAAAGCGAAGTGAGAGCAATAGAGACCCTAGGAAGTAATACAAAGGTATGTTATTTGTTCCTCCCTACCTAGCTAATTCAATGGTCAAAACTTAGGGAAAGAGTCATGTCCTGTCCTGTTTTGTTCTAGATCCAGGTGGATCTAGGGAGATCTGTTAGTGTCCACACCTACCGATTAGTCTGATAACAAAATTGGTGACTCCACTGGGGAACGGATTGTTTCCTAGTTAGTCTAGTTTCCCTTGCTTTGATTTCTTGTTTTCTAATCTCTGAGTCTGTGGGAGATCCATCCAGGCTCTCTAGATCTGAAAGTTCACTCAAATTTAGTCCTTTTTCAAATTTTTGCTTGTTTACAGGCATTCTCACACTGTACCCTTTAGTGGCATGTGAGTACACCTGAGTTCGCACCCTGGTGTTAAGTCCAGTGCGAACCTCTCATAGTCAACCTTTGTTCAGCCTGCGAGAAACTTTGATTCTCGCACTGTAATACACTGCCAGCCTGCGAACTTGTTTGTGAAAATTTTTGGATTGGGTCTTGTCATTTTTTGATGCCCAGTTTTGCTTTGAACAGCTGGATTGAACTTTTGGAGCCTATATTGATCAGTATATAGTCTTCTTGACATTCTTTGAGTTGCTTTTATCCATCTTTTCTTTGTTTGGTTTTGAAGGATTAGTCTCTTGCTTTGAGTGTCTTTCAATTACAAAGCATGTGTTTTCTTTAGAATTGTTTAGGGAAAAATCAGATTTCTTCTGAATAGTTCGCTTTAAAAGAGAACTTTTAGTTTGGGTTTCTTTGTTTTAAGAAAGTTCATTATTGCTTTTAGTGAAATTTTTGAAACAAAAATATTTAATTTCTTGCTTTATATTAGATTGGGGGCATCTTTGCATTTCAAGTAGCGAAATTGCATGATTCTTGGTGTTTTTTTATCTTAAATTATGAAAATGGGGGGGGCATGAATCGTGCATTGGTGTTCAGTACCTTTTTCTCATTCCTTGTGAATCTTGATATTGATGAGTTTAATATATTTTGGGACATTGTGCATATGGGAATGATAAATGTTTTCTCCTTCTCGTAGCATAGCTTTCATCGAAATGAAAAGATTGAATTTTCATATCTTTGCATAATTTTTGAGTCAGTCAAAACACCATATTGTTCACACCATTTTCCTCTTGAGTAACAACAACCATAAAATAAAGCGCTTATAAAAAATGATTAGATAATTTTTATCGTCTCTAGTAGCAAACATACATTAGATTAGTCGTAGGGCTTTGGAATAGGTGTGAAAGATAACTTTCCAAAGCTGCAAACAAATATAGTATCTTGTGATAGGGAGAGTTAAATCCACTTATTACATTTTGTCCTGGGAAGCCCTTCTCACACAAGGGTTAAACACGAGGTCGCATTGATATTGACAGAGTTACTCACCATGTTGTGTTGATATCGATGTAGAGATTGTACGTATTACGAGGATCACTTGGAGGTAGACCCACAATGATGAGTGGAAGCCTCTCAAGTTGATTTCGAGCTAGATACCCTGCCCTTTCATGTGGATTGGACTGTCAACTGTCCCCCCAGGATTTATTGTTGTCAGTGGTAACCTTAGTGGCCTATCTCTTTAGGGTCTTTACACAAGGTGACTGTGGAGGGGCAAGTCTTCACGGTACCTGGAATCGACGTTGGCCAAACTCACTCGGGCTCCTTGGAGGGTATACCCACGATTATGTGTGGGAGATTTCACCAGGGTGTAAGTCCGTTAAGCAGGTCATCAACGTAACTTTTCCATCCTATCTATCTCTGCCCCTTCTTACACTATTCCCGCGACATTGGATTTCATCGCCAACTAGTGCGTTCATTGCAACAAGATTTTGTTTGCTTTCTTGCTTCCTAGATTTTTAGCGTGTGCTATTTGTTTTCCTTAGAGGACTCTAGATTGGTTATTTCTTTAATGGCGTCAGTTCCTRAAATGACCAACGAAGGAACCTCTGCTCCAGGGGAACCTTTTGTTATTCCTTCTTATGGAAACATTGGTCCTCCTCACATCGCTACTTTGATCCTTCCAGGTCTCAAAATTGGATTATCAATGTGGTTGTTTTCCACTTAGGTAATCCTGAATGCAGTAAGTGCTTTGGTCGTAAGCACTTCCCCCCAAGAACATCAACCTCATGTTGATCCTTCACCGTCTTCACCAGTAAGTTCTTCTTCACCTTCTTCACTTGCAAGGTCGCCTTTCGTTCCATCTTCTTCGTCGAGTGAAAGTTTTGAAGCTAATAACTCGGTGAATAAGAAGAAGAAGAAAAGGAAGAAGAAGAAGAAGAAAATTAAGCAAGGATCCAAACCTCCAACCACTATCAAACATGTTGGAAAACAACCAGTTACTGTTACTCATGCTGGGAGTGTTGATGATGTTAAGATAACCCAAACAACCCGTAATCCCAAGTACCCTTGTAGGATTTTTAAGGGTAGCCATCTTCTTAAGGAATGCCCTGGTTTATCCAAGGTTATAGAAGCATGGTCTACACATCCTTGCCAACCCATGTTGTTAGCCTCTAAACAACATGTTGATGACTTCCTGTCAACTAGTCACGATATAGTTGGGAAGAAGAAAAGTAGAGCCAAGTTCTCGTGCTTGTTATGCAAAGGGAGTCATCTCACTCACCTTTTCCCTTGTATGGACAAAGCCTCGAAATTACTGGAAGACATGACTGTTTCATAGCCTCAACTCCCAGCCGCTTATCGCAAGCTTTCTCTCAACCCACCTGTAGTTGATGGAATGATCACTCTGGTCCCTTCACCGGTCAATCTGGTTGATCATGTCATCGATCTGGTCATGTCCTTAGTTGAACCAATTGACAAAGTGGTTGATCTGATACCTTCCTTGGTCAATCCCACTCTCCCCTCAGAGAGTGAAACTAAAACAGTCGATCTGATCCCATCCTCGATTGATCCCACTCTCTCGTTAGAGAGTGTCACCCAAGTGGTCGATCCATTTCAATCTGTCGACCCCATTCTCTCCTTGGAGAATGAAACTCAAGTGGTCGATCTGATCTCTCCATCGGTCGATCCTACTCTCCCGCTAGAGAGTAAACCTGATACTGCCCATGTTTTTCTCATTGATACAGAATCTCTCGTGCCGAGGGGTGTTCCTCCTTCTCCCATAGGACCCCCTCCAAGTAATGAGGCCATCTGTTTTGATTGGGGTGTGATAACTAGACCTTGTCTTCCCTCTCACATTCCTTTCCAGATTACAGTATAGGTTTGTGGTCGATATGTTCCTCAGACACTGATAGATGAAGGTGCGTCCATTAGTATTTTGTCCTCTATTGCTTGTTAGGCTTTGGTTTGTCCTCAGCTTGTGCCGGTTATGTAGAATCTGTTAGCTTTTAACAGAAGAACGAGTCAACCTTTAGGGACCCTTCCTCAATTTCCTGTAACTTTGGGAGGGAAAACTATCTTTGTTGACGTCATGGTAGTCCAAGACCCCTTGGATTTTGCTTTAGTCCTTGGGCGATATTATGTCTATGCCATGAAATTTATTGTGTCTACTCTTTTTCGTGTGATATATTTCCCTCACGATGGACGAGTTGTGACTGTTGATCAACTTTCATTCATTGACCCTGAATGGATTTCCTCCCTAAATGTTTCTTATATGCAGACGGTATTTCCCCCACCACAGGTCAATTATGTGGCATTATCTCCCGTGACTTCAACTTCTGATGACTTAGATCCAGTAGTTGACATGGTGATCTCTTTGATAGGGTTGTTAGAGCCTGATATCTTTACTCATGTCATGACCCTCGACATGGTGTCCTTCCAGAGTGTGTTTCTTCTGTCAAATGAAGACCTCTTGGAAGCCATGACTGAGTTTTTTCCCTTGACATGGTCTCCTTCCGAAGCATTGTCCTCTTGGAACCCATGATCAAGAAGAGAGTCTGAGGATAGTTTTTATCAAACAGAGGTCTTTGAGCATGGTTTTCTGATTTCAAGCTTGTTAAAAAATGAAACCACTTATAATGATAGTTTTTTGCATCTCTGAGGCAACCTTGTTAAAAAATGAAACAGAGGTTACGAGCATAGTTCTTGTTTCTGTGTCAAGCTCGTTAAAAAATGAAATAGTTTCCCCCCTCTCTATTTGAGTCAAGTCCTTCGTCTAGTATTTGAAGCTTCATTTCATTCTCCTTTGCAGTTGGATGAAACGAAGCTTGGGGGGCATTTGGCCTCGGCCTCTGGACTTCATGTTGAAGTTAAGCCGCTAGTTTCTTAAGCTGGGGGCTAAGTACCAACCATCCCTGTGTTATGTGTTGGGAAGTCGCAAGCATAGTTTTCTATGGTTCAATATTGTGTAAAAATGAAACCACTTACCTCAAGCATAGTTTCCTCTAGTTCAAGCTTGCGTAAAAATGAAACTAGGTCCAAGCATAGTTTTGTTTAGTTTTTAAGCTTGTGTAAAAATTAAAATCTATCCCAAGCATAGTTTTGTTTTGTTGTTAAGCTTGCGTGAAAATGAAAACAATCTCGAGCTTAGTCTTTGTTCTTTCTCATGCTCGTAAATACATGAGAATAAGTTACCGAGCTTAGTCTTTGTTTTTCTCATGCTCGTAAATCAATGAGAATGTAATTGAGTATACTTTTATCACTTTTTTGGACTCGTAAAGGTTATACAAAAAAGGAACCCCCTAGAGTTCCCTTTAATCTCTTTTCAGACTCTCTAAACATGAAAAGATTGCCGAGAAAACTTGTTATTTTCACACTTGATAAAGTATTTGAAGAAAATGTATGGTGAGCGATAATTTATCTCTTTTTTGGTCTCATCAAACTACTTTATGAAAAAGGAACCGAGAGAGTTCTCTTTTAATTGTTTTTCCAGACTCTATAATCATGAAAAACCTTTTAGTTTTCTATCTCTGGACTCATTAAACAAACAATGACAGACTCATAATGGGACCGAACCACTCCTTCCTAGGGTTTGTTAAACATACTCTGAAGGATAAGATTATATCAACAAGCATATGTTATCCTCCTCAAACTTGCGTAAAAATAAAGAGGTACTCGCCAGAAATGGTGGGGGGAAATTTGGGAAAGGGATATGTTTTCATCTTCATATTGATTGGCAGTAAGTGTCACTCTTGAACATGACACCCCCTATTCATTATATTTGAAGCCGGATTGGGAAATCCATTTGTCTCTCATTCGATTTGCTACAAGGTCATACCCTATGCCGTCTTTGATTCAATGTTACCAAATCATTGGTCGTGTTGTTCATATGTTCAAGAGAAGTTCACCTGAAACCTCTATTGAGTCGGCCATCTGCAGTTGTCCATTCTCTCCGTGTCGGCCTTCCCTGTGTCTAGTTTAATTTACATCATACTCTGCTTCACCTTCAAAATCTATTACTCATTTCGTGTCATTGATGAGGGATACATTAAGGCCCTCCTATGACGAGTTTTGTTCCGTCGACTTCAACTCATTATCCGGAAACAAGACTTGGAAATTCTTTGGTACCTTGGAACTTGCATGCCTCAATGGCAGGTTTCCTCGCTTTCGACAGTGGGTTTACATCATTGAACCCTGATCGAAAGATTTCGTCGAATGTTTGACTTCAACTCATTCATTCACACCCGATGAATTGTACTAGAGTACCTTGGGAGTCATTCACATCAATGGTGATTTCCCTCGCACTTGTTAACGGTTTCATCAATGACCAGTAATCAAGTGGTTTCTGCCATGTTCGACTTCAACACATGTAATCACATGGTTAGATTTGTACTTTTGGGCGACAAGATTGAAGACCCTGGATATCATCTCTTTATCCAGGTTGCAATGGAGTATGTATAATTTGTGACACATAGATCCACTTTGTATGTCTCGTGGCTATGTCGTCTTAATTTGAATTTTCTCGCATAGATCCACAGTGTATTCCTGGTGGCTATGCTATATTTTGATGGCATGGATCCACAGTGTACGATTGGTGGCCATGACCTATGTCTACAATGTCATCCATCTGTGATCTGAGTATTGGAATGCCTACCTCAGAATTAATATATATGATATTATGCAGATGCTTCATTGTTCACAGGTTTCCGATTAGGTGCGCTCTTGGTTTCCGACACACACATGCGATTTACAAAGTCTTTCGGCTGTCACTGGTTCTGGCCTCATACTTTGGGGGGAATTTTGTTACCCATGATTTTGGTCATCATGATGGTGTATTTATGATGTTGCACTCAGGCTCCTCATAAGAACTTTCTCCTGAGAAAATTGACATTCATCTCGTCCCAGAAAACATACTTTTGAAGAGAGTTCGCAGGTTGCTAATATACCAGGGTGCAATAATGACTCATTCTCACAGGCTGCCTTAAGCTAGGGTGCAAACTTCTCACACTGTGCTACATAGCTAGGGTATGAACCTTCTCTAAAGCTTGGAAAAAGGTGAATTCTCAATGGTTCTAGAAGGGAATCTTCTAGAAGAATGGGTTGGCATTCAAATGGTTATCCGTGTACTGGATTCCCTGATATTGTGGGATCATTCTTATCTAAGTAACCATCTCATTCTCTCCTATATATTGATGGAATTCTCATGGAAAAGGTTAAGCAAGATTCATTGGAGAATTGGTGAAAGAATTGTGTGAAGGAATTAGCTTGAACAGGAGCTTGGAGACTCTAGCAAGTCTATCAAGAGGATTTGATCTTCTTCATGCAAAGATTGAGCAAGTGTGTGTGTTGGAGCGAAGAGCCACTGAAAGGAAGCTTGCGACATCAAGGCGATTAGGTTGTAATCTTCTACTTTCGATTAATATGATACAGTGGCATGTCCCTTTCCCATAAAGTCATTCTCACTTTATTGTGTAATTCCTTGATCATACACATAAGTTGATAGTTGAATATATTTTTCTATCTTCACTTTGGTTGGTTTGTGTTGTCTTGGTATTGACCTCACGAGAGCACCAGAGCAAAGCAGGAGCAACAGCGACCCTAGGAAGCGATACAAAGGTATGTTATTTGTTCCTCCCTACCTAACTAATTCAATGGTCAAAACTTAGGGAAAGAGTCATGTCTTGTCCTATTTTGTTCTAGATCCAGGTGGATCTAGGGAGATATGTTAGTGTCTGCACCTACCGATTAGTCCGATAACACAAGCGTCATACAAAAAAAGGGGGCTGAGAGACCTTATGAACTCACCCCAATTCCTTACCGTTAGATTTCCGAGATGAAAACTTGATCATTGATTTGTCAAGATCGAAGGAGCTCCAAGAAGAATATTTGATCATCGATGAGTCAGTACAGGAGGAGCTCCAAGAGGAGATCTAGATCATCCATCATGAAGCATTATTGGGAGTGGAATTTCCTAGAGACACTCTGACAGAGAATCTCTGAGATGCAACCTAGACCGTCAATCTGCCAAGGTATGAGGGATCTCACAGATGATCTAGACCATTAATCATTATTTGAAGATTCAAGGAGATCACGTGGATGGTGCCACATGTCACAATGTAGGTGTTGCCATGTGTCAAACACAAAAGGTGCCACGTGGAATAGTGATATGGCACCTATAGGTGAACTTATGTGGGAAGTATGAGTGCCATGTGTCAAGAGGTGATAGTACCACATGTCACGTGAAGAGGGTGTTATGTGTCAAGAGGATGTAGCACAATCGAGAAGTCTCAACCAAATCCTAGCCATATCATTTGTCAGAAGAGGGAGTTGTGGGACTCAGTTGTTAGAGCATGCAGGGTAACCTGTAGTGGAAACACTCTGATGAGATTATTCTGATAGTGATGGAAGATGACAAAAAAAATTTGATAAACGTTGGTCGAGGTGGAACATGGAAGGTTCCACATCCTCTCCATGAATTATGGCATGTGTTCTTGAAATCCATGACAGTGCCACATAAGAGGAGACATATGATAGGGTGCCATGTGGATAACACGTGGAAGTGAGGTGGCCTTTGGTCAAGAAAGGTCAAGGACTTCGAAAAGCCATAACTTTTGATCTAGAGCTTGGTTTTGTGAAACATTAAAGTCATTGGAAATCTCTTCATTAGAAGAAGACAATGGTGTTATCGAAAGGAAATTCTGAGATGGATTAAGGGAATTAAATTTTAATACTCCATTCCCTTAAAAGCTATCTAGGGGTTTGGGTGTGTTACAAAGTGGTATTAGAGAAGGTCGTGACACTTGGTCTGCTTGGTCTCATGAAAGAGTTGAAAAAAATAATATTAGAGAAATTATAAGGGGGAGGGCATGCTACATATCCTATTCATAAGGTTCTTTTAACACCAATCCATATGACCAGTGCTTATGCCTTGAGTGCTTTACCACTTTTCACAGATTGGTATTTCCTCGTAGTATAGTGAGAGGTCGGAAGGTAGTAATAAAACCACCTCAAGAGTGTCGTTATGGATTTATTGACCACCATGTGTCCCTTAGTGTATTTTATGATGTCACCAGTGCAGGAGAAATTTTTGTTAACTCATGTGTAACTTAAGTGTGTGTGTTTAATGTAAACCATTGATCCTTACATGCGATCCCTGAATATTTTTCCATAGTACACAACAATGAGGATCGTTGATCTGATCATGATTAACGATAACGATTATAACTTACCCACTAGGGATTTGACCATAGATTCCACGATCCAACGATGGGCCTTGAATCGACCTTCTGATCTAAAAATTCCTTAGTCACTATTTTACTCAACATATGGAATTCGACAAATTTCACTATGGAAACAAATAACATTTGAATATCAAGAAGAATGATGTATGTTGAAGGAAAATCTCCCTGCGAACAGGTAGATATCCTCAAAGAGATAGACTCTTAACTCTAAGACAAAAAGTGCTTATCATGGTCACTAACTTCCTTTTAGATCTAGTTGGACTAGTGTGTGAGAAGGAAGGATAAAAGAAGTACCTTTTACTGGTGTTTGTCCCTTTCTCAGTCCTCTTTCACCATTAGAAAGCTTGCTTATATAGCCTTGGAGAGGCTTTAACCACTTGATATATCCTTGGGGAAGTTGAGGATTTGCCTCCTTCAGTTAAGGATCTACCCTAAGATCATGGTTGGACTAGGGATTTGAATCCAACTACCTTCCAAGGATGAAAATATCCTTCCCCCATTCATCTCAACAACTTAATAACTGCCCAGAATAGGCAGCGCTCCCTCAAAAGGGCCATCAGAGCGCTATAGCACTCCCCAGTAGGCTTAAGGGGAGCGCCAACACTCCCAAAGACACTAATGCTCCCTCAAAAGGGCCAAAGGAGCTTTATAACGCTCCCAGACAGTGTAAGGGGGAGCGCCAGCACTCCCAGAAGAAGTATAGGGGAGCGCTCTCCTCCAAAACTTAGTTTTTTTAGTGTTTTCAGATGGCAAAAGGTTCATGAGCCCAGTTAACCTTTCCTCCCCTTCTAAATCAAGTGTTTGACATGTGCCAAGTGTCCTCTTGATGTCGTTTATAGGCACAACATAGGCACCATGACAATATGATTTCCTTGACACTTGCGACACTTGTGAGCAAAATGTGACACTTGTGAGCAAAATGCGACACCATCGAAGTGAGTAAATTTAATGTGTAACAATGTCCCTACATCACTATCCATAAGAGTTTATTTAAACCTTATTACTGAAAAGATGGATGAGACTTATGTTTCTTTTGCATGATTGAAAATGAATTGTACTTTATTGTTATGTTCTTAATGGTGAAGCTTTTTTATTTTTATTTTTAAATTACCTATGTTTTTTATAAGTTAGTGGATAATCAACTAACATAAATTGTTGATCATCATCACTTAACCAATCAATGATTTCCTAGACAAAGCTATAAGTGAAAGGATGGTGACACACCATGAATGGGGAGAGAGATCCCATAACAAAAAAAAATAATATGATGAAAGGAGAGTGGTAGAAACCCCTCCAAATCTAGTTGACACTGTGAGAAGTCTCATGGAAGAGCTGCAGAGTTTTAAGGATGATAATGATAAGATAATGAAAGAGTAGTAAAAATAGACTAAATTAAATGTAGTCCTATAGAGACAGTTACAACATGGACCAGTAGTCAATAATGTGGACAAACACCAGCCTGAGAAAACCCAAATTCTGCATGAGATAGATAGGCAGGGTCCTGGAATTAGTAATGCAAGAAGAATCACTCCCAAGAAGGCCCGACATGGAGCCAAGAGGCATGCCAAAACCCAAAACGCATCTAAATATTCCTCTAGTGAACAGGTAGAAATCTCCAAGGAACTTTCCAGCAGTGAGACTAGTTCATATTCTCATAGGAAAAGAAAGAAGAGGAAGCACTCCAAGGGCGGTGACCCTGAATAATTTAAGAAAGAAAAGCCACCCACTTTTTATGGGTAAATCAAAAGGGGGGAAGAAGTAGAATCTTGTATACTTATCCTAAATATGTATTTTAGATTTCATAACTACTATGAAAACTTGAAAGCTCAAATCGCTATATTTAACCTGAATGGAAAGGCCTCTATCTAGTGGGAGGACCTTAGAAATGTAAAGGGAATCCATGAGAAGGTGTTTTCTTGCAGAAAATTTGAAAAATACTTCAAGAAGAAGTACTTGTATGAAAGGTATTATGATGAAAGAACTAAGGAGTTCTATGAACTCAAACTAGGACAGCTCACCATAGATGAATACACCAACAAGTTTCTGGAGATACTGAAGTATGTGACCTATATAAAGGAAGAAAATATGAACATGCATTGATTCCTTAGTGGGATGCCTCAATATTTCTGAAACAAAATTGAGTTTGATGAACCTAAGACCTTGGAATATTCCATTAGGAAAGATAGTTATTGTTATGAACAACTCAACCACAAGGAAGAATATCCCAAGGACTGGAAGAAGAAAGGTAAAATGGGATTCAAGAAGGGGGTTAAACCATAAAGTTTTAATAATTGTGGGAAGAATTACAGGATGAGCCTTCCCACTAAAATTTTGAATCAGTAGAAATTTCCATCTCAGTGTGGAAATAAAACCTTTGGATCAGCCTTGGGAAGGACTAAGAGTACAAAGAAATATCCATTGAAATGTCGGGGTTGTGGAGAAGAACATATGTTGATGTACTACCCTCATAGGCATACAGATAGTAGGAGAGTCTACAATGTCCAATAGGATACCATAGTTGATTATGTGGCCAAGAGTGTACCAAAAAATCATGCAGCCTTGGATACTAGACAAGTAGACCACCAAGCCTCAGTGATGCAAATGGAAGGTATGATAGCCAACGATCTTTTTTCTATTCTAATTGACCCTGGTTATAATTTGAGTTACGATTCTCCTAAAACTATTGAGAAATGTAAACTACAGCAAGTAAAACATGATAAACCATCGTTGGTGTAGCTAGCCACTGGAAAAAAAAGAAAGGTAACAGAGGTCATAAAATGCAAGATACCAGATATAATAAATATGCAGAAAATAAATAAAATGCTAGAAATGGCAGAATAATAGTAATATATCCAGCATAATCTCCACAATAACACAGAAATGATATAAGAGCAACAACAGAAATAGCACTTTGATTCAGAAAGCAATGTTCACAGGCCTCTTCGAGGGGGCAACCTCCAATCGAGCAGCGCTCGGTTACAATGATCTCCAAACTAGGGTTTTCATCCCCTCGACCCTTATTTATACTTAATATGTCTATCAAGAGAAGCATCTAGAGGAAGATTCTTCTAGAAGCAGAAGCTTCTATTATGTCTTCTTACATCCGCCTTATTCTATTTTATTGAAAGGCCTTATTAATATTGACCTTTATTACATCCGAATATATTGATCTACCTATGTGTGGGTTAAGACCCTAACATGTCCGCCCCCTTAAAAACAGCCTTGTCCTCAAGGCTTGAGATGTGGAAATTGTTGCAGAATGGTATTTGGTTCCCAAGTGGCATCTGTTGGAGTCGTATCTTTCCACTGGACTAGCACTTCCTTGATGGTTCTCTAACACAGGTGATGCTCACACTGGTCCAAAACTGCTTCTGGTTGTAGCCAAATGGATCCTTCTTCAGCTAACTCAGAAAGGTTGGTTTGAATTTGGCACCTAGTTCCAATCACCTTCTTTAAGCATGAAACATGAAAAACTGGATGTAGCTTCGACTGACTGGGCAGAGCTAACTGATATGCGACTTGTCCCACACGCTTTAGAATTGTATAAGGACCATAAAATTTGGGCGCTAGCTTCTGACAATGCTCGGCCTTGAGGGAAGTTTGATTGTATGGTTGCAATCGCAGAAACACCTGATCCCCTTCTACAAATTGACGTTCAGAGTGACCTTGATCTGCTTGTTGCTTCATGCGATTATGTGCCATGACCAAGTTCTCTTTAAGGGTATGAATAATATCTTCTCGAACTGTAAGTGTTTGGTCAACCGCCTGGACCTTCGAGGTACCCGGTAAGTATGAGAGAACTGAAGGTGTCTTATGTCCATATATCGCTTCAAAAGGAGTCATGCGAGTAGTTGTATGGTAGGAAGTGTTGTACCACCATTCGGCTAGGGGTAGCCATTGAGCCCACTGATGTTGTTTTTCAGAGGAAAAACACCTCAGATATGTTTCCAAACACTTATTGACAACTTCTGTTTGACCATCAGTCTGGGGATGATAAGTTGTGCTGAGATGCAATTGGGTGCCCTGTAGCTTAAACAGTTCTTGCCAAAAATTGCTTATGAAAGTTGGGTCATGATCAGAAACAATAGAGTGCGGCATGCCATGAAGCTTGAAGACCTGGTCCATGAAAAGTTGAGCCACCGTGGATCTAGTAAATGGGTGTTGAAGAGCACAGAAATGAGAATACTTGGAAAGGCGATCCACAACCACCTTTATGACTGATTTATTCCCTGATTTGGGTAAGTCGGTAATAAATTCCATAGAGATATCCTTCCAAATAGCAGGTGGAATCAGAAGTGGCTGTAGTGTGCCCGGAGATTTGACTGTTTCTCCCTTGTTGCATTAACACACCTCACATTCAGCTACAAAATTACAGATGTCATGTTTCATACCATCCCATAAAAAATAACGTTTGACCCTGTCATATGTTTTGGTGAACCCTAAGTGCCCCACTGTGGGTGTAGCATGAAGCTCAGAAAGTACTATGGATTTAAGCTTTGATTATTTACTTAAATACAAACGGCCTTTGTATCGAAGCTCATCCTAGAGCCAAGAGTACCCTGGGGGAGCCAAAGCCTTGGTCTGAAATTGTTGGATCAGATGCAAACTTTTGGGATCTTGAAGCCATTCCTGGTGCACAGCTTGGAGCCAATCGGGAACAATGAAGGAAAGGGAAAAAAGGGATCCTTCTTCTTCATATTTTTGGGACAGTGCATCCACCACTACATTGTCTTTTCCCTTATTGTAAATGATCTCATAATCATAACCAAAGATCTTAGTCACCCATTTTTGTTGCTCCTGGGAGGAAATGTGTTGTTCCAGAAAGTACTTGAGGCTTTGATGGTCGGTCTTAATTTGGAAGCATTTCCCTAAGAGATAAGGGTGCCACAGATCAACGGCATGTAGAACATCCAACATTTCCTTTTCAAAAATGGGTTTTCCCAGATTCCTTTCAGACAGTTGCTTGCTGGTGAAGGCCAAAGGTCGACCCTCTTGCATAAGGACAGCATTGATTCCTTTCCCTGAGGCATCACATTTCAACACAAAGGTCTTTGTGAAATCGGGAAGGGCCATAACCGGAGTGGTGCACATGGTCATCTTCAAGGTTTGAAAAGCTTGAGTAGCAGCTGGAGTCCAAGTGAAAGAGTTCTTTTTTAGGAGAGCAATGAGAGGTGCTACAATCTTTCCATAGTTCTTAACAAACTTGCGATAATACCCTGTTAAGACCAGAAATCCACGCAAGATTTTGAGAGTCTTTGGGTGCAGCCAGTCTTGCATAGCTTCAATATTTTTCGAATCCACCCTGACGCCATCCTTGCCAACCAGATGACCCAAGTATTCTACTTTTGAGGCACCAAAAGCACATTTAGATTGTTTCAGAAAAAGTTGGTGCTGGGAGAGGAGATGGAGAAATTGATCCACATGAGTAATATGGTATGTCCAGGTTTTGCTATAGATGAGGATATCACCAAATAAAACTAAGACAAAATGACGGAGAAAGGGATGGAAGACATGATTCATGAGGCTTTGGAAGGTGGAGGGGGCATTACACAAGCCAAAGGGCATGACCAAAAACTCATAGTGGCCCTCATAAGTGCAAAAGGTCATCTTGGGAATGTCTGCCTCTTTCATATGTATCTGGTGATAGCCCAAGTAAAGATCAAGTTTAGTAAAGAATTGGGTGCCACTCAATTCATCCAGGAGGTCATCAATGACAGGAATGGGAAATTTGTCTTTAATGGTCAGTTTGTTGAGGGCACGGAAGTCAGGACACATTCTCCAAGAACCTTCTTTCTTCAGGACCATGACTATAGGAGAAGAGTAAGGGCTCGTGCTAGGACAGATAATTCCTGCATTAAGGAGTTCCTGGACCATTTTCTCAATTTCATTTTTTTGTGAAAAGGGGTGGCGATATGGATGGATATTGGGAGGAAGGCTTCTGGGTACAAGGGGAATGGAATGATCATGAACACCATGGGAAGGAGGGAGTCCTTGGGGAGTGGAAAATACCATTTGATGTTTAGAAAGGAGAGCTTGGAGGTCATGTGGCACCGGGGGTGTCTCTGTTGCTTGGATGGCATGGAGTTGGGCAATGACACTAGAATGACCTTTTTTGAGCAGCTTTTCCATGCGATGGGAACTAATGACCTCAGGTGAACTAGCAGTGATGCCTTGGAATTTATATTGGTGGCCTTCCTGGTCAAATTGCATGGTTAATGCCTTAAAATCCATGAGAATGGGACCCAAATTTATTAGCCAATCGACACCCAACACAATGTCACAACCACCCATGTTGATAGCAAACATATGGGATTTTAGGTGGTAGTCACCAATTTGGAGACGCACATTTTCACAATGCCCTCCACATTTCATGGAACCACCATTGGCAATCATGATTTGGAAATTGTTGACAGCATGGATGTAGCAATGAGTTTCTTGGGCAATGCGGCGATGAAAATTATGGGTGCTTCCACTATCAACCAGAATGATGACCTTCCGATGCTTGATGTAACCAATTAACTTGAGGGTTTGGGGAGCGGAAAAGCCAATGAGAGCATTGAGGGAAATGACGGGTTCTACTTCGGGAGGGTCTGAGGGAGGGGTTATGTCAGTGATTTCAGGTGACTCAGACACAAGGGGAGTTTCAACATCATCTTCCGAAATATCCTCAGAGATGGCCACAAAAAGATTTTGTTCCTTACACTTATGGCCCAGGAAATATTTTTCATCACAATTATAACAAAGGCCTTTGAGTTGGCGTTCATCCATTTCAGCCCTGGTCAATTTTTTTATTTTTAATGGGGCGGAGGGAGTAGTGGGAGTGACGGGTTTAGGGCGAGGGATAAAGGAGGGGTTTTGTTTTTGAGATGATACAAACTGTTGTGCTTCTTTATCTCTTTTAGTAGCCTCCACCCAAGTCAAGGGTCGAGCCATGAGGACATGGGCCCAAATCTCCTCCTTGAGGCCACTGATAAAACACTCTCAAAAGAAAGCATCAGTCATGCCCTCTATTCAAAAATCCAGGCACTC
>JASDQU010099963.1:383984-418481 GCA_032191745.1 Picea mariana
TTATCAAATTTGGTCACATCCACCCATGGAAGGCGTATGTCACATTGAAAGTGTTGGTGCTGAAAGGTATGGGAATGGGAGGAATGTTCGCCTTCGGTCTTTGGAGGTGCTTCAGAGAAATGGTCATCTGTAGGGATCTTCAATTTGGTGCAGAGGGATGCAAAGACAGATTCAAGTTGGGTGGTCGGTTCTTGTTTGACTTCCTCCATTGAGGACTTCATGGTTTTATTTATGGTTGCATTGATGGATTAATCGATGGAGGAAACAGTAGCATTGAGTTGTTTCACTTCTTTTTGGGTCTCGAGGAAACCAGATTGCAAGGTGTTGAAGCGAGTTTCCAGATCTTGGCTACGGGTATGGGCCATGAGGATGGGTGAACTGAAAAGGGTCGGTCGGGGTCAAAAATTTGCTGAAAAATGATATGGATGAATGTGATAAGGGCGGAGAGATGAATCCAATGGAATAGGTCTCAAATAATTGTGAAATCATGTGGTGATGAAATCCCCAAATGCTTAACCAGGAAGAAATGTGTATTTACTTGGCAACCCAAACACAGTTGCATGGCAATAGATCTGGTATGTTTTAATTTGTTTATGTTTCTGTCCCTCAAGGGTTAGGTATTCAACGGTTCTACAGACAAGGGTTTGCCCTATTCTATAGCTCTCTGATATACGTGCAGGGTACAATAGTAGTACTCGGCCCAATATCTCAGGGCACTAACTAAGGAAGATAGACCATACCCTTAGTCGTACTACCTGACTACCCAGGTACTAGAGAGTATCTTCCCGAGTGTTGTTCTCAGTGACACTATAGCAATCCGGCGGCCGATAGGTTTATCTAAAGAGGGATTCAGAAAATCTAGGTTGATCCCTACACAGGTGTTGTCTAATGCGCTACCACTCAAAGGGGTACCAACAGGGGTTACAAGGGTGGCCAACAGATGTGCACTTAAGAACCACTTGTGTTTCCTGTGTGTATGAATCCCTCAACCATGGGTTTATGCGCGTAATGACAAATATTTGTGGCTTAAAGATGCCAGAATACGTCTCTACCCTGGAAAAAAAATTCCCACAATTTCTGCCAAGGGAAGTTCTCTGATACCACTTGCAAGATACCAGATATAATAAATATGCAGAACAGAAATAAAATGATAGAAATGGCAGAATAACAGTAATATATCCAGTATAATATCCACAATAACACAGAAATGATATAAGAACAACAACAGAAATAGTACTTTGATTCATAAAGAAATTCTCACAGGCCTCTTCGAGGGGGAAACCTCCAATCGAGCAGCGCTCTATTACAGTAATCTCCAAACTAGGGTTTTCATACCCTCGACCCTTATTTATACTAAATATGTCTATCAAGAGAAGCATCTAGAGGAAGATCCTTCCAGAAGCAGAAGCTTCTATTAGGTCTTCTTACATCTGCCTTATTCTATTTTATTGAAAGGCCTTATTAATATTGACCTTTATTACATCCGAATATATTGATCTACCTATGTGTGGGTTAGGACCCTAACATAAAAGCATGCCAATTCATTATGAATGGGTTGTCTACTCAAGCAACCTTGAACATAGTCTTCCCTTAGGATCTTATGACATGTTGATTGGTCTATATTGGTTGGCTTCCCACAAAGACAAGCTGGATTGTTATAACAAAACCTTAGAGTGTGAATATGATGAAGGGAAGAGAAGGACCCTACAAGGAATTCAAAATCATGTCTCAGTGAGACTAATATCAACCCTTCAAATGAAGAAGCATTGTAGGAAAGGATGCCCCTTGTATGTAATACAGGTACTAAATTTGGTTGAGGAACATAAACCAAGCTTAGAATACCATCCTATACTGAGAGTGTACAAATATGTGTTTCCATAAGAGGTACCTAGTCTACCTCCAATAAGAGACATTGATTTCTCAATAGAACTGGTACCTAGAGCGGTGCCAATGTCAAGAGCACCTTATAGGATGAGTACCCCAGAGCTATTTGAGCTAAAATTGCAACTGAAGGAAATGTTAGACAAGGGTTATATTCATCCTAGTGTATCTCCTTGGGGAGAACTAGCCTTGTTTGTGAATAAGAAATATGGCACACTCAGATTATGCATAGACTATAGACAACTTAAAAAATTGACAATTAAGAAGAAGTATCCCTTGTCGACAATTGATGACTTATTTGACCAGTTAAGGGGTGCCACAATCATATTCAAGATTGATTTGAGATCCGGATACCATCAAGTCTGAATTAAGGATGAATACATCCACAAAACATCCTTTAGGAAAAGGTATGGGCACTATGATTTTGTGGTGGTGCTATTTGGGCTTACCAATGCACCAACCACCTTCATGTTCTTGATGAATAGCGTACTTAGCAAGTTATTGGAAATATTTATTTTAGTTTTCATTGATGATATAATAATTTATTCAAAGAGTAGGGAAGAGAATTAAGAACATCTCAAGTTATTCCTTCAAGTACTAAGAGAGCACAAGATCTATGAAAATCTTATCAAGTGTGACTTTTTCCAAAAGCAAGTCCACTAGTTAGGCCATGTTATCTCTAAGAAAGGGGTGGTAGTTGAATCTAATAATATCAAGGCCATTATGGATTGGCCTATAGAAAAATATGTAACTGGTATTAGATCCTTTATGGGCCTAGAAAGATGTTATAGGAGATTCATAAAAGGGTTTTCTAAGATTGATCACCCAATCACCTCTCTACAGAGAAAGGGAGTTAAATTTTCCTAGACAGCAGAGTGTCAAGAAAGTTTCTAGTAGTTGAAACACGTCTTAACCAATGCCCCAGTGCTAAAAATTGTAGGCCCAAAGAAGTATTTCCTTGTGCGCATTGATTCCTGCAAGGAAGGACTCGGAGGATTACTCATGTAGGAAGGGCATGTAATCTATTAACAATCCAGAAAATTTAATAAAAATGAAATAAATTATGTGACCCATGACCTAGAATTAGTTTCCATGGTGCATGCTTTAAAAATGTGGAGGCATTATCTCCTAGGCAGAAAATTTGTGCTTATGACAATCCATAGTGGGCAGAGGTATTTGTTTGACCGGCCCAAACTAAATGCTATGAAAGCCAGGTGGATGGCTCTCATAAGTGAGTTTGATTTTGAAATAAAACACATTAAAGAGAAAGAAAATAGAGTGTGTTATGCCCTCAGTAGAAGTATGAAAGTGATTCACTTAGTCGTTGTAAGCATCTATGAATCAAACATCAAGGAAAGAGTTAAAAGTGCACAAGAAGTAGATAAATTTTTCAATATTGTAAAGACATATCTGCAACAAGAGCCCATAGGGATGAAGTATGTTGATTATCATTTGATGAATGATCGTCTGCTAACTTCCAAAGGCACGATGCATGTCCTGACTTGTGATGACTTGAAGAGGTTCATCATGGATGTGTTGAATATTTAATAGTTGCTCAAGCACATGTATTTTATTTTCAATATAGCATGAACTTGAACCATAAACAATGCAGCAACACAAAATACAATTGTTGCAGTAAACCAATATCACAAGAAGAATAACCATGCACAAGACACAAGAAGTCATCATGGGAAAACCCTTCGAAAACAAGGGAAAAAACCAGCAGCCCTTTACTATATTTCCAATAGAAGAAACCCTCTCCATCGAAAATATTGATGCCAACAAAGGTGGCCCTCAAGTAAAAACCCTAGCGCCCACAAGACGATGCTCTGTGACCAAGAAAGATAGCACATAAGAAGTGCGCACCAAATTTCATCTCTCCAAGTTATGCATTTAGTGAATGAGATATGATCCTCAATGGGGATGTATCTTTATAATATATACATGACCTAACTCAATGAATATACATGTCTATTGGAACAATAAGGCTGACTTGTACAACTCAATAATACAGTTAATATTTTACATAATATTAATTGTCTTTACATAGTAGGGCTGACTTGTACCCTTCACAATACAAATTAGGGTTGTATAGTAGTATTACTCTTTGACAATATAGCAAGGGGTATCACACACATCCTCTAGTGCTCTGACACTAGGGACAAGTCCACATGTGCTCAACCACAAGGGACGTCACTCTCAAAATATCAACTCAACTAAATCCATAGGAGTACAAACTGGAGAGCCATCTCATGTCAACTCAACTAAGTCCATAGGAGTATGACAGGAGACCATCTCAATTCATCTCAAATCATTCCATAGGAGCATGAAATGAGACCAACACAAGTCATCTCAACTCACTCCATAGGAGTACGACTCACCTATCACATAGGCATTCTCTCAGATCATCTCAAATCAGTACAGAGGAGTACGACTCACCTATCACATAGGCGTTCTCTCAGATTATCTCAACTCAGTCCAAAGGAGTATGATCTGGAGAATTTCTCATGAAATTGCAACCATCAACAATACCTCTCAGCTAGGGAGTCATTCTCCACCAGGTCAAGTCTCTCACGAAAGTACTCGAACTTCGTCCTGGCAAGCGGTTTGGTGAAAACATCTACAACTTGATCGTGTATAGAAAGGTACTGCACATGTACTGCTTTCCTCTGCACCATATCTCTGATGTAATGGTATTTGATCTCGATGTGTTTCTATTTATCATGAAACACAGTATTCTCTAAGAGATTCACACAACTCTGGTTATCACAATGGATAACAGTGGAATCCATCTCATGTCCAAATAAGTTTGCAAGGAGCTTGTGAAGCCACACTGCTTCGCAGACTGCCACACATAATGTAATGTACTCTTCTTCTGCGATACTCAAAGACATAGAATTTTGTTTCCTACTGCACCAGGAAACCATGGTAGATCCCAAAGTAAAACAACAACCTGCGGTACTCTTCCGGTCCACTGCATTCCCTGCCCAATCTGCATCGGCATATCCCTGCAATCTCATGTCTACACCGGAGGCATATCTCAATCCATAACCAATTGTGCCTTGTAAATATCTCAATACATGCTTCCTTGTTACCCAGTGTGTTTGTCTCGGCTGACTCATAAACCGACTGAGTAAACTCACTACATAGCATATACCAGGTCTGGTATTAACTAGATACATCAATGATCCAATAAGCTATATGTAAATATGTGGATCAATCTTGCCTGAATCGGAAGAAGTCTCGCTTAGTTTCTTCAAATTCATCACCATCGACATAGCCATGGAAATGCAGTCTGTCATCCTGAATTTCTTTAATATATCAACTATGTATTTCCTCTGACTCAAGAGAATATCATCAATCCTCTTCCACAGTTCTAGTCCCAAGAAGTATTGCATCATACCAAGGTCCTTCATCTCGAATTTAGAAGCCAATACACGCTTTCATTTAACAATAAGGCTTTTTGAACTGGTGAGGAATAAGTCATCAACATATAGAACCAAAATCAGGAACTCATCACCAACAATGTTTTAGTATAGGTTGGGATCAGAAACACTCTTTCTAAAGCCCAAACTCATCAAGTATCCATCAATATTCTCATACCATGCATGAGGTGCCTATTTTAGTTCATACAGGGCTTTCTTCAACCTACACACATGAGACTCCTTATCATGTATCACGAATCCATCTGGTTGCTTGATGTAAACTTCTTCCTCAATCTCTCCATTGAGAAAGGTTGTCTTCACATCCATCTGATGTAGTCTCCACCCCATGGATGAAGCAAGGGAAATAATCGTATGGATGGTAGTGTATTGGGAAAATGGAGAAAATGTCTCCTCGTAATCTATTCCCTCCATATGAGAGAATCCTCTAGCCACAAATTTTGCTTTGTACTTCTTGACACTTCCATCAGCTGCATGTTCGATCTTATAGATCCACTTGGAAGTCACTACATACTTCCCTTTCAGTCTAGGAACAATATCCCACAGATCATTCTTTGTGATGGACTGATACTCTTTGGTAATGGCATCTTTCCAAATCTACTGACATGTTGCTTCTCCATGACAAGAAGGCTCAGTATCAATGATGTGGCTCATAGCTAAAAGATAGCTCAAAAATCTATGTGGTCTCTTGCTCTCTCGGAATGTACCACGAGGAGTTGCATGTCCCTCTTCCTCCTACAAAGTTTTTTGAGCCCATGCTAACCTATTCTAGCCTACTGCAATGTCTCTGAGAAAATCAATTGAAGCTACAAGATCAACTGGATCAACTAGATCAATAATTGTCTCCCTTTGAACTGTTGAAGGGGGAGAAGGTGTCGTATCTTCTTTCTTCTCATTGTTAATCTCCATATAATATTCTCTAGATCTTCGAAAGGTTATCTCTTCCTCAAAGGTAACTTCTCTACTAACTTCGATTTTTCTTTGACCAGGGATGTATATCGAATATGCCTTTGAAGATTCATTGTACCCCTCAAATGTACCATTTTTGCCTGAAGGGTCTAGTTTGGTCCTCTTTTCCTTGGATACATGAATGTATACTGGACACCCAAATATCTTGAAGTGTCAAACCTCAGGCTTCACTTCGGTGAAAGATTCTTCAGGAGTCATGTTCTTCAGATACTTATGAGGACTCATGTTCTGAACGTACAAATTTTTCATGGATGCCTCTGCCCATGGAATCATAGGTAGATTTTTATCATGTATCATCACTTTGGTTGCCTCAACAATGGATCTGTTCTTCCTCTCTGCAACCCCATTCTGCTGAGGATTATAAGGAACAGTTTACTCCCTCTTGATCCCTTCCTGAATATTGAAATCATTGAAATCCCTGGAGGTGTACTCTCCTCCATAATCTGATCTCAGCACCTTGATCTTCCTCTCGGTCAGGTTCTCAACCTGAGCTCTAAACTCTTGAAATCTCGCAAGAACTCCATCCTTGGCCTTCAAGAAGTAAATCCACATATTCCAAGAGTGATAATCAATGAATACCACATAGCACAAGTATCCTCTCAAGGAAGCAACAGACATGGTTCCACAAATATCTGTATGTATCAAATCCAAGATCCCCTTGGATCTACTATCACTTCTTGGAAAGGACTCCTTGACATTATTTCCAAGAGCAAAACCTCTACAAATTCCATCATTGTCCATATGTATCTCTCGAAGGCATGTCACCATCTTTCCCAAAGCAGGAAGGACTCTATAATTTAAATGAGCAAGTCTCTTATGCCATAACTCTCTCAAGTTGATAGTATCATGTAACAAGGCATGGACTGGTCGAACAGTCAATCTGTACAAATTGTTTTCTTGAAAACCAATCACTCAGGAAGAATCCATGTGTGAGTTCTTGTGCCATGAAAGAACTTTTCCTTCAGAGAAAATAACCTTGTAGTCTTTATCCTCTAGGGAAGAAACAGAGACAAGGTTCTTTTTCATCCTAGGTACATATAGTGCCTCACTTAATTGAAGTGGTATTTCAAAATCTAGTTGGAAGGAAGAAGATCCAACTCTCTTCACAATATATCCGGAATTATCACCAAGTACAACATGCATATGAGACTCTTTCTCTACAAGATCAGTGAGATGTTCTCTATATCTAGTCTTGTGTCTAGAAGCACCACTGTCAATCAACCAAAAATCAATATTAGTAGGAATCGTACTTGAGAGTGTTGAAATGAAGAAGAACGCATCATCCTTTATGACTTCATCTCTATGAGGTGGTTCTGAATCAACATTGGCAGTGGAGGCATGTTGTCTTCCTTTCTTCCTGGTAGGACAATTTCTCGCAATATGTCCATACATGTCACATCTAAAACATTGAATCTTTCATATGTCTTTTCTTTGTTCATGACATGGAGTTTCTAAAGTTTTCTTGTCATTAAATGCTTTGTTGAAACTTCTTCTTTTTCTTCTGCCTTTATTTGCATGAGAAGAAAGGGCTTGATTTTCATCATGATGGGAGTCTTGCATGCCTTTGGCTATAAGTCTTGTCTCCTCTTGAGTGTAGTCTGCCCATAGACGATCAAATTGAGGTAAATCTACTCTTCCACTAATACTTTGAATGAATGGTTCCCAATGGCTTGGAAGAGCATTGAGAGTAATCATGAAAATCTCTATGTATGTTATGGTTTCTCCAATGGCATCTAACTAATCTCTGATCTCTGAAATCTTCATGAAGAAGGTAGCAATGGTGTCATCTTTCATCATATTGAGATTTTGAAGTTGGTGTTTCAATGTAAGAGCTTTGTTAGTGTTGTTTCTCTCAAACATCTTCTTCAACGCATCATAAATTAGATAAGTTGTCTTCAAGGTAGAAATGTGAGGTAGTAGATGATATCTTACTGAGTAGATGATTATTTTCCTAACTTTGACATCATCTATCTTCCATTCATCCTTCTCTTCATCGGTTGTTGTTGTTGGTAGAGTTTCTTATATCAATTTCAATAGGCCACTCTCTTCTAGAGTGATGTGTAATATTGACTTCCAGGAGCTAAAGCTGCTTGATCCGGCAAGCCTATCTTCCACCAAAGTTTTTTTCCTCATGGCTTGCGGATTCTTCACAAACCCTAACGGCTAGGCTAGAAACCCTAGTTTTTTTCAAGAGGAATTCTCTAGGAGGGATATATATATGTTCAAGTGGTTGTAGCTCAATTGGTTGGGGTAGGGATTTTTCTCCTCCCCACCCAGGTTCAAGTCTCATCTATGTGACATGTTTCTCTCTATGAGCCAATATTCTCGAAATTCGTGACCCTCCTATGTTCTTTGGATTTCGAGGGGGATTATTGTGGACGTAGCGAGCTTCATGTTGTGAACCACAAAGGAATATATATATATATATATATATATATATATATATATATATATATATATATCCTATGCGTGTACTTGTTCATCACGAATTTGGGACATCCAAAATTAATAAGTCTTTTGAAAATGGGGTGATACAGAGATACCCTAAGAAAACCATGAAGTGCCTTAGACAAGTGTGAAGTCCCTAAGACTCGATAAATATTGTACATGACTCAAAGAAAGACTTCGTGAAAGTGGATAAGTCCTAGAGTGGACTGTTAAGTCAAAGGGAAACCCTAACTCACCTCAGAGGATCATAATCATTGCTTTCAGGTGGTGATTAGATCTGGGCCCTTTATTTTATCAAGGGTGATATTTAATCTCAATTGTCAATCTAGTGGAATGGATAGACAATAACCCTCCATCATAGTAGGTTGTGACGCTTGGAGAGGTTTTACCCCAAAATAACAAGGGTTTTTGAATCCATTGGAGGGTGTATGTAGAATATTTTGGATTGTTAGATCTATCATGGTGGATGTGGTCGGAGACCGAGGGCATGTAATATCCAAGTCTTCACAGTCTTTGGATTTGGCATGATGATTGGTTCTCACCATAGATCGTGAGGGACATAATTATCGGAGTCCCATGGTCAGAGTAGCCCAGAAGGCCAGAAGTGGAAGCACTCTAAAAAAGGGAGTTCATGGGATAATATAGGTCATCCATCGAGGTAAAACCCATGAATAACCTTCGTCATAGATCACTGTGGGTCTCATTTAAGTGATATTAAAAGAAGAGATCATTTCAGACTAACATGTCATGCTCACAAGGACCATCAGCATGACCAAAGGATAATGCATGTCATCCTGTGATTGGAGGAAGGACATAGGGGTAGTCCCCATCAGATCGTACCTTGGGACAAGTGTTGTCAAATCATAATTGTCTGATCAATGAGAAAGATAAATGTTGATCGTCCTTCAGAGGATTTCAATCAGAGTGATCATGGATGTTGAGAGTGGATTGAATCTGATGGGATTGCTCCAACGTTAAATATGGCCCATAGATCGGAGGGTGGTTGTGAGGAATGATATTCATTGATTTGTCGTAGTCCTTTCCATTTCCCATGGAAAGTTGTAAAAAAGGGAAGTGATGTCATACTGATGAAGGAGCTGGCCTAGTGGTTAGTGTGTCATCAGTAGGAAAGTTTCCAGCACCTAACTAGACAATTTGAGTGCTTCTGTGACGAAGTATACACCATGTCAAGTCCACGTGGGGTCCATGTGTCAAAATATGGTTGTACCACATGTCATGTTCTTTTGACATAGATAAGGGATGGTCATGAAATGATATGAGTGCCACATGTCTCACCAACGTGTCTTGGGGGTGGCAGGTGTCTCTCAAGAAAATTCCCAAGGCCAAGGGTCATACGAAAAAAGGTGGTTGAGAGACCTTATGAACTTGCCCCAAATCCTTACCATTAGATCTCTGAAATGAAATCATGACCATTGATCCGTTAGGATTGGAGGAGCTCTGAAAATAATATCTAATTTTTTATGCATCGGGGTAGGAAGAGCTCTGAGAGGAGATCTGGGTCATCTATCATGAAGCGTTATTTGGAGTGTAATTTCCTAGAGACAATCCGACAAGGAAGCTCTGAGATGCAACCTAGACCATCGATTTTCCAAGGTCTGAGGGATCCCACAGACGATCTAGACCATTGATATTTATTTGAATATTCAAGAAGATGATATGGATGGTGTCATGTTTCATGATGCAGGTGGTGCCATGTGTCAATCACAGAAGGTTCCATGTGGCATAGTGATCATGCACATGTTGGTGAATTTATATGGGAAGCATGAGCACTATGTGTTAGGAGGTGATACTACAATGTGTCACACGGAGAGGGTGTTACGTGTCAAGAGGATGTAGCACAATCGAGAAGCCTCGACCAAATCCTAGTCATCCAACACCAAACCCCTGGAGCCATCCGATCTGTCAAAAGAGGGAGTTGTCGGACTCAATTTTTAGAGCGTGAAGGGTAACCTGTAGTGGAAACACTCCAATGGGAGGATTTTGATAGTGACAAAAGGTGACAATAAAATTATGATAAATGTTAGCCGAGGTGGAACATGGAAGGTGCCACATTCATGCCACAAAGCATGACGTGTGTACCCTAGAGCCATGAAAGTTCCACGTAGGATACATATGATAGGGTGCCACATGGCTGACACATGGTAGTGAGATGGCCTTTAGTCAACAAAGGTCGAGGACTTCGATAAGCCATAAATTTTGATCCAGAGCTCAGTTTTGGGAAAAATTATAGTCATTGGAAAGATCTTGATGAGCAGAAGATGATGGTGCTATCGAAAGGAAAATTTGAGATGAATCAAGGGAACAAAATTTTAATACCCCATTCCCTTAAAATATAACTAGGGGGTTGGGTGTGTTACAAAGTGAAATACCAGTGACACTAGATAGTGGTGTGTTGTGAACCTCAGAAGAGGTCATAACAGACACTGAGAAAGACAAGATTATCCAGATTCATTCATTAGGCTTGGCCATATCACATTCCTCAGTTGACAAGGAAATTGCATAATAAAGGAATCTAGAACAAGTTAGGATTGAGATAGCCTCCCTCAAACATCAAGTGCAATATTATCAGAAAACTAGAGGGGTGGATAACTTAAAGAAAGACTTGCTAGAAGAGCACAAGAAACGCCTTAGAGTGCAAGAAGGATTATTGGTTAAAGCAATTTCCCTTCAATAGGAGGCCCTATTGTTCGAGATTACCTACAAAGAAGTGCTTTTGTGGGTCGAGAAGGGAACTAGTGCATTAGAAAGAGTCGATTTCATCCAAGAAGTGCCAAGGACAAAGGGGAAGAGGACCATAATATAGAAATATTGTCGAATGAGAAATTATCTCAAATGCATTCGACAACCAAGAACTGGGAAATGATTATGGATTAGTCGAGAGATAGAGTGGAATAAGAATGGGATTATTTCCATTGGGTGTGGGAGAAGCTGAACCAATCGATGGTTGATATATAATTAGCAACTTTCATCTCTCCCATAGAATTTTGGTCTAAGATGAAGTATCAACTAGTTTGCAGTGAGCTATTGATGAATACAAGGATGAGGTCAGAAAAATAACTATTGTGGAATGAGGGAATATGTAAAGGTATACCGTCGAAAAGGTCAAGATCATTGATCGGTTGGAGCAATTAACTAGCAGGATGCAAAAGTAAACTCGTTGATTATGGGATAGAAAATATGAGTTAAGTATGTCGATAGACAAACACCAGTTTCCATTCGGGGATAGTTGTGCCAAGCTCTACTCTAAGTGGCTCAACTATGTGGACGAGCATGCAAGTCCAAGGATTCCTAGATCACCCAAGTCATCATGACTCAAGTTTTTTTTTATCTGATTTAATTCACCGAGGTGGTTATTTTTAGTTGGATAAATTTGTATAAATAAGGGAGTATGCCCCACAATTCAAGACCTTTGGAAAATACATTTTTTTGTTTTTATTGTATTGGAAAATTAATTATACATTTAATAGAGAAGCTCCTATGGATCCTGGAAGTTGGTTGGAACCATTATGTACTCTGCAATTAAAATGTGGATTGTTCTACATTCTATCATCATGTTATCGATGTCCAGTAAGATGTTATTTTGACCAAGTTATATTTCAAATATTGAATGTTACTCTCATTGTTTCTCATTTTGTTTAAATATGCATGTTGGTATATGTTTAAGCATTAACTCAATAATCAGTAAATCTAGAATTCTTTCCTAGTAACTGACAGGTATTTAGCTAACAATTTACATGCATGTGTAATAGCTATTATTAAATATTTTCGATGAATTATTTCTTGAATGAATATATATTAATTTATATGTTATTTGTTATTAAGTTTCCTCTGAGAAGTTAGCTTTAATAGAAATTTCATTTTTTCGCATTCTTTCCTTTTACTTGATTAGTTAACATAATTATTTCTTGTAAGTCGTACATGATTTTTGTTGTACCCCTCCCGGGAGGTTATCCCCTTGAGAAATATTTAAAAGTAATCATATTGTAAACCTATAGAAAAATGTTCTCAAAAAATAAAAAAAGAATGAAAGAGATAAAACCGATAAATATTAAATCCCATCGAACAGTTGTTGGGCCATTAATCTCGAGGATCACACTACTCCAAACATGGAAGAGTTTGATTAGGCCTCATCCTATGGTGTAATCCCTACTATTGAGTCAAAGGGAATCCATCCCCCTCAACACCCATCAAGGAGGATAATGGGACCAAGGTACCTAAGGCTAACCCCTAGAATCAAGGTGTTAGTGTTGATAAGGGGAACTCTACTAAAACCTAGGAATAGGAGAAACTCCTAAGGACCAACATCCAAAGTATGGAAATTGGATTTATATCTATGGAAACAAATGTTGTGGCTATAACATGTGAGGATCTACCTGAAGGGAAAATCCCTCCTAAGGGATTATACAACTCACACATGTGTGGGGATCTGGTACAATGAATTGGACAACCAAACCATAAAGTGTACAAATATCAACAATGTGATAATGAGCTAGAGTTGTGCACATGAGAAATAATTGATTCAAAAAGAAATAAGGATTCTCCCTTCTTGTCCCAAGGTCACCAATAAATGAGTAATATGGGATCAAGCTACACTATCCTCTAAACCAAACCCATGTAATATGAGTTTTAAAGTCGATAAAGGAAGGCTCACTTGATTCAAGGGACTAAGGAATCCTTGAAAACTAGCACGAGGTAGAAAATATAGGTTAATTGCAAGATACAAACACAAGATATGATGGGAAGATAAATAGATATGGACTCAATACTTCACTTGTTTAGAGCATAAAGGCAAGGACGACCTAGTAGTGACAGAAAACTTTCTATGGGGAATGGTCAATTACTAGGCAAAATGTTGTTCAATGACAAATTAATAAATGAAGAGGATGACTAGAGCTCAAAACCCAACAACATTGGATGAAAAAACTCATGGAGACAAAGGATAAACTACAGTAAGACTCAAATGAATTGAATGGACTCCCTGGGACACAAGGGTGACTCATCGTAGATGCTCTAAATAAGGGAAATAAAGGCATGTTGCCATAAATGAAACATGTGCTAAAGAAGCACAAGACCCTTCTAGTGTTTCCAAAGGGGTACCAAGAGATTGATAAAGATAATTGTGAAGGGAAAAGGGTCCCCCCAAAGAATATAATCAATGTGTCAAGAGACATAATATACAAAAGGAAATTCGAGAGGGAAACTGGGTGGACAAATACAGTGGATATGAGGAGACAAATGCCCCAATAAGAAACCAAAGCATTGTAATGTAGAAGATGAAAATTGCAAATGGAAGTGATCAAGGGTAAATGAATGAATTGTAATCTACTTAGGGGTTGGTGAACGGCAGCATAAAAATGAATAACTGTCACATTATAGAGGAAGCAAAGGGATTTTGAAATGTGATAATCCAACAAATGAGATACCAACCAATAGTACATGATTCTATGGGGTTAAGGTTGTCAATGTGATGAGTAGAGATGCATGAGGCTCAACTCTTGGATGTAAACTATACCAACTCCTAATCCTAAGGAGGATGAAACAGCATGAGTACCAAAATGCAATAGGGGCTACAAAAATAGGGTACCATGGAAGGTAAGATATATCATTGGGTAGATAACAAATACAAAATATGGATGGGCTAACCCATTACCCATGCGAAGGTGGTTTTATAGGCAATTCCAAGGGGAGTTGTGCTAAAATAAATATTGGATGAGAAATAGTACCTGAGAGGACCACATACCATAAAGAGACAAGGGATTCCATGGTGAATTCATGCACACAAGTCAACTGATACCAAAGCATAGAGGTGATTATGTAAAGAAAATCTATGCATAGAAATTCAAATTAAAAAGTGCTCCTACTTTAATGTGTCAAGGAAAAAACATGCCTGGATGAAGTATCAAAGTAGGAAAATACAAGAATACCCTTTTGGAAATATTGGAATTATGAATCCAACAATGAAAATGGCACATTAATCAAATTTCGTATGAGGTAGCACGAGGTGAAAGAAAAATGAGAGTTTTTCTATAAATGGGGATAAATCCCAAAAATTAAAATTCATTTGTGCATGTTGAATTTGGAGAGTGTAAGGAGTCCCTCAATCTTAGTGTGCTCGTTGCAAACAAACCGACCATCAAAATTTCAATTTGTGAGTAGTAGGCTAGTAGTTTGATCCTCCTCTTCATTTCCAACGGTTTACTTTTGTAGAATAGGTTTGGTTTGACCATGGGGAGAACATGGTCAAATGTTTTAGGGCCAATGTAAGAAATGGGGGTAGTTTCCGCATTGGGAGCATAGAAACTGCCCCCTATTTCCCCACTGGACCAATGCATAAAAGAGGGGTGTTTACCACACTGGTACGGTGCAATTTTTTGGCCCAAAAGTTGTGCTAGAAAGGCAATTTTATAGGGTAAAATTTGTATTGAACCTAAGAATGAGATGTATAGTGTATATATAACTTACAAAATTAGGGTTTGTGTAGGTATGTCTATATTTAAAGTGTTGTGGTGCAAATGGTAGTTTGAGGATATCCAAACTACAATCATTCAGAATGAGGTTGTACAAGGGGTCTTCGCTCGATACAGGGGTAATGGGATCCTACCTCACATTGTGTAGTACTAGGATGTAGAGATAGGGATTTTTGTGGTGCAATCAAAATCCATAGAATTAACTCCCCAAGATATCTAGTTTCTCACACGGCTACCAATGATGGGGGTATTCAGAGACACACAACAGGTCTTCCTCATGGGAGGATGTTGGAGGAACTGATAGAGGCCCGTGGAAATTAGAATTTTAGGGTAAAATATGGATCAATCCAAATTTTATATCTAAAGCTCCTAGAGACAAGTCTAGTCATAGATATAGCAGTGGTGCACATTGTGGGGACTCATTATCGACATAGGATTTCAAGGGGTTTGATGATACTCATTGAGAACATATTGAATGTGACATATTATGGATGGGCATGGATGTTGTTGACTATGTTGAAGAACCATCTCACCTTCTATCACAAGGATTCAATGGGAAATTTTGCCTTTGGGACATTGATCTATGCATTCTTCTTTGATAATATTCCCACCCTTTTCCCCCATGTTTGTATTCAATATGGGGGTCTTCGAGAACCGAGGATGCATTGATGGGGGTGCATATTGAGATGAGGAGGTTGTGGGAGCTAGAGGAACATGTTCTACCTAAAGTAATTTTCACATTGGTATCATATCTCGATTGTAACATCCCCATTTTCAATCCCTATTTTAGTAATGCATAATGTAAATATGATATATGACTACGGGCCCGAGGATGTAATATGTAAACATTGTGTATCGACAAATAATAAAATAAAATGTAATTTCAACTCCATGCACGGAAAAAGTAATGGGAGATAAGTTTCCACAAGAGAAGGGAAGGGTCTAAGAGAGGGTGAAAGGGTGAATCACCAATGTCTATTAATTCAAACCTGCTCCCAAAAATTATTATTGGTGTATGAACCTTAATATATTTGTTGTTTGAGTGTTCCCAAAGAAAATAATTAAACATATGTAAGAGCTTGGTAGGTGTGAAAATTCAATTCACATGGTTACTGAGAGCATGGACTGAGTACATGAAAGATTGAGGGAAGTGTGGGAGTCAAGTAAATCCTTTCAAGGAAGAGTGAGAGCCAAGCAAGCATGGGAAGAGAAAGAAATTTCTATGGAAAAAAAGGAAAGTTTTTACATGTAGATTTTGGGATAGCAATGGAGTACAGAGTGACAGAGATAGAAGGAAACTATAGTGGGTATTTGTGGTAGTTGTTTGGAGTTGAAAATTCATGAAGAAGTAGGATGTTAGTCTTGTAGAGTGATATTTTGAAAGATAAATTACCCTATAGCAGCGAGCTTGTTGCTATGAGTTTTTCCTTGCAGTTGACATCCATGGAGTTCCTAGCAAAAGAGGTTCTTATCCAACCTGTGTTGGAGACCGAGAGGGAAGTGGGAAGACCTGAGGGACTGTGAGCAGTGAAGGGGGATCCCATTCCTTGGTTTTTGCAGGTTGATGGGAAGATATTTGGTGTATTGGAATAGTTGTAGGAAAAATTAGTTGTTGTGGATAAAATTGGGTTGTGAGTGGACAGTGGAGAGACACCCTTTCTTGTGGATTCATAGTCCCAACTCAATGGTGATTTGTTACTGAGATTTGGAGTAGAAAACCTACGGTTGGGAGGAACGTCCTTCATCTGCAGTTGTTTGCACATCGTTGATAAAATATAAGTGTTTATATATGTTACATTGTTATTTTTTATGAGTTTTACTTGTTTTGCATATGTTCTGTTCTTGAGTAAATTATATGTAACGAGAATTGTGACCTCAAAATGAAAATTCTAGTGCAAAAAAAACATATTTTGGGTCAAAACACCAAAATCAACTCTCATTTCAAAAAATGGTGCTATTGGTAACACCCCTTTTTTGTGGGGTGGTTAAAATTGTGACTTGCTTGAAATCATTACCTTGACAACCAATATTGCTAAAATTGCATTGCAGAAAATTGACCCTCAAATCCAAAAGTGATGCTACTAGTAGAACCCTTCTTATTTTTGGAGTTAAAATTGTGACTTAATTGAAACAATAACCCCGAGCATTGGTATTGTCATGAACAAATAACTTCAAATTAGATTGTAAATCAAAAAATTAGTATTTTATTTATTAATCAATTTTGTTTTATATTTTAAATTTACACTCAAATAAATAAATTGAAAAAAGAAACTCCACATACGTGTTTCACTTTTTCTTTAAAGAAAAAATAACACATTTTTCTACTTAATTTTTTTGAAAGAAAAAAGAAACACATTTTTAGAAAGAAAAAAAAAACACATTTTTCTATAAAAAATAATATTTTAATGAAACCACTTTTTTAAATGAAAATTTGTCTTGTTTAATGAAAATACACAATTTTTACACCCGGATGGGGTGCCACCTAGACAGAGTCTTAGGACACCTGGAACCGGGCATATATGGGATTTATTAACCCAGACTGCCAACCCAAGGATATTAACTCCCCCATGGCTCACAATGTGAGAGGAGTAATGGTAGTGCGCCTGTTGGCACAGGGGCAAACCCAAGGTTCAGCTCCAAGAGCGCACCAACAAGCCCTAATTACTAGCCCTTTCGGCAACACCTGCGAAGCAGATGCAGTCTCACTCGAAGCATTTATGAGGGGGTTGCAGGACAGAGATTTCTACAACCAAGGGGAATATCAAGTGGATCTAACACAAGGGCAGCGTAGCATTCATATATCACTTATTAGCTTATATCTACTCTGCACACCTACTCATCAGATCTAACACGGTAATGTAATTGTAGGATATCAATGACACAGACAGAATATCAATCACACACAACACAAAATATACGTGATTCACCCTCTCTCTAGGGATACATCCATTGAACTGTGCTTTATAATATAATAAGGTGAAGCATACAGTTCTTGTCTGCACTCTTAGCTAGAAGATCTCTTCTCTCCTCCTCTCTTTCTCTCCCCTCCCCATGCACCCAGCTAAAGGGTTGATCTTCGCACCCAGCTAAAGATCTTACAATACCAGAAGGCTCTCACCCTCAACACTTCTCTCTCTCACAACAACAGTCTCTCACAACAACAACTAGATCGATCAATAACAACAATGATAATCTTGACACGCACCCAACCCAGGTCCTCTTGACCTATATTTATACATTATGATCACTCATCGACATCCTTAGGTCAAAACCTAGGTGTCTAAAACCCTAGATACCAAAACCCTAGGTAAACTTGACCTGTATTTTCAGGGCTTCGCCATCCTATCTTTCCTTCCTTCTCACGTGGTGCTCCAAAGCATCCAACGGTGGCTTTTTCCGCTTGTTAAATTGTCCACAATCCTTCTTTCTTGGTTATCTGTCATTCCCGATCTCCTCATCCAATAGCTTACTTCACTCTGTATTTTCTTCTCTTTTTCTCACTTCAACCCAGTATCAGTCATTGTGTCTTCCGCAAAGTTCACATTCTCCCTTTTCTTCCTTGATCTTTGATTGCTTCTATAACCAAGGGCCAATAGTCCCCCAACACTCACATGTGACTCATCCCAAGGCACTTCAAATCTTAGCTTCTTGTTTTACTTCGATCCCAGACTGTGTGGTGCAGCCTCAGCTTTTTTCTCTTTGCTTCCTTTCCTTCTTTGTGCAGACTATCTTTTCTGTGTCTGGTACCCAGTTTCAACTACACTTGGTACCTAGACCCTTTTCTTCATGCTTCTACTGAGAGTTGTGAGGTAGTTGGTTGTCATAGTACATATTCAGCCTACTCCCATTCACTAAACCTTCCTTCCATTCTCCATTCAATGTCTTCAATTGTGCATCTCCTCCCTCGATAACATAAGCGATCTCGTATGGCCCTAGCCAATGCGTTTTGAACTTCCCAGGATGCTTCAGGAACTTACTGTCATATATAAGTACTAGATCACCTTGTTTAAATGCCTTCTTCTTAATGTGCCTGTCATGATAGGCCTTCTATCTTTCCTTCTGAACCTGCTGATGGAATCCTACAATCAATCTATCTTCCTCTAATTCAATCAGTTGTGCCAGCCTCTCTTGAACAGCGCCAGGGTCATCCATATCTGTAAAAGCAGCAATTCTCAGGCTTAGTACCAAATATTCCATTAGAACAACAGCTTCAAGACCATATACTAACTTAAAAGGGGTCTGCATTGTTAGTTTCTTGCAAGTGGTCCTATAGGCCCATAATGCTATTGGTACTCTTAAATCCCAATCATCCCTGTTCACATTGCAAATCTTGGTTAGTGTTGTTTCCAAAATCGTGTTTAATGCTTCAAGTGTCCCATTTTCTTGCGGATGGTACGGTGTGCTCTTCTGATGGTGGACTACAAATTCTTCAGTCGTGGCTTCAACTGTCTTATTGATGAAATGTGTACCTTGATCACTCATAAGGATCTTTGGGCATCCAAACCTGGTTATGATGTCATAAAATATGAAGCACGCAGTTGTAGTTGCACTACAGTCCTTGAATGCTCTTGCTTCGGCCCATCTAGTCAAGTACTTTATCGCAGTAATTATGTACCTTTCTCCTATACGCTTTCCTAGTGGGTTTATAGGTCCAACAAAATAAATGGCCCATTTATCAAATGCTTGTAGGTCCAGTTGTGGTGCTAATGGCATTTCATCTCTTCTGGATGGTTTCCCAACTCTTTGGCATACATCGCATGCTTTGAAGTATTCTTTAGCATCTTTGTGTAAGGTAGGCCATCAAAGGTCAGCTCTGAGAACCTTCTGTGCAGTTTATTTTCCTTCATAATTCCCTCCTACGATGCCTTCATGAGATTCTGCAAGGATCATTGGTCGCTCTGCCTCCATAACACATATTCTCAATATCTCATCAGGTCCCATCTTGTATAGATGTCCATCTATAAGTGAGAAGTTTGCAGCGCGCGCTACTAGTTGTTTCTTCTAGGGAATTGTATACTCACTAGGTGTCATTCCTGTTGATAGGAACTGGACTATCTCGATGAAGTGATCATCAAAATTTCTGATGGCCAGTAGCTTTGCATCCGACAGTGCATCCTCTAACCTAGTTGACTCTTCTCCATGTTCCAACCTCAACAAGTGGTCAGGACCTTTGTTCATTCTCCCTGGCTTTACTATGATCTCAAAATCATACTCTTGAAATAGCAGAATCCATCTGCATATTCTTCCCCCCAACACTGGCTTGTTGACTAGGTATTTTAGCGCGGAGTGGTCAGTAAACATTTTAAAGTTTCCTCCCAACAAGTAGTGGCGAAACTTCTACAATGCATACACCATGGCTAACCCTTCTCGCTCAGTGGTGGTGTAATTAATTTTAGCAATTGATAGCTTCCTGCTAGAAAAGGATAACGGGTGGTCAATAACTCCTTTTCCAGGTTGTGCTAACACTGCTCCTAAAGCAATGGAAGACACATCAACATGCACATGAAACTCCTTGGTCCAGTCTGGGAAAACCAGAATAGGCGCAGTAACCATTTTTTGTTTCAGTGTGTCGAAGCTCTGTTGGCATTCTTCTGTCCAACTAAACTGACAATCCTTCTTCAACAAATTCTCCATAGGTGTTTTAATCTAATAATATCCTTTAATGAATTTCCTGTAGTATCATGTGTGTCCCAACATAGTGTGCAGCTTCTTAACTAAAGTAGAAGGGGGTAGATCAACTATAATGGCGATCTTGGATGGATCTACCAGCAATCCTTGCTTACATACAATATGACCGAACAAAACTCCAAATGGTGAAAATAAAATGCATTTCTTTAGGTTCAAGGCAATTTGACAATGCCTACATTTATCCAACATTAGCCTTAGACATTCAATATGATATTTCAATAAACTAAAAACAGTCCAATCATCAAAATATGCTTCTAAAATTTTATGCAAAAAGTCCTTGAATGCTTCAACCACCACCCTGGAAAATATGGTTGGGGCATTCTTCAATCTGAATGGCATCACTGTATATTGGTAGGATCCCCATTTTGTTGCAAATGTGGTCTTATGGTGATCTTCCTTGGCAATCTGGATCTGATGGTATCCTAAAAATCCATCTATAAAAGAATATACATCTTGGCCTCCCACATTATCTAACACTTCGTCAATGAATGGTGTAGTGAAGGGATCATGCAAACAGACATCATTCAGCTTTCTGAGGTCTACACATATCCTGATATCTCTTGTCTTCTTGTCTTGCACCACCATAGGGATAATCCACTCTGACTCTTCCACAGGTTCTATAATCCATGCTTCCAGTATTATGTCGACCTCAATCTTCACTTTCTCCTTATATTTGGGATTCAATCTGTAAGGTCTTTGTTTGACTGGTCTTGCATCTAGTTTTAAAGGAATCCTCATCTCACCCATAGGCCCTTTAATTCCCTTCAAATCATTGAACTTGGTTGGAAACAAGTCACGATATTCATGCAGTAACTCTGTAATTTTATCAATGGTAGCATCATCCCAGTAATCTCCAACATTTGCAAACTTTGGTGTCTGCTCTATTCCAATATTGACCTTATTAATATTAATAGGTTGTCCAATAAATGGTAGCTCAACTCCTGGTCCTTCCACATCTCTCTGGCCTTATGTTTCTGTGATGTTCACCTTCCTAGGATTCATCAGCATTGATGTTGTAACAGCCTTGCAATTTCTGAAGAGGCGCAGACCATTTGTCCTCTTCTTGCTCTAAAGAGAGGCTAGAGGCCTCCTAAAATAATTTATGTCTGACACTCTGCAGTACTTGATCTACTGAAGGAAATTGACTTTCAAATAAGAAGGCGGTTACAAAATTCTAAGTCATACCTTCCCAATCCATAGTGATGAGGTGCAAGTCTGCTTGGAGGTAACAATTGATAGGTGTCGTGTCTAGTGTTTTAATGAATTTGTGCACCCATTTATCTTGAGGAATGTTGCTCCAAGCTTCCTCATAGCTTTGCACATGGTCCTTTGGACAGCTTTGAACTATGTAGCGAACTTCATAGCCTTCTACTTGTGTTGAGAACCTCGTTGTCATCAGGGTATGACATTGTGCACATTCTGTAATATTGTGTTTATGTGTCCCCCACCATCTTGCTAGTGTGGCTTTTAGGGCCTCATACATTGCCAATAATCTATGTTGTATTGGTACACTTTCTTCAAAGTCCGACAAGAAGGTTTCTAAAGGATTGAAACCATCAAAGGTGGGTAATTTGCTTATTGTTGTGACAATCTAGCGAACTTCTCTGGTTAATCTAGCACATCTTATTGTAGATACTTCATACATTTTATTCTGTCAGTTCTCCAGTGCTTCTTCTGTGTATGATGAACATGCGTTATCACTTCACCAACTTAGGTCCCCATCGAAGTAGGATTAATGTAATCATGTTGTCTAATTGTTAGCTTGTATATGTTTTCTAGTGCATATGTGTGATCTTCTTCTCCGATAGGTTCTGTGTACCGCTGACCTTCATCTGGATCTAAAGGTGCGATGACCCTAAGGCCATCTCTTTCAAAATTCATACATCTTTTCTTCAAATCAACCACAGTGGAATTATTTAAATCCTAATCAATTCCTAATAGCGCGGGGTAAGGACAGTTATCATCAACTATTTCAATTACCTCAAAATATGCAAACATTCTTACTCCATCAGTGTCCACAGAGACATGTTCCAATCTACCAAATGGATTTATATCTTGTTGATTGGCCATCCTAAGTCTTATAGGGGAATAGATCAACTTCGGTTTTCCCATCAGTGCCCAGGTTTGCTTCGTCGTGACATTGACCTCCGACCCTAAGTCGAGGACTGCATAATCTATCTCATACTCTCATATTTGAGCATTCAAATGTAATTCCTTATTTTTCCTTCTCTTCATACCAATTTGGTGTAATTCCCTATTCAATAAGGGATCTATCTTTCCTAGCTCATATTGTCTGATTAAATTTTGTAACTCTTGTACAGCTCTTTCATCCTGAATCAACTTAATACAAGTATATAGAAATTCCATGATCTTGCTTACCTCTTTTCCTTCTTTTGGAGAAGTAGAATGATCAAATGCCAAAGGCATTCCATATTGTCTCACTTATGGTCTTGTCTTTGATGAGGAACCTTGGTATCCTCTGAATTCATTTCTTTCCTTCCTCAAACATTTGTCTTTCTTTCTTTGCATCAAACATTTGTGTCTTCTTTGTAGCCTTCCTAATTCCTGAATCTTCGGTAATATTTCCTTGGGTAATTTTGTATTCTCCTATAACAGTGCCTCCTTTGGTTATAACAGTGACTCTAGGGTCTTCTCTGTGAGGTTCAGCATATATCAGTTTCACTTGTGGATTCTACTGAGGTCCTCGTCTCTCGTGAAGCTTAGCTAGCAGCACAGGACAATCTTCTATAACATGTTCAAATGAGTTGCAGTAGCTGCAAGTAGTACAAGGGTTATAACAATCCCTTGCCAGTTGTCCTAGTTGTGCACAGTTATAACAGATAATCTGTCCTCAGCCTCAACCCATTCCTCCTCCTTGTCCTCCTCCTCTTCCTCTGAATCCACCACAAGGATTGAAGTTTCCTCTCCCAGGAGAGTTATACCGTGTAGTGTTTCCTTCTTGTTGTACTTCGCCTTGAATCTTATATATGTCTCTCGAAATTTCATGCATGAGATCTTAAGCCCTACAATATCTATCATCATGCCCCACAGACTTACAAAATGTACAATACAAATTTGTAGGTGTCTGAACATACTTTTGCATGTAGTAGCACTCACTAGGCCGATGTCTATTTTTGCATACCTCGCACCAAGGTAAGGTGACTTTCTTCAAAGGGCTCAGAGCTCTAGAAGCCAAGTATTCATTGAATATTGGATAGTGTTCTTTGCCATGGCCTTCCGATCTACATCTAACACACCATATATCTTCTCTTTTATCTTTCCCCTTGTCTTACTTCATGTCTTCGACCTACAGAGACAAACTGGTTAGCTGACTCAAGATATGACTCATACTTGAGTTGGATTCTCCCATAGGGGTTGATTCTATCTTCATGGCAATCTACAATGCATTAGACTGTGAAGCAATCTTCTATTTCATTAGAGGAACTTTGATGTGGGGTAAGAGCGCAACAATGAACCATTATTTGTTTTGTTCATCCAGGATTTGAAAAGTCAATCAGCCTGTTAAGGTTTTGAATCTCTGATCGAACTCCCAAATAGGTTCGGACACCTTCTGATTGATCTCTTTAAGCTCTGTAATACATTGTGACTCTAAATTGGGTTTCTTGAACTCTACAATCACCGCATTCTTAATATGATTCAGTGGCTTAGGCTGTGCAAGTCCTTAGACAAGCTTCATGTACCAGCTCAGTGTGCGGTCCCTTGGAGTGGTACTAAACTGTGTTCTTTTGACAGCTTCATCGGTGACATTTTTAATATTCCATATGGCTTCACATAGGAACCAATGCTAATCAGGATCTTCAGATCCATCTCCCCTAAAAATAGGAAGCCTCATCTCATCTTCCATAGATCTTCCTGGGGTTCCTAACTGAGTATGTGGTGGATTGCTAGTGAAATTTCTCTAGAAGCTCTGGTGGCTGGGATTACTCTGATTGCTTAATACTATTGAATCAACAAGAAGGATAATAGTACTTACTTCAACAGTCTGCCCAGTTTCTAAAGTTTCAGGTTCTTCCCGACAAATCTCTTCAGCTTTTCCTTCTTCTATCCCAGTGGGTTTTGAATGCTCTTCATCCATCAGATCTACCTCTTCTCCAGTGTAGAAACCTTCATCTCCATAGTTCTGCCTAAATAGGTTCGCAAGGCGGACTACTCTAAACACTCTCCCGCTGAGTGTGTGTCCAGCTTATGTGTCGTTGTCGTTGTTCGAGTTCTTGAACATTATCTTTTATAGATCTGACCAATCTACTGTATCTTCAGGATGTTCTTCTCATGCAATAGCATCTTGAGTCTCAACTTCATGAATTGTAAAAATTTCCCTCTAGGTCCCTTGAAGAAATATCTCTCAGCTTGGTTGTATGACTCTACTCTATCAACAGCAAACTCTGTGATGTACCCTCCAATGGTACTATCAAACCAGTCATCAATTTCTCATGATACAGTGTTATCAACTCTTTTGACCTTCTTTATCAACTCTGACATCCAAACCACAGGAGGTTTAGATTGAATCTCAAACTGGGTATCTTCTAATCTAGCTAGCCACTCATATAGCTCCTGATGGATTCCCCCAAATAAAATTTTGTGTATATTAGTAAAGAGGTATTTCTCCAACCAATCCTCTGTACTAATATTAGGGTTCTTGTTCTAGGCTTTAGTGAATTCCTTTTCTTGATCCTCTATCCACTTTTGAGTCTTTGTCTTTGATGGAAACTACCTTGACATTCCCTAAAGACAATTCATGTCCCGGCAATGAAACCATTTGTTGGCACAAGGTCAGACCCAGGGTTCAGCTCCAAGAGTGCACCAATAAGCCCTAACTACTGGCCCTTTCAGCAACACCTACAAAGTAGATGTAGTCTCACCTGAAGCAGTTATGAGGGGGTTGTAGGACAGAGATGTCTACAACCAAGCGGAATATCAAGTGGATCTAACACAAGGGTAGTGCAGCATTCATATATCACTTATCAGCTTAGATCTACTCTGCACATCTACTTATCAGATCTAACACAGTAATGTAATCATAGGATATCAATGACACAGACAGAATATCAATCACACATAACACAAAATATACGTGGTTCACCCTCTCTCTAGGGCTACGTCCACATAACTGTGTTTTATAATATATTAAGGTGAAGCATACAATTCTTGTTTACACTCTCAGCTAGCAGATCTCTTCTCTCCTCCTCTCTTTCTCTCCCCTCCCCACGCACCCAGCTACAAGGTTGATCTTCACACCCATTTGAAGATCTTACAATACCCGAAGGCTCTCCTTCTTAGCACTTCTCTCTCTCACAACAACAGTCTCTCGCAACAACAACTAGATCGATCAATAACGACAATGAAAATATTGACACCCACCCAACCCAGGTCCTCTTGACCTTTATTTATACATTATGATCACTCACCGACATCCTTAGGCTGAAACCTAGGTGTTTAAAACCCTAGATACAAAAACCATAGGTGTCTAAAACCCTAGGTCAACTTGACCCGTATTTTCAGGGCTTCACCATCCTGTCTTTCCTTCCTTCTCGCGCAGTGCTCCAAAGCACCCAACAATGTATTTTTCCACTTGCTGACTTGTCCACGATCCTTCTTTTTGCTTATCTTTCATTCCCAATCTCCTCATCCAACGGCTTACTTCGCTCCATATTTTCTGCTCTTTTTCTCACTTCAACCTAGTATCAGTCACTGTGTCTTCCGCAAAGTTCGCATTCTCCCTTTTCTTCCTTGATATTTTCTTGCTTCCATAACCAAGGGCCAACAGTGCCTAGCTAGACTGGATGGGTTAATGGGTGTGCGAGCTAGCCAGAATAGGCATACAAGGATCAATTTGGTCGCCAACTTGGCTTCAATGGAGGTTGCGGCTGTCAACTCAAGCTTCAATGGCATCAAGAGGTCTATTCAGGCTCTCACCCTGGTGTTTTATTTCATTTCTCATTTTCCCTGGTGCACTCCTCTTATCGAGCTCTTTGGCTCCCCCAGGATTTCTAGATTTACCGCTCTCTATAACACTTTCTTGTGCACCAAGGACCTCCTCCTCAGCTTCAACATCCTCCACTTGCCTTTCACTCTCAGTGACCTCAGGCACCCTCTCAGCATCTCTGTCTTCTCCCACTCCCCTTAGCACCTTCCATTCACCTCCATTCTTACAACCTTCCACCTCCATCCTCCCTCCAACATGCCTCGGGAGAGGGGAAAATCTAGGAAGGGTGCTCATTATCACAGCACCCTCTCACGTCGCAATAGGCTCACCCCTTCTCAACAATCTCTCATTGCTCATTTTTTGAGCCCTCGAAACTCTTCCCAGAGGATGCAGGAAGCTCCTCAGTTGGCTCCTCTCTAGCTCCACAATGTCACCTCGGTCAAAGCAAAAGTGTCCTCCTCCAGCGCTCATTTCCCTTTTCCCATCCCTCCTCCGCTCCCTAACATGATATTGGTAAAAGAGGGGGTTCCACCTTTGGGCACGCACCCTTCTCCGACTACCAATCTCCTAGCCCCCCCAATTGTCCATCCAAGTGACCCCTACTACGGCGAAGGAAGCTACATAGTGGAGGAGGAAATCCCCCCAAGTTGGCATTTGGAGGACAATGCAATGGCAGCCAATGAAATCACCACAGAAGAACCAAGTAAGGAAGAGGCAGAGGAGCAGTCTCATCATTTCTCCAACCACCTCGTGGAGGAGCACCTTCAGCTCCTGTTCGAAATTCGACAGAGACAAGATGACCAAATGCATTCCCAGAGCATCCTTCGTCAAAGGATGGAAATCTGGTTTGACGCCTTAATGGATGATCCTTCACATGCCCCATGCCTTAATTGTGGATGTTGTAGGAAAATCTCCCTGCAGACAGGTAGATCGCCTCTAAGAGCTTGACCCTAACTCTAGACAGAAAATGCTTAACATGGACACTGATTTCCTTTCAAATCTATCTAAACTAATACATGAGAAGGAAGGATGATAGAGGTACCTTTTATCGACGTTTGTCCCTGCACGCTCCGAGTTGTGCTCCAATTCTTTTGCTCCTCACTGAGTTCTGTGGACAAAACAAGATACGACCACTTCCTACTCTATTGATATTAGCTTGAAAATAGATCTATCAATAAATGATAAGTTCATGTGACATTAGACACAAACTAGAAAGAAACAGGCCAAGCGTGTCATATTGATGAGAATAACGACAGCAGTACTTATAATCGTAGATGCGAATGCGACAGCTTCGTCAAGTCCCTTTCATCTAACCCTTACCTGAAAGATCCACAATCTGGATAACAACAGCTTCACTGATCACTCTCCTTTGGCTGACTGTGAGTTTCCTCTAAGATCATAAGTTTCATATCTTCAATTCTTCCCCTTTCCACCATCATAGAGCCTATTTATATAGGTTAAGAGGAGCTTAACCTCTTGAGTTATCTTTAGAACAAGTTGGGAACCTTCTCCTTAGATCAGGGATCTCTTGATGAAACCAAGAATTCGAACACAACTGCCTCCTAATCTCGAAATATCCTCCCCTTATTCTCCTCAACGAACTAACTACTGCCTCATATTAGGCAGCGCTCCCTTAGAAGGGGCATCAGAGCGTTGTAGTGCTCCCTGGTAAGCTTTAGGGGAGCGCCATCCCTTTCAAGATGAGCAGCGCTCCTTCAGAGGGGGTTGGAGAGTGTTATAACGCTCCCTGAAGCCTTGTAGGGGAGCGCCAGCACTTCTAGGGCTGAAATAGGGGAGCACTCCTCCTCAAAACCTTTGTTTCAGGACTTTCTTCAGGTGTCAAGAGTTATTTGACTTCAGTAAACCAGTTCTTCTCCTTCAAATCAGTCATATGAGATGTTATAAGTGTCTCCTTACTGTCGTCGACATGGCAGTATTCCTGAACATCATTTGCGACACTTGTGGCCAACTTGTGACACTTATCCAGCTGAGTAATTTTGATGTGTAACAGAATGCCCCCCAAAGTATGAAGTTAGATAATGCCAACTGATAACTGAAATACTTTGTAGATGTCCAAGAAAGGGTATATACTCGGAGAACCTAACAGAAGTTGCACACAAACATCCAACAAGTATCATGACATATTTCAAAACCCAAGGCAGGCATACCTATGCTTGGGTGATCAAGACTTAGCAGGATATGGCCGCCATAAAATACATTGCGGATCCATAATTGTATTGATAAAAAGGTATAGACACCAAAGATACAATGTGGATCTATACTCTGATGACTCAGACTAATCGTAGCCACGAAGAATACACAGTGGATCTACAAGATGACAAGTCATAGCCACGACCAATACAAAGTGGATCTATGTAATAGTGTATGTGTTCTTTGTCCAATAGAAATTCCTTCGCAGCCTGGGCAAAGCATATATCAAAGTGATCACTCAACCCAAGGTCTTCTTACCAATCCCAACGTGGTACGATTCCAACCATGTGAATAGATGTCTTGATGTCGAACACGATAGAAACCACTTGATTACCGGTCAATAGTGTGAACCGTTAACAAGTGTGAGGGAGATCACCATTAATGTCAATGATTCCCAAGGTACCTTAGTACATTCCAGCGAATGTGAATATATGAGCTGAGGTCAAACATCCGTGGAATCATTCGATCAGGGTTCAATGATGTAAACCCACTGTCGAATGTGAGGAGGCCTGCCATTGAGGCATGCAGGTCCCAAAGTACTAACTGGTTTCTAAGTCTGATTCCTGGATAATGTGTTGGAGTCGACAGGACTAGACTCGTCGAGGGAGGGCCTTAATGTATCCCCCATCAACGACATGAAATGGACATGGAGATGTGTTTGGTATATCAAAATGGACATGGACTGACACAGGTTCTGAGGCAAGATACTTGGGATGGCTGACTCTCGAGGCGGATACTTCCCTTGAACACTGAGGCACAACAGCAAAACATGACATGGACCAAAACTATGCAATGGATATTGTGACTTGCGTCGGGTGACCCAATGGAGTGAAAGGAACTTGGAGGATTGGTTCAGTGCAGAGGTTCAGCGGATTATGATATATGCAAAGTGACAAAGTGCCGTGTTCAAGGGCGACTCTAAGAAGTGCTAGATGATGTTCTCAAGAGACTACTTGGCTTGCTCCTTTCAATTTTTTTCCCCCATCCAAATAGATGAGTACCTCTTTTTGATTTAATAAGCTCAAGGAGGATAACACATACTCGATATAACTCACCTTCGGTAGGTTCCTCTTCCTTTGTTTAACAAACCGGAAGAAGTAAGGGTTCATTCTCATATGGGTCTGTCGATGTGTGCTTTAACGAGTCCAAGGATAGAAAACTCGAAGGTTTTTCAGGATTATAGAGTTTGGAAAAACACTTAAAAGAGAACTCTCTCAGTTCCTTTTTCGTATAGTAGTCCAACGAGACAGAAAAAGGGTTAAACTATCGCTCGCAAGACGCCCTTTCTGACCTTTTAACGAGTGTGAAAGGAGGCAAGATGACTCGACAATCTTTTCATATTTAGAGAGTTTGAAAAGGGTTTAAAGGAGACTCCAAGGGAGTTCCTTTTTCATGTGTTTGTATCTGTACGGGTCCAAAAAAGAGATAAAAGTTTACCCGGTTACGTTCTCATATTGTCGAGCTCGAGAACGAACTAAGACTATGCTCATAAGTGCGACAAGGTGAATAACCGATCAGGACTGCCAGGAAACCTGCGATGCCAAAGCTACAAACCAGAGTTTAGTGAAGCCATTACATCATTAGAGAAACCCAAAAATGACCATACCTTATAAAAAATGAAATTTTATAAATAACAATTGATTTGAAAATTCATTTACCATTTCATTTGCAAGGATTTTTGGAGTTAAGGAGAATCTCATTTTGAAGCAAATCTTGTTTTTCTCGCTGCCGGAGCTACACTCGATCATTTCGCTCACCGTTTGAACTAGGTAGGTGTCCATCCTTCTCTCTTTCAATTGCATGGTTTTAGATCCATTTTCATAGCATTATTTATTTTAAAACACAAATCCCTAAGTCGCCCCTCTTTGAACCAAATCGGCCTCTTTTAAAAAATTAATGAAATAGGGGGATTCTTTCACAAAAAATGCTTTAGGGAAGGGTGATTAGGATGTCTACACCCTTGCAATCAATTAGGTAGGTCATTCTTAGTAAAATAACTCATAAAAAATCTCCCCAAATGCCCACGCAGCCCCCAAAGTCGTTTTGCATTTTTAAAACATTTTTGTCATTATTTGACAAATATTAAAGGGCGTGGTGGTTAAAAAGAGTGAGTGGTTTCTTTTAGATGATGTGGGTATGTTGTTTCATGTTTTAAAATGCTTTTGAAAATCGCCGAAATTACCAAAACGTGAGGAATAACGAAATTCTTGATTTTTTGTTTTGTAGGTATCTTCGGCAATCATGATTGAATGGAAAGAGAGGGAACATGAGATGGATGATTTAGCCACTCTACGGAGTCCTCGTACGCGGGCCGCTTTGCAAGCTTGTGGCTTGCTCAAGTTCTTCAAGTTACAACAAATGAAGAGAGAGATGTTATTGCTTGAGCATATGATTGGCCTCTGGGATGTTGCGGAACAAGGATTCCATATCGGCACACAACTTCTAACCATTGAGTTAGAAGACGTTTACTTTTTGACCGGCCTCTTGAAAAGAGGGGTCCCCATATCTTTCACTGGTAAGAGGGAACTACCTGAACAAGTGGATGTGTATCTGGCATGCCATTGCATCCCGGGAGCAAGGTTGGTAGGGGGCGGGATACCTATCAAGGATATTCGAGATTTTCCCCTCCGGTCTATACTATTCTCTATCACAAGCGTGACCGGAAGCACTAGTGCTCATTTGGCATCGAGATCACAGGTGGCCTATGGTGTTCAGTGTTTGGAACCAACACTGTTCAACTGGAGTGCAGCATTCCTTCGGAATGTGAATGAACAGATCTCACGGTGCAGGACTGGTCAGAAGCAATTTGGCTATGGCTCGTTTTTGGTCTCATTTTTTCTAGAGCGCATCCCTCATATGCAGCCTCAGATAGCACTGGCGGTACGGCCAGTGGATGAACCCAGGATGGAAAGGTGGACTAGTCTGTCTCTGAGGCTAGTTTCGGAGTCAGAGTTCCATTTCACTGGTGATTTCTTTGCCTGGCTGAGACGGCAGTACCTCTGGATAGAGGACTTCCCTTATGCTGATGTAGACTTCCGTGGGAGTATGGAATTGATTTTTCTCACGGGGGAAGACTGGGACGAGTCAGGTAAGAGACTAAGCCATACCTTGTCTAGTTTTTGTTTTTTAAGTTTTTGATGTATATATATTTTTTTGGGTGTGTAAAAGAGTTTTAACAGATTTTTTGTTTCCAACATGTAGACAAGGGAGCAGTGTGCCTGGCTGATATACCAGTACCAGGGCATCGTGGAGGCACCCCAATTGCAACAGATCCGGCATTACCAGCAGTAGGTCTCCGGGAGGTTGAGAGGAACCTCCAAGGCCTTACGATGGGTATCCCTCCTCTGCGGAGGGGGGAAGTTCCTTTGCATCTACAGAGGCACACTATAGGAGTACCAGAGAATATCAACTCTCTGTTGAGGTGCGTAGTGCGCGCGATAGTGTGTTACTCACAGCACAATGTAGTGCGGGGAGATTAGAGTCTCTCCCGTGATCATGTTTTTTGTATGCCTTGTCAGGCGATGTTGTATGGGTGAACAGACCCAAAATATTTTGCTCTTCTACACACTTTTTGATGTAATACAAACATTTCAGTCACGCCATATATATATATATATATACAGTTTTGAGTTTTTATGATGCCAATGATTTGTACATGATGATGTATGTGATGTGTTTTAATTTACATGTAATGTACAGTTTTGCTTTCCTTGAATCTTATATGTGGGCAAGATACTGATCCATGATATAATTAGCTAATGAATCCGAAACACTATTAAGTTCTCTCGGAATGTGTCTATATTCGATGTAATTGAACATTCATTCGAGACGACGAACTTGCAAGTGTAGGCGTAGCAGGATAGGGCTACGGATAGCGTATATGCGGTTGAGTCGAAAAACCACCAGTTGGGAGTCTAAGTAAATAATGATGCGAGAGATACCTAGAGAGGAAGCTTGGGTCAGCAGTCCAATGACAGCATGATATTCTGCCATATTGTTGGTTGCTGGTCCTAAACAAATGCCTCCTGAACTCACCACCTGGTCAAATTGGTAAATAACCCAAGCTGCTGAAGTGATGTTCCGGGTATGTCGGCTAGCGCCATCCGCGAACCCAAAAAAGATAGGAAAGGAAGACGTCATCTACGCATGAAAACACAAGCACAGTCATGAGTGGCAATGGTAAAGACTCGAGCATGCAAAAGAAATAGACACACCAAAACTAAATACAATAATGTACAAAGTACAAATGCTAGGTGATCTAGGCATAGTACTTCTTAAGGTAAATCCCGTTTCAGGGCTCTCCTAGGGAAATTCCTTCATGATCAACTAATTCGTAGGCACCTTTATGTAGGACACATTTTACGATGTAGCGACCGTGCCACATGGGTTCTAACTTTCATGTTCCCAATTTATCGTGAGCTTGGTCGTAAACAAGGACTAAGTCTCCTTCCGCGAAAGTCCGAGGGTGGACGGATTTGTCATATTGACTTTTGATTCATTTTTTGATGTGCCTCATTGGCGAGAGCAACATCGCGACATGTTTCGTCCAGTTTGGATAGATACAAAAATCATTCTTCTTCAGCAGAAGTATGAGGCAGTAGTTCTACTTTTAGTTTGAGTGATGGAATCTCACACTCGATCGATAGGACGGCTTCAATGCCATAGACCAACTGGAAATGAGTGAAACTAGTTGAAGGTTTCACAGAGGTGCGATAGGCCCAGAGAGCGGAGAAAATTTGTAGATGCCACGATGTTTTGTTTTCCCCTACCATGCATTGGATCATGGTTTTTAGGACTTTGTTGATCGCCTCAACTTGTCCGTTCGCTTGAGGGTAGTAAGGGGATGAGTTTTCATGGTGAAAACCCAATTTGACATGTAACTCGCTCATCATCTGGTTTTTGAAGTGTGCACCATTGTCAGTGACAATCGCATGTGGTACACCAAAATGAGTTATGATGTGGTTGAAGAGGAATAGAGCTGTCGTATGGCCATCATTCAGGAAGGTAGGCATAGCCTCAGCCCATTTGGTGAAGTAGTCGACGGTGACGATGATGTAACTGTGCCCCCCGGCTAAGGTAGGCTTCTACTACATATAATCGATGCCCCATTTGGCAAAGGGGCCGATGGCAATAATAGGGTGCAGCGCCATAGGGTGGGTGCATGCCTTCTTGTTAAAGATTTGGCAGGGTGGGAATTTCTTGACAGCCTCGATACAATATTTGAAAATCGAGGGCCAAAAGTAGTCGGCACGTAGGATTTTTTGGGCTGTGGCCATTCTGGAAAGGTGACCGCCACAGGCGCCAAGGTGACAATTGTTCAAAACACGTTCAGCCTCCTCATGAATCAGACATCGCCGAAGGATGGTGTCGATACCACAGCGATACAGAGTGTTGTCGAGGATGATATAACGGTGAGAGTAGTGAC
>JASDQU010099963.1:448250-463206 GCA_032191745.1 Picea mariana
TGGTGATGTGTTCTAAGGTATGTTATTTTCAGGTCATCTTACCATTTTTGCCATAACTTTTTTTATAGAACGATTCAGATGGTGAAATCGCTATGGTAGTGAGAAGACATATCAAGGTACCTCTGGTAAAAATTTCATCTCTTGATTTGCTATACGTATGGAGATATACTCTGTGGAATATAGGTTTTGTGACCAGTCCTGGAACTAGTCAAAAAATAGGTGTTCCGGGTAAAACAGTCATAACTTTTTCATACAGACTCCAAATTCAGTGGGACTACTTCCATTGGAAAGAGTATGGACTTTGGTTTCTTGTGTGCGAGTTTTAGAATCAGATGTTAAATATTGAGCGTGGGGCATGATGTACAAGTCGGGTCTTCTGAACAGACCAGAATTGAATAAAGTTTTATTATCTCTCATATATTCTTGGGTGGAAGGAAGGGGAAAGGATAGAGAGTTCAGATCTCTCTTTATATTGGAGGATTGTATATTCCTTTTGGAGGTTTATCCCTCCCTTTACATTTGGAAGNTGGTGTATTGTGGTGTATTGGTGTAACTCTTTTACTATTGTTCATTTCTCATTGGATATAATTGAATGGTTTAAGTATAAGCTGAAAAAATGTTTTAAATTGTACTTGATACTGATTCACCCCCCTCTCAGTATCAACAATGGCATGGTCCTTACATCATGAAATGTGTTCTACATAGAGGCGCCTACGAGTTAGTGGACTATGACGGAATCTCCCTGGGCGAGCCTCAAAACAGGATTTACCTTCAGAAATACTATGCTCAGGACATCTAGCATATGTGCTTTGTACACTATTGTATTTTAGTTTGGTGTGTCTTTTTCCTTTGCTTGCTTAAGTTTTTTGCCTTAGCCGCTTATACTGTGTCATGTGTTTTCATGTGCAGATGACATCTTCCTTTCCTATCTTTGTCGGGTTTGCAGATGGTTCTAGTCGACACACCCAGAACATTGCTTCTGCAGCTTGGGTCGTTTACCACTCTGGTGAATTGGTTAGTTTAGGAGGTATTTTCTTAGGATCGACAACTAATAACATGGAAAAATATCATGTTGTCATTGAACTTTTAATCGAAGCATCCTCCCTAGGAATTTCTCACATAATTGTCAATCTGGACTCTCAACTCGTGGTCTATCAACTCAATCAAATTTACACTATTCACAATCCTATCCTACTACGTCTCCCTCTACGAGTTCATCGTATTGAACAAATGTTTGATAATATCGAATACTGACACATACCAAGAGAACTCAATACCATTTTGGATTTGTTAGAAAATTACATTATGGATAGATATCTCGCACATAGATAAGCTTTTATAAAGGAAGTAAATCACAACACATATCATCATGTAAATTAAAACACATCACTTAAAAGACATCATTTGAAAATAATTTGGCACTGTAAAAACTCAGAAATGTATATATGTGTGGCATGACTGAAAAAGTTTGATTACATAAAAAAGGGTACATAGATAGGAAAAATGTGGGTCCTCACACCCATAAACATCATCATATAGACTATACAATCATCAAGAAGATCCTAATCTCCCTGCATCACATTATGCTGCGAGTAACATATCACTACATGGGATATTCACCTCAGTAGAGAGTTAAGACTCTCGGACACTCCCACAATGTTTGTTTGTAGATGTAGTGGCACTTCCCGCCTCCTAAGAGAAGGGATGCCCATTGTGAGACCTTGGAGGTTTCTTTCAACCTCCTGGAGACCTCATGTTGCTACCCCTTGATCTACCACTATCTAAGCATCCCCATGATGCCCCAGTGCTAGTATCTCTGCCAGACGTGTTTCTCCTCTATCTGCATGATGAAACGATACATCTGTTAAAGACTCTTCTATGTACCCTATAAAAAATTATAACATTTAAAAATTAAAAACAATTGATGAGATCATTGTTTGGTTTCTTACCTAATGCATCCCAATCCTCTCCTTCTGGAAGAACCAAGTCCATGTTGCCCTAGAAATCTAATCCGGCATATGGAAAATATTCTATCACTATCAATTGGCATCTCAGCCAAGTGAAGAAATCATCGGTGAATCGAAACTCTGAATCTGGGCCTAGTCTCGGAGATAGGCTAGTCTACCGTTCCATACGTGGTTCTCCCACTGGCCGTACTTCTAATGCAATGTGAGGTTGCATCCCAAGAATGCATTCTAAGAAGAACGAAACCAAGAATGAACCATATTTGAACTACTTCTGCTACCCTGTTCTGCATCTCATAATATGTTCCTTCACGTGGTGAAGGAACCCTGCACTCCAGTTAAACAATGTTGGCTCTAGACACTGTAAACCATAGGCCACCTATGATCTTGAAACTAGGTGAGTGCTCATACTTCCTACTATAACTATAATGGAAAACAGAATGGATCGAAGATATAGATCCCTAATATCTTTGATCGCAATTCTGCCACCCACTAGTCTCGCTCCTAGGACACAATGGTTTGCCAGATACTCATCCACAGGTGCGGGAAGTGCCCGATGTCTGGTTAAAACTATGGGAGCCCCTCTTTTTGAGAGACCGATTATGAAGTACACATATTCCAACTCGATGGTAATAAGTTGTGTTCCCATATGGAATCCTTGTTCTGCAACGTTCCACAACCCAATCATATGCTTAAGGAGAAGGACCACTTTCTTCATTTTTTGCATTTTGAAATATTTGAGGAGACCGCAATTCCTCAATGTGGCTCTCGATCGGGGACTTCTCAAAGTGTCCATGTCATCGCACCCATTCTCTCTTTCTTTCCACTCAAGCATGATTGTTTCCGAAATTGCCTACAATCATCAACAATCAAATTTTCATTAAAAATCATATTTTTGGGCAATTTTCAAAACTTTAAAAAATGATTGTTTTCTCTTGTAAAAGGCCAATGCACCCTTTTCATGAACATATGGGTGCCAATGCACCATTACATCATCCACCAAAGAGTTTAAACACTCAAAAATGCCCCCTTCACGTTTTGAGCGTGTGCTGGTTGTTCTTGGGCATTTTTCTCATGTTTGTTTGTTTGTTTGTTTTTTTAATCAGGCAGCTCCCTCATAGCCACTACACTAGAGAATTGGTGCACCCTTCACTGACAAGGAGGGGCATTTTCCAAGCCATTCAACACTCCCCCACTACTTCTAAAGGAGCACTGAGCTTTTTGGGGCCTTTGGCCAACCCAGGGCATCAAATTTTACAAATAATTTTTTCCTTAAAAGAAAATGTGAACCATACAAATGAAAGTAGGAAAGAAGAGCACCAACTTGGTCCAAATGGCAAGGAAAATGGTTGACCATAGATCCGACACCGAGCAATACACGATTCACCTACAAAGCACAAATTCTCCACTACTACAAATCTTTGCACAAATGAAATGGTAAATGACATTTTTACCCCATTTTACTATTATACATTTCATTTTTTTCGTAGAGATATAGTTTTTTGTTTTTTTTTTAATATTTTGGAGGCCTTATTAATCCCCTGTAATGAAGTTTTCACATTATTGACAGGTTTTGGAGCATTTTTGTTCATTTTTTATCTTGTCACATTCACAAGCATAGTCTTAGTTCGTTCTCAAGCTCAAAAAGATAAGAACGCTCTAGGTAAAATTTTATCTCTTTTTTGGACCCGCATGGATACATGAAAAAGGAACCCCCTGGAGTCTTCTTTAAACTCTTTTCAGACTCTCTAAACATGAAAATATTGTCGAGTGATCTTGCTTCCTTTCCCACTCATTAAAAGGTTTGAAAGGGCGTCTTTCGAGTGATTATTTATCTCTTTTTCGGCCTCGCAAGACTAACATTACAAAAAAGGACAACATTGGAGTCGTCTTTAAGTCATTTTCAGACTCTCTAAATATGAAAAACCATCAATTTTACCTTCTCTGGACTCGTTAAACAATTATACATTGAAGGGCCCATATGGGACCAAATCCTTACTTCTTCCAGTTTGTTAAACAAAAGAAGAGGGACTTACTGAAGGTGAGTTATATCGAGCATATGTTACCCTCCTCGAGCTCGTTAAATTAAAAAGAGGTACTCGTCTATATAGATGGGGGGAAAATTGAAGGAAGCAAGCCAAGAAGTTTTTGAGAACACTACCAGTAACTCTTATAGTCGCCCTTGAACATGACACTTTGTATTTTCACGCATTTTAATCCGTTGAGCCTATGCACTGAGCCAATCCTCTGAGTTCCTTTTACTCCTTTGGGTCACCTGACGAAAGTCACAGCATCCACTGCATCATCAAGTTTTGGGCCATCTCATGTTTCTGTTGTTGTGCCTCAGTGCTCAATGGAAGTATCCGCCTCGAGAGTCAACCATCACAACTTTATGTTTCAACACCCATGTCAGTCCATGTTCTTTTGATCCACCAATTACATCTTTGTGTCAATTTCGTGTTGTTTATGGGGGATACACCAAGGCTCTCCCTCGACGAGTCTATTCCTGTCGACTTCATCACATTATCTAGGAACTAGACTTAGAAACCAGTTAGTACCTTAGGACCTGCATGCCTCAATGGCAGGCCTCCTCGCATCCGATAGTGGGTTTACATCATTGACCTCTGATCAGATGATTCCATGAATGTTCAACTTCAGCTCATTTATTCACATTCATTGGAATGTACTAGAGTACCTTGGGAATAATTGACATCAATGGTGATGTCCCTCACACTTGTTAATGATTTACCTCATTGATCGGTAATCAAGTGGTTTCTACCATGTTTTACATCAGGACATCTATTCACATGGTTAGATTTGTACTACATTGGGATCGGTAAGAAGACCCTAGGTTGAGTTATCAGTCATATATATACTTTTCCCAGGTTGTGAAGGAGTTCTTTCGAGCTATGACACATATACTGTCACATAGATCCACTTTGTATTGGTCATGGCTATTTCTTCTCGTCTTGTAGATCCACTATGTATTCTTCATGGCTACGATCAGTTCAGGTCATAGGAGTATAGATCCACATTGTATCTTCAGTGGCTATACCTTTTATCAATATAATTATGGATCCGTAGTGTATTTTATGGTGACCATACCTAAAAAGTATTTATCACTCAAGCATATGTATGCCTGCCTTGGGTTTGAAACATGTCATTAACATTTGTTGGATGCTTTTGTGCATCTTCTATCAGGTTCTCTGCATCCATACCCTTGCTTGAAAAATTCTACAAAGTACTTTAGTCATCAGTTCCCATCTTCTAACTTCGCACTTTGGGGGAAAATCTGTTACACATCAAAATTACTCACTAAGATGATGGCGTCGTAATTGTCACATTTCACCCACAAGTGTCGCAAATGTCATATTGTTGTTAGGAACACTTGAAAGACACCTCAAAGACTATTTTTGAAGAGGATAAATCATTTGAAAAAAAGTACAAGTCTTTTTCCATTGAAAAAACCATAGAAAAGTAATTTTTTGGAAGGGAGCGCTCCCCTATGATTTGTTAGGGAGCGTTGGCTCTATGTACCCTCTTCTAGGGGAGCGTTGGAACGCTCTATACCCCATTGAGAGGGAGAACTGCCCCTTTTTTGGGTAAATTTTGGTTTGTTGAGGGAAATCAGGGAAGAATCCCCTCAATCTCTGAGAGTGGTTGGATTCGAATCTGAGGTCAAGCCTTGATATTAGGGAAGGTCCTCAAATGAAGGAGAATAATCCTCAACTTATCCCAAAGATCTCTCAAGTGGTTAGACCTCTCCAAGCCTATATAAGGAGGCCTTCTCATGGTGAAAGGGAGAGACATTGTAAAGCATCTAACTTATGATATCATAAGGGAGATATCATTGAAGCATCAACATTATGTTTGTGGATTATTTGAGCAAGGTTCTGGACAAAGGGAGCTTGGTGAAGTTGCTGCACTACATCCATGGCTGTAAGCAACACTTTGTTCTCATTAATATAAATTCATGCTTGGCCTGTTTCCTTTAAAGTTTGTGTATATGAACTTGTTTCTTTCATAGATTCATTATAAATCTTATAATAGTAGAGAAAGAAGTATTTTTGTTGTTTCTCAGGTACCATAGGACCTTCAATTGAACTTGGAGATCAAGATCAGCCTGGAGTGAGAAAGGACAAACATTGGTAAAAAGGTACTTGCCTTTCTTCCCTCTTCTTCTTTGATAGTTTATCTTTATGATAAAGGAATGTCAGTGTTCATAATATCACTTTCTGTCTTGGAGTTAGGGGTCTAGAATCCAAGAGGAAATCCACTTGTCCATAGGGGGATTCTCCTGTAACACTCAGCTACTCATCCAAGAATTTATTTACACAAGCCGCAGCCATGAGCACAAGGCGCAACACTTAGAGAGGTCTAATATGGACTCAAATCAAGTGAGTGAGCAGTTTCAGTTTTCAGCGGAGGAGGTTCCATTCTAAGTTTAGATTTACGGCCTTGAGGCGATCGAGATCATAAAGTTGAATGAATTTTAACGTTAGAAATATATTCAAAGTCACGAGGTCAATCCTAGCCATTGGTGTTGGGAAGGATACGTGGCGAGAGATCAACATTTCGTTGACTCGGGAAGTGGAAAAATCAAAGGGAAGAGTCATGAGGACTTGCGAAATCTGAACTCATGAGTTGATCTGAGCCATTGGATCGAGGAAATCCATGGAAAGTCGATCTAAGGTGAGCGTAGAATCAAAAAATCAGAAGAAGGGAGGTGAGTAGTCTTTCAACTTCCCAGGACGTGAAATCCCAATACTATGAAGATTAGATCTGAGTCATGGATCTTATAGGGACATGTGGAAGCCAATTTGATGGATCGTGTAAGCGAATTTTGGGATTTTTGGAAGGAGTCAAAAGAAAATAGATCTGGGTTGTCCAAACCAGAGGGGCATGTTGTTGTAGGAAAATCTCCCTGCGGACAGGTAGATCACCTCTAGAGCTTGACCTTAACCCTAGACAGAAAAATGCTTATCATGGACACTGACTTCCTTTCAAATCTATCTAAACTAACACATGAGAAGGAAGGATGACATACGTACCTTTTTATCGACGTGCACGCTCCGAGTTGCGCTCCAATCCTTTGATCCTCTCTAAGTTCTGTGGACAAAACAAGATACGACTGCTTCCTACTCTATTGATATTAGCTTGAAAATAGATCTATCAATAAATGATAATTTCATGTGACATTAGACACAAACTAGAAAGAAACAGGCCAAGCATGTCATATTGATGAGAATAACGACAGCAGTACTTACAATCGTAGATGAGAATGCGACAACTTCGTCAAGTCCTCTTCGTCTAACCCTTGCCTGAAAGCTCCACAATCTGGATAACAACAGCTTCACTGATTACTCTCCTTTGGCTGACTCTGAGTTTCCTCCAAGATGATAAGTTTCATATCTTCAATTCTTCCCCCCTTTCCACCATCATAGAGCTTGTTTATATAGATTAAGAGGAGCTTAACCTCTTGAGTTATCTTTAGAACAAGTTGGGAACCTTCTCCTTAGATCAGGGATATCTTGATGAAACCAAGAATTCGAGCACAACTGCCTCCTAATCTCAAAAGATCCTCCCCTTATTCTCCTCAACGGTGTAATGACCCTTTACTTATTAATATGAATAATTTCATAAATAATCCTAAAAATTAGCTAAATTGTAATTAATTATTATATAACCTTAATTAATTATATGTTATTAATTAATTATTTTGACTATGATTAGCTTAATTATGATTAACTCTTTAATTAAGGGTTAATGAATGATTAATTATTAAGTGAGTCATTAATTGATTAAGTATTAGATTAATGGTTAGTGATTAATTTGACTATTAATTAATTAATGCTTAATAATTAATTTGATTATTAATTAAGTAATTGATTAATTAAGTATTAAACAAGGGGGGGAAAATAAAATATAAGGTTAAATGAGGTTACATATCCCAAAGGGGGATAACATAACCAATACGTAAAAGGGTACATTTAAAGAAAGTATAAGACAATTAATAAGGCAATTAACGAATGGATAAGGCATTAATAAATGGATAAGGAGTAATAATGAGTTAGGGGGAAGTAAATGTGAGGGGCGGTGAAGGAGGAATAAGGGAGGTGGAGAAGGAGTATGAGGGGGATTTTTTTTTTTTTTTAATTCATGCATTCGACGAGAGAGCAGAATTTGGAGTTTTGGGCAGAGTTAGTTTACAGTGGGATTTACAGTGCACCGGGGCTGCAGAGGTTTTGGGCTCGGAGGGCTAGGACGTCCATTGATGTCCTAGGGCTAGGCGTACTAGTCGGTAGGGTGGCTGGTTTTGGGGTGTCCTAAGGAGCAAATTCAAGCTAAGGAAGCAACATCAGATTAAGGTTAGTTATGAATCTTTAGAATTAAATTGTTAATAAATTTTATTTATTGAAATATCAGATTGAATATGCTAAATTGAGTGAATTTCAAATTTACTGCTCTTTTTTAATTCAATGGTAGTTTAAATTAGATGACAGTTATTACAAATGGGCCAACTACTACCTCAGATTAGGTAGCGCTCCCTTAGAAGGGGCATCAGAGCACTGTAGTGCTCCCTAGTAAGCTTTAGGGGAGCGCCAACGCCTTCAAGATGAGCAGCGCTCCTTCAGAGGGGGATAGGGAGCGTTATAATGCTTCCTGATGCCTTGTAGAGAGCACCAGCACTCTGAAGGCTAATATAGGGGAGCGCTCCCCCTCAAAACCTTTGTTTCAGAGCTCTCTTCAAGTGTTAAGAGTTATTTGGCTTCAGTAAACTAGTTCTCCTCCTTCAAATCAATCATGTGATATGTTATAAGTGCCTTCTTAGTGTCCTTGACATGGCAGTATGTCTTAACATCATTTGCGACACTAGTGACCAACTTGCGACACTTGTGAAAGTTGTAGGGAAGATGTGACACTTACGACAATTGAGAGGGACAATGCGACACTTATCCAGCTGAGCAATTTTGACGTGTAATAGAATGCCCCCCAGAGTATGAAGTTAGAAGATGCCAACTGATAACTGAAATACTTTGTAGATGCTCAAGCAAGGGTATAGACTTGGAGAACCTGACGGAAGCTGTACACAAACATCCAACAAATATCATGACACATTTCAAAACCCAAGGCAGGCATACCTATGCTTGGGTGATCAAGATTTAGTAGGATATGGCCGCCATAAAATACACTACGGATCCATAATTGTATTGATAAAAAGGGTATAGCCACCAAAGATACAATGTGGATCTATACTCTGATGACTCGAATTGATCGTAGAAAGAAATAGCCATGACCAATACAAAGTGGATCTATGTAACAGTGTATGTGTCATTTTTCCAATAGAACTCCTTCACAGCCTGGGTGAAGCATATATCAAAGTGATGGCTCAACCCAAGTTCTTCATACCAATCCCAATATGGTATGAATCTAACCATGTGAATGGATGTTTTGTCGTCGAACATGGCAGAAACCACTTGATTATCAGTCAATGGTGTGAACCGTTAACAAGTGCGAGGGACATCACCATTAATGTCAATGATTCCCAAGGTACCTTAGTACATTCCAACGAATGCGAATGGATGAGCTGAAGTTGAACACCTGTGGAATCATTCGATCAGAGGTCAATGATGTAAATCTACTGTCGAATGTGAGGAGGCCTGCCATTGAGGCATGCAGGTCCCAAAGTACTAACTGATTTCTAAGTCTAATTCCTAGATAATGTGTTGGAGTCGATAGGAATAGACTCGTCGAGGGAGGGCCTTGATGTATCCCCCATCAACGACATGAAACGGACATGGAGATATAATTGGTAGATCAAATGGACATGGACTAACATAGGTTTTGAGGCAAGATATTTGGGATGGCTGACTCTCGAGGAGGATACTTCCCTTGAACACTGAGGCACAACACCAAAACATGACATGGACCAAAACTATGCAGTGGGTACTATGACTTGCGTCGGTTGACCCAAAGGAGTGAAAGGGGCTCAGAGGATTGGCTCAGTGCAGAGGTTCAACGGATTATGATATGTGCAAAGTGACAAAGTGTCGTGTTCAAGGGCAACTCTAAGGAGTGTTGGGTGTTGTTCTCAAGAGACTGCTTGGCTTGTTCCTTTCAATTTTTTCCCTCATCCAGATAGATGAGTACCTCTTTTTGGTTTAATGAGCTCGAGGAGGATAACACATGCTCGATATAACTCACCTTCGACAAGTTCCTCTTCCTTTGTTTAACGAACCAGAAGAAGTAAGAGTTCAGTCCCATATGGGCCTGTCGATGTGTGCTTTAACGAGTCCAAAGACAGAAAACTCGAAGGTTTTTCGGGATTATAGAGTTTGGAAAAACACTTAAAGATAACTCTCTCAGTTCCTTTTTCGTACAGTAGTCCAACAAGACTAAAAAAGGGTTAAACTATCGCTTGAAAGACGCCCTTTCTAACCTTTTAACGAGTGTGAAAGGAAGCAAGGTCACTCGACAATCTTTTCATATTTACAGAGTATGAAAAGGGTTTAAAGAAGACTCCAGAGGGGTTCCTTTTTCGTGTGTTCGTATCCATACGGGTCCGAAAAAGAGATAAAACTTTACCCGGTTGCATTCTCATGTATTTACGAGCACGAGAAAGAACAAATACTAAGCTCGGTATGCCCCCAGCTTGAAAGTTGGTGGCTTAGCTCCAGAATGATCATCAAAGGCTGGAGACATTCCCTCCAAGCTTTGATTCATTCACCGTCTCTGAGTTCGTCACCAATTTCTCAAGTGGATGAGAAAAAGGAGAAGGGTGGATGAAAAGAAGGTTCAAGAGATGTGACTGTTTCATTTTTTAACGAGCTTGACACAGGAAAAGAACTACACTCAAGATTCCGGGTTTGATCCCCAGATTGTTGTTTCATTTTTTAACGAGCTTGCCATAGAGAGGAAAACTATGCTCAAGGCCTTTGTTTCATTTTTTAATGAGCTCGCCACAGAGAAGAGAAACTACGCTCGTTATGCCCCCAGCTTGAAAGCTAGTGGCCTCTGTTTCATTTTTTAACGAGCTTGCCACAGAGAAGGGAAACTATGCTCGTGACTTCTTCTTGATCATGTCTTCCGAGAGGATAACATTCTGGAAGGATACCATGTCAAGGGACAAAACTCGGTCATGGCCTCTAGGATAGCTTCACTGGATGGAAGATAATCACTCAGGGAGGAATGCATGTCGAGGGTCGTGATAGGAGTAAGGATATCAGGCTCCAATAAACCTATCGAAGAAATCAGCAGGTCAACTACCAGATCCAAATCATCGGAAGTTGAAAACATGGGAGGTGATAGAAAATCGACACCAGGAGGGGAGATAGACTGTATATCTTCCCGAACTTCTTAACGCAGGGGAAGAAAAGAGGATCAGGGATGGTGATTATCCCAAGGTAGCTTGTCGATGCGAAACATTTCTGGCATAGGAAAAGTTGGGGAAGTGTAGTGGATCACAGTCGACAAGGAACCCAACTGCGGTTGCATCGATGAAATGTCAGGAACCAATAGATGTTGGTCATCCGACGAGGGAGAAGTTAATTGGGTAGAAACGTATGATGGTTCGGCTGGACTAAGTGGCACAGTGCCACATAGTGCATCAAATTCCAACGAACAAGGTGCAACCCAGGGGTCAGATGATCCCAAAGATTGATAAGCTACGATCGAAATCATATCGATCGTGGCAACGTGATGTATAGTTGGTGGAAGTGGTGTAGGGAAGGTACCCATGACGCTAGAATATTTCAGTAAGCCAACACCAACGCTTTCATACGTGATCTTGTGGTCTCCTAGGAAAGGAATATTGTTGGTAGCAGGAATGCGAGCATTGGGTGTGCAAAATTCCAACTGATCAACAGTGACGATTTTTCCCTGATGAGGAAATTGTACACATCAAAAGACTGATGAGGAAAAAACAGTCATAGCATAGAACCAACTCCTTCCAAGTAACAAGTTGTAATCGAGGGGAGCATTGACCACCTCGACATCAATGGTAACAGTTTTTCCACCCAATTGGATGGGCAGGGACTATAAAAGCCCATGAGGATGAAAACCTCTCCCATCGAAGGAATGTAACATCATTGGGGATTTATTGAGTGCTGGTGATTTTAAACGTTTCCAACATGCTAAGGACATAACACAAGTCGAGGCTCCCTCATCCAGAATAGTTCGGTGGATTTGTTGATTGTGGACAACAACATCAACTTGGAAAGCAAGTTGGTGGGAGAGTCGAGACGTATAATTATCTAGGTTAAACATGATCTGGTTGGACGACTCAGGATCAACAGCACCAAGAGCGGCTAAGAGCATTTTACATTGACTGGGGTAGTGCTGTAAAACTTCCAAGGCGGACATAGCACACGGGGCTTGGGCCAAATCTTCTACAATATTGTAATTTTGGGCAGCCCGTGAGTTAGGATTGAAGGTAGATTTCCGGATGGTGCTCTTAGGAGGGCGCAAGATAGAGTCGAACATGGGTTTCTCGATTTGGAGTGGTCCATATGGAGGATTAACCGATGGAAGACTAACGGAGGACGATGATGGATCTGGTAAAGTGCCAGTACCATTAACGTCTTTTCCTGGTGTGTCGTATGCCTTAGAGAGAGTGGTTAAATTAACTCCATTAAACATATAAATATGTGCACTCGACGAGGCCTCATCATGAGGATTGCTAGAACTGAGCCCAGGCGAGGGGGTTTGAGCAACCATGTATTGCTGCTGTGGAAAAGGATGAGTAAGCACAGTGGGTTGGGACTTTCCTTGGAAAATTTTGGCCACTTCATCGCGATGTGGACAATCTCGGGTGTAGTGATCGTCACTGCAAATGAGACACGAGAATTTCAACTTCCGTTATGTTTGCTTTTCGGAAGCAGGCATTTGATTCTTTGTTTGTTCATTATTATTTCTTGGTTTATTCTTCGTTTTCTTCTTACCTCTGGATTGTTGTGAAGGGGCATATTGAACTGCATTCACCTCAGAGATCTCAGTTTGAGGGGAGGTAGAGGAGGGTGTGAGCGATTGGGAAACAGGTTGAGCTTTGACGGAGCCAATGACACCATCCGCATGAGATGAGGATGATGGTTTAGATGGATCAGTATTAGCTCAAGTAGCATTCGGAAGAAAATCATACAAAGTACCAGATTGGGAATAAACCAAATCTAAATACTGAGCCCGAGCGATGGCTTGTTCCTCAGTGACGGCACCACCCATATCGACATCGCAAGCGATCGGTGGTAGCAGTGATTTCGTGAACCATTCCACCAATAATATGTCAGGAATAATGGCCTTGATCATCCTTCGTCGTTGTCTCCACTCATGAATGTGGTCGGAGATATGCAAGGCATTAGTTTGATGAAGGGAGGTCAAGAGTTTAGTACCCGTTTCGTAGCGAATAGACAATTGAAAGTGTGTGAGGAAAGACATGGCAAGGGAATTGAAATCATGAAAAGAATCACATGGTAGTTCAATATACCACTTTGTTGTCGAACCGGTAAGTGTTCGTTGGAAAAGATGAAAACGGATAGAATCATCCATGAGGGAGTTTGATGAACACCACAAATGGAAAGTCATAACATGGTTGTTTGGATCTTCACCAGGGTTTTCGTCAAATTTCATAATATCAGAAGGAAGTTTAGCTGGAATGACTGGCCAAACCGGTGAATGAGAAATAGGATCATTAGTTAACCGAGACAAGTCTGGGAGATCCAGAGTCGCAAGGAAAGGTAGCTTTCGGTTAATTTGCGAATGATACTGGTGCGGCATAGGAACACTAGTAGGACCATAAGCTGGGTTAGGTTGATAGTTGTAACCAGTAGGTCCTCCTAGATATAGTTGTTGTTTGCCAGGATAAGAAGGATTCGATGATGAATGAGGAACATGGGCATGACCCGGTGGTTTTTGAGCATTATAGGCCGGGTGATTTTCTTGCCCATGCGGAGGATAGACATTTTTCCCTTGAGGATGGTAAGGAGTAGATCCCGGAGGTGGGTACACATTAGACCCATGAGGAGGATAAGATTGTGGTCCTGGAGTACTCTAGGTGGTGTTTTGGATGCCACCTGAATGAGATTGTTGGTAAGATGTCCCGGAAGAACCAGGATTAGGTACCCCTCCTGATGGATTATTATAAGAGTGCCCCCCAACATGGGGTTGAGTGAAAGTGCCTCCTGAAGATACTCTCTAGGGTTGTGAAGGGTTTCCAACCAACGAGGTTTGCCCCCTTGCCAGGGGTGGATTTATGACCGGGGTATGATTGGCAGGCAGAGGTTGCCCTCCAAGAGGAGGATGAAAAGGGGGCTGTCCCCCGGGAGGGATAGGCCCACCATGGAACGGTAGACCTCTAGAAGGAAAAGGTGTGTTGGATGGTGGTTTCCCTCTAGCTGGTTGTGTTTGGCCAGTAGGGATCTGTATTCTTGGGTGAGAAGATGTGATAGGTCCATCATTAGAACGTACTTGCACTGGTGTAGCAGTAGGGTTGACAACCCGATCGACTGGGTGACCCATGGTTTGACCGGATGGTCCTGTTTCACTAGGAGGGTTATCAGGATGGAATGGTTGTTGAAAGGATTTGAAATGTTCATAGAGATCGCATCCTGATGAAGTCCTCCAAACAGAACGAGCGGTTGTGAGATTGGTATCTACTGCGGTGCCAGGACAAATAGGAGTCCTGTATTCCTCACCAAAGATTGGTTGCATAGATCCCATATATGTTTCGGTAAAAATCCTCTCTGGTAATCGTGGGAATTCTTCGTCTATGACATTCCCATGGGAGTCTAAGCGAAGTAAAAGTGGTTCGATAGGGGTCACCAAAGTGGGATTCGCAATCGTGACAAAAGCATCTTCTGGGTTTTCTAATGGAGGAGAAATAGCACTTTCAGCGTCAGATGGGTTTTCTACCTCTCTACGGTGGTCGTCTTCAGGGGGGGTTAGGAGGTAAGGTTTGATAGCCTTCTGGAGGAAGCCCTTGAATCCTACGTGATTAGCGA